>OZ038477.1:133002285-133084785 GCA_964036315.1 Acanthosepion esculentum
TTTTTCTCGCAGAGATGATAAACGAAATATTTGTCTCCTAATTCTTAAACAGGGTACCGAGGAACATAGCCGTTATACGAATTATATTTTACCAAAGCAGGTAACGGATTTCAGCTTCATTGAAACATTGGAACTACTCAGTGAAGTATTCGGAGAAAAAACATTCTTTGTTTAATATTCAATTGTTTAAAGCCAACGTAAGATGGCGCTGACGATTATGCGACATTTTCTGGTCACGTAAATCAGGAATGCGAAAATTTTTAATTAAATTCTTTCAGAGAGGAACAATTTAAATGTTTAATTTTTTCACAGGAATAAAATCTTCCATTCATGCTGATATTTGCATCCGACTTCTTTCAAAACTGGAACAGGACAAAAACTTTACGTTAAAAGCCTTCGCCATTGAATGCTATAATTTATAAAGCCTAAAAAGAGACACTATGCTGATTAAAAAAAAAACGATGATTTATCGATAACCAGCAACATCCACACGAGAAGACAACTCTGGGATGAAAAGAAACCTCCTTCAAGATGTTGGCATTGTGGCAACTGACATTAACACGCTTTTGTTCGTTCAAGAAACATAAGAGCAATATTTCTCACCGGAACGGGCATAAAGAAGGGTTTTGCAATCAAAATTCACACAAAATTTCAACGGAAAATTCAACTCGGAAAAAAATTTAAAAGACGAAACAAAAATTCCTGAACCAAACACAGTGTTTACGACGTTCAGATTGGATTACGAATCCCGAAGAAAATATATTATTGTTTCTGTAAACAACAAACACGTTCGTTTTCGTTAAAAAGAACAAAAACTTGTAATTCCAACGGATAATTTATTGTTAAAACAGATATATTTTTCGAAAAGCTTTTGAAATCCTTGATCACTCTTGAGAAATAAATGAAACTAAGCTAAATTGTATACGTTATAAATCCAAATTAACAAAAAAAAAAAAAAATTCGAACGAATTGAGTTCGTGAGACTTGCGTAAGCTGAAAGCATGAGAATTGCTTAAAGAAAGAAAAAAATGTCATTTCCAAACAAGAGTAGAAAAAATACTCCAGAAAAAAAAAATCCAATCGGCTACGAAGTAAGCCATACACGTGATTTACCTTACCTTCCCACAAGGTCGGTTTTTAACGTGGGGACCAAGTGTTTCCACTCGGCGCGCTGGTCTAAGCTGGTCTCAGCTGGTCTAAGCTGGTCTCAGCTGGTCTAAGCTGGTCTTAGCTGGTCTAAGCTGGTCAAAGCTTGCCTTAGATGGTCATAACTTGTCTAAGTTAGTCATAGACGGTCATACCAAGGCTACGCAACGGTGGCTGGGTGAGGGGACGCAAGGGTGGAGAGGAAGTCTCCGGTACGGAACAGATAATACGACCGCAGCGTCTAATCCAACGGGGAATTTTTTTTCCTCCTCTGCCAATCCCCCCGGAAGAATCCGGAAGGAAAGTCCATAAGTAAGCCATACCCATTGCAATTAAATTCCCGACAAAATCACACGAACACAAGGCTAAAAATAAGAGATGTTAGGGCTGCAAAATTAATTTCTCCTATAAAGAACGATAACACAAAATACAATTGAGTTACGCCCCTTGTTCGCTAGTTGAACCGAGTCACTTCTGAATTCAACATGCTGATAAGTTGATACGCACGTGGAACTTGTTTAAACCCAAACAAGTCCTTGATGTTTCTAGGCAGTAAATAACTAAAAGTTATTTGTTATGTGTTAAAATACACTGTCTGTACCTACATTCGACTTTGTTCATTCCAACAACCTGCGATATAACAATAATAATTTACTGATATAATTTCTAGTAATTAATCCATAGCTGGGGGAATGGTGGATACATTTCTTTCACAAGGGTATTTGCGTGTAAGTGAATACAACGAACCCAATTGGAATTGGAACTTGGCTCTCCGATTTTCAATTCTGAATCGTTATCTATTACACCATCCGCACACCCAAGTTTTCAACAACTGGTATTCCCAAGCGGCCGCTCATCTAGATACTGACCAGGCTCGACGTTGCTTAACTTCCGTGATCATACAAGACTTGCACGAATAGATATTAACAGAGTGAGATTGAAAGAAAGACATGAAAAGTCAACGATAGACGGATACAAGATGTCGAACGATGGATAAAAGAAGATGTTGATGAAGAAATACTGAGAGCCCTGTTTGGTTTGGTTTGTTTTATTTTACGTTATATCAACCTCAATGGATTATTTAATGCCCACAGCATTTTTATTGCTGGTAATTTTTTTCCAAAAATATATTGCTGGTAATATTTTTTCTTCAAAAATGTCTCGCTGGTAATATTCTTTTCAAAAATGTATAGCTAGTAATATTTTTTTCAAATGTACAGCTGGTAATATTTTTCTTTTCAAAAATATATACCTAGTAATATTTCTTTTCAAAAATGTATTTCTGGTAATAAATTTTTTTAAATGTATTGGTGGTAATATTTTTTTCAAATGTACAGCTGGTAATATTTTTCTTTTCAAAAATGTATAGTTAGTAATATTTAAAAAAAAATGTATTTCTGGTAATATATATATATATATTTAAAATGTATTGGTGGTAATATTTTTTAAAATGCATAGCTGGTAATATTTTTCTTTTAAAAAATGTGTAGTAGTAATTTTCTTTTTCAAATTGGTATTGTTGGTAATATATTTTTTAAAATGTATTGCTGGTAATAATATATTGCTGGTAATAATTTTTTACAAAGTATTTCTAGTATTAAAACCTATTTTTACATATTCATAGTACTTTGACTCCAGTTTGAGGGTTAGCTATTTGCCCATTGTTGGGACCCTAACAAGTGCTACCACCCCAAGTCACGGTGAACCTGGGAACATCAGCAAGAGTTGGTTCCACGCTCCTCAAAAACTCCTGATAAAAGGCTTTGCTGCTGGATGTAGTTTATCGTCTTACCCAGGACGCGGATGTAGTTTACCGTCATACCCAGGACGCGGACGTAGTTTATCGTCATACCCAGGACGGCCGAGAGCCCAGTATTGATACGTATTTGCAGAGTGCGATAAACAGAAAAAACATAAATAGACTGAGGTAGACGGATAGATATTGACATACTGAGATAGATGGATAGATCTGAGCACACAGAGGTAGAAGCAGAAAATATGACCACCCACATATGTACCTATGATTAAGATTTGATATACTGTCCCCGTTATAGACACCAGACCACACTACGCACAAGCCACCAATATGCCAATGGGGGGAATGCCACTAACGTTTACTGCTGGTGGCCCGCTGTCGGACGGCCAGCGTGTTCCTCTCGGCAATGTTATCACTGGCGGACCACTAGAGACCCGGCGGTGGCCTATCAGTGGCTGGCACAAGAGGATCGCCGGTGTTACCATCGTCGGCCCGTCAGCAGGCCACTAGCAGTTTACCTGTAGGGCAGGCACGTTTATGTTCTCTTCAACATTGACAGAGCCAACCTCTAACTCTGCTAAACAGGCTTTAGTCATAATTTCTGGGAGAGAGCGTATAATCTGGTGTGGTCAAGTGACTTTGTGCCAGGGCAACCGCCAATGGCTTCCGATTTGGGCCCTCTGCCTAATTATTAGTTTTCATCCACTCGTGGTATGGTTTCCAGGTACTTCCCAATGGTGCAGCGCGTTGCGATCGTTTCTCTAGGCTAATATTTTCAAGAAGCCACTTTTTTGACAATTCGGTCCTGGAGAGATTCAAACTTAATCTCATGGTCGGAATACTAACTTTCTAACCAATCGTCCACATATGTACATACGACTAAGATTGAAGGATAAATAAACCAGGCATTGGTATATAATTGTTGACATATTGAGACAAAGCTAGTATGGATTTATCATCACTGTTTGGAAGGCGTGTTTTTCTCTAGTTTAAATGAACAGTAGAATTTTCAATGAGGCTCCATACTTTGGACGTCTCTTGGGTTTCAAATTCATTCTAGATTACAAGGTACTTATATATACAATCCATTGCTAAAAAATCTGGAAAAATCGTTGGCCCATTCTATTGTTCCAGGAAGTATTGACTCATTATTGTAATGTTGTCTTTATTCAAAATAGGCGAAAATAAGGAAGGCCGTAGATAGAGTGTTGAAGGAACAGAAGACTAGTATATTTAGCCCCCCCCCCCCACCAGGGCTGAATGTGGCACAAGGCCGAGTTTAACGTGGGTTCTCCGAGCCCATAGGATCAGCCAAAAAATGCCCGTAGAACCCGCATAACGAGATCGGGTTGGTCAACCTCCCTGAACGAGACTCTGCCCTTCGGCTGAACCTCGTCCGTGTTCCTCTCTCATGTGGATACTTGCTATATTTATAAGTAGGAGCAGTCCATTTTCAAAGTAGTAGGGAAGAGCAGGAAGTACGCCGATTCTTACTCTACAACATTCATTCTGATATGGTTCATCATTGCAAGAATCATATTAAACCAAAAATGAAGGGTTGTTGACATATCTTTGCAATCCTAATTTTCTGGTTATGATTTCAAATCGTTTATTCGGTCTTTTGGGGAAAGACACATTTCCCACTCTCCCGCCGCTTTCCCACAGATTTTGCCGGATTGCTGATGGTTCTTCTATTTGTCTATCTTCGTCAATTTTTGGATAATCCACGGCTGTATAAATCCCACAGATTTCGCACAGTCTCAAGGCTGACAGAGTTTTATCAGAAGTTCTACCGTGTCTGTTACACTTCCTGTATTTATTGGAGTCATTTCTCGGGATAAAAGTCGGCAAGTTATAATAACACAAGTAGAAATACCTTACCAATGTTTGAAAGTTTTTAAAAATGGCAGATGCGGCGTCTAGCGCTACCAGACAGGTCCGTGCGAGCCAGCAAATCTGAAATTGCTCTTGTGCAAATTTATTACCGGATTTCTGATTGAACCAGATTAATGCCCGGATTGGTGATGACCAACCTGTATTTTTTAATACTAATTATCACCTAATACACAGTCCAAGAGACACTCAAGGTAAAGGGTTACTGTGTGGTTTTGTATAAACGTAAGCGCATCAAATGAAGTTCGTGGGGTTATGCAGATAATTAACAGTGGGGAAATGGAATCAACTTCAAATTTTACACTAATGCCCTCGGTATGAATACATCTTTTCTTCACCAGGGAGGGGTATTTATCAGCGCACCCAGATTGCAACGGAATGTGACAAGGATTTCGGGAAAAAACGTACAATTACTTAAGCCTCTTCAGCCCTTTCCCATTTGTGGACTTTTGAGGCGTCGGATAATGACCCCAGCTCCCTCTTGAAGGAGAGGTAATGTCTAAGGAGGATGACCCCTTGGGACTTGAGCTAATATTATTGTCAGCTTCCACAGTATTAGAAAGACGGATTTTCTTCTTATCATATTTCCTAGGAACAGCTTTGAAAGATATTAAAGAAAAAGAAAGATGTGGAGAGTCATGATCGCATACTCACTGAAGAGACATGGCGTTTAGATAGATAGATTGAAAGTGTGGTTACTTTAGTACGACTGCTTCTGAGACAAATATGAATTCATATTCCGGGGAGTTTGATAAAATGTCTCGTCACTGACATGTCAAAATGATTGATGCCGGTGAGAATGAGTGAGTGGGCACTTTGGATATCCGTTTCGTGATAATTATTATGCCCTGAAATACTCTTGCATCCCGAATATACAGACCTACTTACGGTTATTTAAATTTTGATTTTTCCTAAATCTCCCAGGAATTCCAGATAGCTCGTTTATTTAAATTTCAAATTTTTCCAATATGTCTGTTTATTCCAAATCTTCTCTTCTCCCTTTTTGCTTCCAAAAGTAAATTAATTTTAAATATTTTTTTACCCTTTTATTCCCACCTACACTTCTATTCCGGACGTAAGAGTATAAAAAGTTGTCTTATCATAAATCGTATGGACAACTTGTCAAAACTATTGTAGCTCCATTATCATTGGCGTTCGTATTCAATTTATGGTTGAAAAGATGGAAACTATTTTTAAATGTAGCTGTAAAAATTGTGAAGATTAGTGTGTTGGGAGGAGGAGGCAACCAAAGTGTGAAGATGGAAGAAAAGAAGGAAGTTGCATAGACATTTTGATGCTATATATTTTTTTCGAAAATATCCGTAGTGCTTGGGTTGCGGAAAAGATTTTTAGTGCAGTTTATATAACAACTCATTGACTTGCTTTTCGAATCAATCTTGTTTACAAGAAGACTGACCCGAAAGTGGCAATCCTTTAACTGCATAGGCCACGAAATCCGTCCTTGCGTCATTTTATGTGTCTCATGTTACAGAATCCGTTTTCTAGCGTGGTTATTCCGTGCTGTTGCCCGGGTTACAAGTTCTTCAGGCGTAAGTCGAGATGTCAAGTATTATGATCATGGATGCCACTCATACATTCTTTGAAAACGAAACACGAAAGAAGAGATTATATGCAACTGAAGTCATAAAAAGTAAACTTAGAAAAATCAAAACGACTTCAAAAAACGATTCAGTACTATAGATAAGTGTTATTTTTTTAAAAGAGTCCATTCATTTTTCTGTGGAAACTAGGTAACATATCAATTTTTGTTGATTTTGAAACAAATATTAATTTTCAGTTTTTACAAATTTTACAAATTATTAGAATGTTTGTTATAATATTAATGTGTTACAAGTTACAGAATCGATTGTGAACTTAAACAGAAACAATTCTCATAAAACGATGGAAATAAGAAAAAAAAATGAATAAAATAAATGAATGTTTTTTTATAAAGTCCACCCATTATAAGGCTCGAGAGCCATTCAAAGTAGATGTTTATTATTAAAATGGGACTGATGAATGAGGTGTGTGATATGGATGAAAGAGGAGTTGATAGGGGAAAAGATTATGAGAATAAGGAAGTAATTAAAATCAACTAAAACTAATTAATAAAACTAGTAATTAAAATAAAATGTCTGGTCCCTTTTTTTTTTTTTACATTTCTAGAAAGATAAAACAGAGAAAATAATCGCTTAAAAAATAAAAATGTTTAAAGATTTCAACACATGAAAAATTTCCCCCCAAAACTGAAATACTGTTTTTAAAACAAATTTTTAAGACAATCCCGTTTGTGTTGTGTTGGAATCTTTGTAAAACTTTCTTTTCAACGAACATGTATCTGTGATTAATCTTTATGGATATGTAAAAGATTTGCGACTTAATTTTAATAGAGTAAAATTTAGTCCTGAAAATATTGGTGGTTATTGCAAAAAACAAAACATTTTCTCAGATTTAAAAAAAATAAAAAATCCTATTCATTATAAAAGTAAATAATGAATATGTACCGGAATTTCCATTTCAACTGGATAATTCCCTGATATTTTCGAATTCAAAAAAGCACTGCCCTTTCCCCACCAATTTACCTTCGAGGGTTTGTGGCTCCAGGCTGGGAAACTTTGAAATCGACATGTAGTAGAATGGGGTGGGGGTGGGTGCTAGTATCAAAGTTTACTATATATATAACTGATCCATACACCGAGGTATTTGCTGTGCTTCGTATTTGCTAATCTCATATCCTGAATTTTTTTTATGTTTAACAGCATGGTTATCGTTAAAATGGATATGATGAATGTGGTTTGCTTATGTGAATGAAAAAGAAATTGATGGAAGTGAAGATTATGAGGATAAGAGAGATAGATAATGATTTACACTTTATACGATAGTTTAAGTTTATTGTTGTAACCTAGGGAAGGTTACTGAATATAATAAATAAACAAAGGTTGGTAATGAACGATAATACTTAGGACAAGAACACCACACATAAGATTCCCCAGCGGCGTGTAGAAGTAGCAGTCAACTGCTAAAAGTGAGTCAAGTGAATTCTACAATCAATCTCTAACTGCAGAATATCTACCAACCGACTCATGCGGTCAGATGTAGCACAACGCCGACTTTATTGTGGGATATCCGAACCCGTAGGCTCGGCAAACAATTCCCCGTAGATCCCGTATAAACGAGGTCGGGTAGCTTTTTCCCGAGACCAGACTTTGCCCTTCGACATAGCCTCATCTGGGGATCCTCTCTGTTCGGAGGCAGAGAGGTTGACCAGCATAGCTGGAGACGAATTTCCAACGACAGGATATCTTTCAACCGCCCCCCGCGGTCAAATGTGGCACAAGACTAAATTTAATGTGGGGTTTCCGAGCCCGTAGTCCCGGTTAAAATTTCCCCGTAGACCCCGTATAAAACGGGGTCGGGTGGCTGTTTCCTGAGCCGAGGCTCTGCCCTTCGACATAGCCTCATCAGGGGATGCCCTCTTCCCGGAAGCAGAGAGTTTGACCAGCAGACCAACATACAGTATTTACTAATGTATTTATGCGAATGGGGACATAGCCATTATCGTCCGTAGGTATGCTGCAACAATTTTAATGTTCAGAGTATGATAGGTGATGGTAAAAGGATATTAGTTTGTTTTTTGGAATAATGGATGTCACGAGGGAGTTACAGCTAGAAGAGGGATCAACTGAATGTCTCTGAATATCCTGATTTTTGGAAGTGAATCCATAAACTGTGGTATTACAAATGATCTGAGAAAATTCTGAGGCAGATCGATCATAAAAAAGCAGAAAGTGTGTCGAATGCCTCGGGGGTGCCTGCATTGATTCATCAACTTTAGAAAAAATGGTAATTAATGTCTACGTCCTACTCGAGAGAAAACACTTAATGATGGTGTAAACTCTTATAAAGATGCCATAACTGGAATGTTTCAGTATTAAACTGCTATGCCACATCTAAAAAAAACCCAAAGCTTTGGAATATTTTAGCCAATCAATGTTGCCATGAAGCTACCAACGAGAATTTCACCGATTCTGTAAGAAAATCATTTATTTTTTCTTTTACTAAATTTTACCCAATACATGTTTACGGCTACATCACGTACGATCACTGAAGTTAAGCAACGTCGAGCCTGGTCAGTACCTGGTGCTGTAAGGGTGGATGTTTTGGTGATGTAATGGATATTGACACGGAATTGTTTCAGTCGGGTTCGTTATATTCACTTACGTGCAAATACCTTTGGAAAGATATAAATCCACCTCTTCTCCATCCAGCTATGGGTTACTTAGTAAGATTTGTATCACTAAACCATTATTACCTTCAAAATTAAAATAAAACTGTGTACAGAAATATTTATATTTCGGCATTAAATAAACGATAGAGATTGATATGCCGATAAACAAAAACAACCAACCCAATACATAGTACGTGATATGAATGTGGAAGGAAGTGGAAATTATGAGGATAAGGAGGATAGACAACGATTGACCCTTGACCTGAAGAGACGGTAGTATTCAGGGAACTATTCAGGCAGAAGTCTGATCCACAAAGTAGTTTTTTCTTGGGTAAAGCTATTTGAGTGGAGCTTGCTTTTTACAATTGGAATACGAGGGAAATGTGGGTGATTCGATTCTATGGATGTGGCATAGTGTGTTCTTGTTATATAGCTCTGAACTGTTGGAATTAAAGAGTGAACATTTGGCATGGAAATAGCGATAGAGTAGCGATCGATTTGCAGCGTTGCATTTGGAGGAAAAAGAACGTTTAGTGGTGAATAGGTTTTCTCTATAGGAACCCATAAACGATTTCGAACTCAATCAAGTTTAGAAAGTAAGAATTATGCAAGTCAAACCCAGATATGGTAGCAATATACCGTTTCTGGTGTAATTTAATGATAGTTTTTCTGCAGTGAAATAATCGACTGTTGTTTGCAATCATTTGTGCTGTATCGACGGACTCTTTCCATTTTTGGCCTTTCATTGACGGGGTCTTTCCAATTTGATTCTTGCATTCACGGTCTCTTTACATTTTGGGGCTCACATTCACGGGATCTTTTCATTTTGGACCTCGAATTCACGAACTTTTTCCATTTTGGGCCAAGAATTCACTGGTTCATTCCATTTTGGGTTTCGAATTCACGGGCTCTTTCTATTTTAGGCTCGAATCCACGGGCTCTTTTCATCTAGGGCCTCGAATTCACGGGCTCTTTTCATTTGGGGCCTCGAATTCACGGGCTCTTTTCATTTTGGGTCGCGAATTCATGAGATCTTTCCATTTTGGTCTTCGTATTCACGTGCTCTTTATATTTTGGCCCTAGCATTCATGGGCTCTTTCCATTTTGATAACGCATTCGCCAGCTGTTTCCATTCAGGGTTTCGCATTCACTAGTTTTTTATTTATTTTCTGTCTCACATTCACGGGATCTTTCCATGGTGAGCATCACACTCACGGTCTCTTTATATTTCGGGCTTCGCATCCAGGGCTCTTTGAATTTTAGATCTCGCTTTAACAGGCTCGTTCCATTTTGGTCCTCACATTCACGGGCTCTTTCAATTTTGGGCCTCGAATTCACGGGCTCTTTTCATTCATTTTGGGCCGCGAATACATGGGCTCTTTTCATTTTGGTTTTCGTATTCACGTGTTCTTTACATTTTGGTCCTAACGTTCACGGGATCTTTCCATTTTGATCACGCATTCGCCGGCTGTTTCCATTCAGGGTTTCGCATTCGCCAGTTCTTTCTATTTTCTGTCCCGCATTCGCAAGCTCTTTCCATTTTGGGTCTCGCTTTCAAGGGCTCTTTCCATGCTGAGCATCACACTCACGATCGCTTTACATTTCGGGCTTCGCATTCAAGGGCTCTTTGAATTTTAGATCTCGCTTTGACGGGCTCTTCACATTTTGGGCATTGAATTCACGGGATCTTTACATTTTGATCACGCATTCGCCGACTGTTTCCTTCAGGGTTTCGCATTCGCTACTAATTTCTATTTTCTGTCTCGCATTCACAGGCTCTTTCCATTTCGGCTCTCGCATTCACATGCTCTTTCCATTTTGGGTCTCGCTTTCACTAGTTCTTTCCATTTTCTGTCTCGCATTCAAGTGCTCTTTGAATTTTAGATCTCGCTTTGACGGGCTCTTTCCATTTTGGTCCTCACATTCACCGGCGCTTTATATTTTGGTCCTCACATTCACGATCTGTTTCCATTATGCTCCTCGCATTCAACAGATTCTCTATAACTCTTACCAACTCATTCATCAAATTAAGCCGCTACTCATACTCTATTGTTTTTTATTTCCTGTACCAACTGAATTTTGATGATGGTGTAAATCACTTTTCATAATGTGGCAAATGCAGTACATCTCGTATCTCAATAAATTTCTGTTCATAAACCCTAGAAAAAAAGCCAGTTGAAGAGTTCATTTATTGTGTAGAAAGACGACCGACCTTCCGTACACTAATTGTTGAACATGGATTCGTCCATCCACCATAAATAGAACTTCCGCTAATAGCAACGTCGTCGGAAAGTGGGTCGTAAGGCTTAACCGTTGAGTCATACGGTATTCTCTACTACTATATTATTACATCTGTTCCTGACTCAACCTTTTCTTCCAGTGGTTCCTTACAGTATTATTAACCACAATTACGAGAGTCCTACGAACTTTATAACATTTCTAGCCGAATTGGCCATTTTTTGTGAGAAAATGATGATTGATTTTAAATCATTGTTATAATTTGTGGAGAAAAATGACACATTTCAATATTACTCAATGATCTTGCCGATGTGACCTCCATCTTCTGGCTTTCTCCTTCCATATTTTGGATAGGAGTCATTCCCTTGTTCAAATTTAAATTTAATTTAAATCAAAGGGGAAAAATTCAGTGGCGGGAGTGTGTCATCCCCCCACCCGGTGACTCCCTTGGATCAAAATAAAATATACTTATCTAAGTACCATAGGATTCATTCCCTTGTTCAAATTTTAATTTAATTTAAATCAAAAGGGGGAAAAAATTCAGTGGAGGGTTTGTGTAAAAACACCTTGATCTGACTTCTTTTATATGTATTTGATGTAATACTTGATCGAATGAATTGATGAGTAGAGTTCAATATTGATATGACAGTTGAATTGTCGCAACAAAGATGTATTGTAAGGCACTACACACTGATTGGTGGTTTTTTACTCAATTTGACGTCTATATTGTCTCATTTTGATCATGCCGATGTGACCTCCATCTTCTGGCTTTCTTCTATATTTTGGACAGGAGTCATTCCCTTGTTCAAATTTAAATTTAATTTCAATCAAAGGGAAAAAATCAGTGGGGGTCGCGCCCCACGAGAACCCCTTTGATCAAAATGAAATATACTTATCCAAGTACCCTGGGTAACGTAGTTTCAGTATATGTATGGTTATGAGGCGGGGACTATCTCCAAAACTCTAAGAGAAGTTCGATAACGAACAGACAGACTACAACTTTATATATATATAGATTCTTATCTACCAACTTATTCTTATTTGGATTGGAGTTGTGTAACAAAAAGTAGCAAGGAAGTTAATTTAATATTTGGAAAATTTGGGCCCGTTAGATTTGAATTTAGTTTTCAGGAAACCCTCGTTGCTCCCATGTTCTGTCTATGCTATTGTGAGCATCATTATTTAGAACCAAATCACTGTCGCTTCAAATTTATCTTCAACTGTGAGTGAATCCTGCAGCAGTTGTTTCCAAACTTTTTTCCCTCTGGGCCGCATTTTCGGAATAAAAAATCTTATGCGATAAAAAGTAAATTTAAAAATAAAAATAAAAATAAAAATAAAAAGAAAGGGTTAAAGGGAGATAACTGTGGATTCGAAGTCAGAACATTATCATTGATAACTCTCTCCTCCAATTTGTGGAGCCTAGTTACTATATACTTGAGGACACATGGCACAGTGTGTCATTGGTTAGTTCCAGTGAGAGGACCCAAATAGTGTGAGTTCAATACCCGGTTAAGGCAGTGGAGAAATTGGAGAGGGGAATTAACAGGAGATAACTGATAACTGACATCCATTAAAAACATGGCGCGTAGAACTAGAACTGTCTACCCGAGTGAGAGAAATAAAGGGTTCAGTTAGACATTCCAAGCACCTGAAGAAGGACAGAGCGTACAACGTTCGAAACGTTGTAATAAATATGGCGACAAAAATGAAAACAATAGTCCGAATAATGTAATTAGTGTACATAATAACTCATCTAAAAATATAGACAGATACTGAAGAAGGCCGGAGCGTACAACGGCAGAAACGTTGTAATAAATATGGCGACAAAGATGAGGACAATAGTTCGAATAATGTAAATAGTGTACATAATACGTCATCTCAGAAATATAGACAGATACTGAAGGGCTGAAACGTTGTAATAAATATGGCGACAAAGATGAGGACAATAGTTAGAATAATGTAAATAGTGTACATAATACCTCATCTCAGAAATATAGACAGATACTGAAGAGCCGAAACGTTGTAATAAATATGGCGGCAAAGATGAGGACAATAGTCCGAATAATGTAAATAGTGTACATAATACCTCATCTCAGAAATATAGACAGATACTGAAGAGCCGAAACATTGTAATAAATATGGCGACAAAGATGAGGACAATAGTCCGAATAATATAAATAGTGTACATAATACCTCATCTCAGAAATATAGACACATAATCTTTTCAGTTCATGCCAGCTGAAAACGTTAGCACGAAGAAGATGCAATGGGACGCTTTTCTAGTTTTACTGGTGGCTAGTCTATGAGAAAGACGCTTCTGAATTAAAAAAAGAAAACCATGTAGACGGCAAAGAAAAAACCCTACCGGTGTCTTTCTGAAGAACTCATGGAAATTAACAAATTAGGATTCCGTGAAGAGCCATGGTCGACTACATCTCACACCCCAAAGATTTGAAACGAATGACTAAAATATATTCTCATTGACATTTTCTGATTGTTTACGACGTTCATCTGTAGTGTAGCGCATATTTTCATATGATGATTGCGTTTAGCATGTAAGTCTGTCGCCTCTGAGTGTTGACTTCAATGTTTAATTTTATATATTGAGCACTTTATCCCATAAATGTAGCATACCTTAAAACTATATTTCTTCATTCATATATATTTCTTCATTCATATATATTTCTTCATTCATATATATATATATATATATATATATATATATATATATATATATATATATATATGTAACGTAAATCATTCAAACGAAAAACAAATACTGAAGCTAATTATATGGCACTACATAATTGATATATATATATATATACATTTTTGTATGAATGTCTTCTTATCTGTATACATATATACGTATGTGTGTGCGTGTGTTGTTATGTTGCGGACTTATAGGTCATTGCGTACACAAAACACTGTGAGCATTTTGTACTTGCATTTGAGTTTGAAGCTGTTCGGCCTGTCTGCGAAATCTATCTGTCAGCGAATTGCTTTGGTTGAGGCTTAGAAATTTGGCTTCAAGGAGGTGTGGGACGGGTAATCTCCGGAGACAACAACAGAAGGTAAGGAAAGAAGGCGAAAGAAAGTAGAAAACACACACAGAGACAAACACACATATAAAAAGAAACGCTGAAAAAGACTTTACAAAAATAAGGAATGTGAAGGGGTGGTATTAGAAACATGAAATAAATGGGAGGAAATAAAATTGTGTTTTAAAGTGCGCGTGTCTACAAACACCTTCCCGCTCTATCTATCTATCTATCTATCTATCTATCTATCTATCTATCTATCTATCTATCTATCTCTCTCTCTCTCTCTCTCTCTCTCTCTCTCTCTCTCTCTCTATATATATATATATATATATATATATATATATATATATATATATTTACTGTATGGTAATAAATGATCACAAGAGTATACGCGCACATTCAAATAAGAAAATATGAATGTGGTGTGGTTGTATAGTTTAAAAAAACTCAGCATTAAATAAGTATTGTCTTATCGTAATCTGACAGTACATATATATATATATATATATATATATATATATATATGTGTGTGTGTGTGTGTGTGTGTGTGTGTGTGTGTGCGTGTATGTGTGTAAATATATATATATATATGTATATATATATATATATAAATAAATATAAAAGTTTGCCTGACGATATATATATATATATAAAAGGTTGCCTGACGATTGCATCTAGCATGAAACAGACTGTCGCCTCTAAGTGTGGACTTCTATGTTCACTTTTATATTTACACACGCTCTATCTCTGATATTGAGCACTTTATCACATAAATATAGCACACTTTAAGACTATATTTCTTCATATATATATATATATATATATATATATATATATATATATATATATATATATATATATATATATATATATATAAAGTAATGAATATTTTGTTTATTAATCCGACAAATTTTATCACTTTAAAGTTTTTTTAGAGGATACTCGTATTTGAGTAGACGTTCCGTTTATTTATTAAGCGGTATATTTATTTATTTTCGTCTACTGAATATTCGAAATATCTTATTAAAGAAAAATATACACTCTCCAGCAGGATTCTCACTTGCGTCACCATGGGGAGAGTCCTTTAACCGACTCGGCCATGAAGAAAACTTTTGGGATCAAGCACGGCTGAATAGTGCGTTTAAGCGAAAACCCTCTCGTCATAGATTATCGAAATTTCGTATCTGCTCAGTTTCTAAAGGAGTAATAAATTTTTAATTTATTAATCCAGGAGAACAATTTGTAATTGTGATGGTTTAAATGCGATGATGATGGCTTCGCTGTCGAAAAATGACGAGAGAATTCAATGTATCTACTTTGAATATGATCGTTCCTCTTTCTCGCCCATTGTTTTTTACTTGTCCAGTCCTGAAAGAAAAAAATAATTTCTATGTCACGCTATCGGCTTATGTTTCTTTTTACCTTTCTTTCCCTCTCTCTCTCTCCTTCCCCCCACCCTTTCACTCGCTCTCTCTCTTTCTCTTCCCCCTCCATTTTTTTTAAAAACATTATATTGAAACTTTCTTCCACTTTTAATATTAAAACTTTTTTACTTTTTCTCTTTTCCTTTCCCTTTCGTCTGGATCCATTGACTCCATTTCTTAATAAAGTGCCACTGTTAAGAGATGAATGTAAATAATTAATGAAACAAATTGTAACAGGATGGATTTTTAAGGACACTGTACTCATTATTATATGGTTTGTTATTACATTGAGCTCTTTTTGGATTACTGTCCTCCTTAGAATGATCTAAGTCGATTTTACCGATTTTAAACTACAATTTTCCATGATTTTCTCACGTACATTTATATATACTCGATGCGTATCCAAATGTAAACGAATGACCTCACACGGACTTTGTTCATTTCATAATGTGTGACGCCATTTAGTTACATTTGGATACGCATCGAGCAGATATGAATGTACGTCAGGCTATATGACGGTTCCGTATAGGATACAGTTTCGATTCCTGTCGGAGGACGCATATTTTCTATGAAAATTTCGCGGACATTCAGGCCGGTAAATGTTGTTAATACTGTTTATTATAAACAGAGCATTTACTTAAATATTTCTACCTGTCAAAAGAATGTATAAAAATAAAAATTGTCTTAAAATAATTGTCGGACTTTGTCCATTTTACATATATATAGATGCCCCGTTTGTTTGTTTACGCCTACCGGCTTCAGTGTTCGAGAAATCATATTAAAGAATATTTTGCGGTTTCCGGCGTGATTCGAACCTGCGTCAGCCAGGGTAAGACAAATAAAATATAGTCGTGTACTGCTGTACTAATTTATGAGCTTTTTAAAAAAAAAATCTATACAAGCACACACTCATATTTTTAATTTGAATGTGTGCGTATGCTCTTGTGATCATTTATTACCATACAGTATATATATATATATATATATATATATATATATATATATATATATATATATATATATATATATATATATATATATATATATATATATATATATATATATATATATATATATATATATGTATGTATATATATATATATATATCGGGTGTAACAGCCAAATTGTCCAAACCGTGTAACAGCATGCGATAATTATGCACCCCACAAAAATGTTTAATATCTAAAAACAAATAAATTAATTGTTTCTTTTTCCCAGATAAGACATTTAGCTATCTTGACACCATTTGTCGTAAGAATCACCGAATAACGCTTTTAGTTATTCAGCTAGAAAGAGAAAAGATTAAATTGTTTTGTGTTAACCCCACTGTTTTCCCAAATGATCAATGGTGAGAGGAAAAAGTTCATTCAGGCCTTCATTAAGAGTACCCACATTCATACTCCGGCTTCCATCTTCAAAGTCCATTCAGGAACCATCAAGAAAACGGTGAATAAGTCTGAAAAAAGGGCACAGGAAGGAGGGAGACTGGATCAGGATGTCCCCACAGGAAGAGAGATCCTCATTTCTCTTTGGCGTTAAATACTTTCTTATTTTTCAAAGTAGAGTTCACTTGTGTTATAATAATCTCGAAGAATTGCAGTAAGATAACTTTAATCATTTCTAAGGTGCTTTTCCAAGCATAGCTTAGATGTGGCAAGGGCCGAAATTATGGGGCACCTAGTGAAGATCGAACTCACTATTCACTCGTAACAGATTTAGCGAGACAAGCTTGCTATTACACTACGCCGAGGTGCCCCTTTAAACATTTCTAAGATACAACAGTTCAAAGCTTAATCTAACAATTGGACAATTTAGCTGTTACATGATTTGGACAATTATACTGTTAAACCCGGTATATATACATATATAAGTATGTATGTGTGTGTGTGTTGTTATTTACTCAGCAGTGTTAAGTCAAGCACGAAGCGAAAAACAATATTTATTTACAAAGTAGTTACTTGTGAGCATAGAACACGCAATTGAAAATAACGGTATGTCAGACAAGCATGGCTGATCATCGCTCCGAACAGTTCGCCAAGTCAATGGATAGATATCTTTACCAACCTTCCTGTTTTCAGTATGCATGTATGTATGTATCGATGGCCAGGTCCGTCTATGAGTGCTATTCGTACTCTAAAAGTTTTATGGGTACTACTGTAACCCCGTTCTATTTTCGATTAAACCAGTTCCGCCATCAAAATTTTTTCTGGTGGGGAGGGTCTCTAAACGCTGCAAAGGATTAAAAACAAAATCTACCAAAGGATGAATGAAACCTTTAATGGTATCGACGACTTATCCAGCACCGGCTCGGAGATGATGAAATACCTGGGTTGCACGGTAAACCCACTGGGGATTTTGGACAATTTAGCTTTCATAGTATCCAACTATCAGAAGGAAAACTCTGATGTAAGCCGTACGGCTTTTGAGAGCATCCAAAGATGTTGGCTGGTTCGTCTTTTTCGGTTTCTCAGCCATATCTGTTTAAAGCAGAGCCAAGCCCCATAGTGTGATACCGTGTAATGGTCATACATAACGTGTAACAGAAATCTATCTATCTATCTATCTGGTTGTGGTTGGGCGGTATTTTTGCCTACCCACAATAAAGGTAACTTGTATAAGAAGCTAAATGAAAGATATTCAATAATAACATTAACAGTATTCCCATTTTGTAGGTGTAGGTGTTACAAATTCTACCGTATCACTTGCATTCTAGACATGTTTTACATCTGAAATCTATAATACGAAATCTCTCTCCCCCCCTCTCTCTCTCTGTATCTATCTCTCTCTCTCTATATATATATATATATATATATATATATATATAGTCTAAATATAACGGCCAGTTTTCAATCAGCAGCTGACTATTGCATTGTGAATTAAACTCAGAGTTATGATACCATTGAGAAACACACACACACACTCACGCACATATCTATATATATATATAGACTGGTAGAACAACTATAAGCTTCAGGCACAGCACAATCATCAGGTGCTGATTGAAAATTAACTATATATATATATATATATATATATATATATATATCTGCTCTCGCTCTATATCTCCCGTAACCTCCCTACCTCGATCGACCCTCCGTCCTTCTCTTTCTCCACATCCCTTCCTTTACCACTCCTATCTGCTCTTCCTCCAACTCTTCTGTAACCCCTTGCGTGATAGTGGCCACCGGCCTTGCTTGGGGTGATACGCTTAAAATATATATATATATATATATATATATATATATATATATATATATAGATAGATAGATAGATAGGTTAAGAAGAATTTGGTAATCCGTATAGGTAGTCCCAAAAAGGATGAAATCCTGAGAGCTCAATGTAAATCCAGAACTAATAATTTAAAGGGAAAACTGACCACTCTCTCTCTCTCTCTCTCTCTCTCTCTCTCTCTATATATATATATATATATATGTGTGTGTGTGTGTGTGTGTGAGTGTATATTTGTGTATTTAGACAGAAAATTCTCTTTTATGCATGTCTGATTGCAAAAATTACAAACATTATGTCAGCTTATTTTCATCATAATCCTTTCGTATTCACGAATATTTTTCCGTATATTACAATTAAACATTTATCCATAATAAAATGTTATCTTTTATGTTGGAATGTCATGGTCGGGCGCACATTAAGGCGTGGAAAACTGTCCTTTTTATAGGATTTTAGAACTATTCATAGCTGATTCTATTCATTGTCATCTACAGTTTTTTAATGAAGATTGCTTCGAGGATCTGTAGTTTTAAGAAAAATATGTATTAATAATATAAATTATAAATCTGTTATTATACATCGAACATTATTTTATCAGCACCACCACTCAATGTGCGTTATTATATATATATATATATATATATATATATATATATATATATATATATATATATATATATATATATATGTATATATATATTTAATAGTAATAAATGTACTAAAAGGTAAAAGGGAATAAACCCTGCTTTCACAAAGACTGAAAAATGAAAAGAGACATTATCGAAACCTAACAGTGGGTATTGGCTGTAATATAAAGAAAACCGAAATGGGAAAGTGAGGGAAGACAAATATCACTCTCTCCACATCTCCCCTTCTCTCTCTCTTTCTCTCTCTCTCCCCTTCTCTCTCTCGCTCTCTCTCTCTCTCCCTATATATATATATATATATATATATATATATATATATATATATATATATATATATATATATATATATATATATATATATATATATATCCGGGAGAAATTGCGTAGAAAGCATGAAATCGGCTTCGCCTGTTCTTTCGTGCTCCATCGTTAAGGGGCAACGGAATAAACAGTGGCTTCATCTGACCCCGAGGGACGCATGTTCGATTCCTACTGCGGAACATTAATTTTATCATTAGTAATATTTCTCGGACATTGAAGCCGGTAGGTGAAAATAAATAAATAAATATAATGTTTAACAAATGAACACAGAGCCTCCTCAAATACGAGTATCCATGAAAAATAACGTTTAAAGTTATATATATACATACATACAAATATATATATATATATATATATATATATATATATATATATTAGAATGAATATTTTTTATCTCTCCGACAGATTTTTATCACTTTAAACGGGGGCGATGGGTAAATTGTTGCCATTTTATATTTTAGTTTCACGCATGCGAGTTGTTTGTTTATGATTTTGTCGACTGTACAGTATATGTTCCGTTGGACACCATCTGTGAAAAAAAATAACATAAAAAAGAGCGACATGTTGCAAATCAGTCCGCCGACAAATTTGGAAGCGACATGTTGTACTGCTTGACATTCCCATCGGAAGCTGCAATAGGAATATTTTAGAATGATTGTGGGTGTCAATCTGAGGACAGTGCAGAAGATTCGGAAAGAGTAGGATGAGTCTGATGGTGATTACGAAGCTCTTTGGAGTGATCACTAGTGATAGCGAAATTATGCCTCCATTCATCTTCCTACAGTGCCTCAGACTCAACACGGAGGCCTACATCAAGTGCCTTAAGGAGGTAGTGCTGCCCTGTGTCAAGAGGGTGGGTGCTGGAAGATCCTTTGTCTGGGATCAGGACATTGCACTATGCAAAACAAGGAGACGAACACAGCCATGGTCGTCAGCACCATTACATCTGGCCACCTAACTGCTCAGACTGCAACCACTTGATTATTTTGTTTGGGGAGCAATTGAGTGAGAGACCAATAAAACTGTTTGTAACACCTAAGATGAACTGAAGCAAAGATTATGGCAGTATTCAACTTAAACAAGGAAACCGCCCAGAAGAGTTGCAGGAGATTCCGAAGTCGTCTGGAAACCGTGTTTGGAGACAATGGTGATTTTATTGAACAGATTTACGATTTAGTATTTCAATATATTATTTTGGTAAATATATCTGTTAAAATGAGATGTCAGTGTTATTTTATTTTAATTTTTTAATTTTTTTTTTTTTTCATCATTTAAACGACAATTTATCCATCGCACCCGGTATATATATGCGTTTTGCTGACCAAAACACACTTGATTAGTTTTTTTTATTATTCTTCTCCCCTGAATCGATCCTCCAGGTCTATAAGTCTACCATTCGACCTTGCATGGAGTATTGCTGCCATTTATGGTCTGGGGCCCCTGCGTGTTGCCTCGGGGTTCTTGATAAGATCCAGAGACGGATATGCAATGTGATTGGCCCTGATCTGTCATCTCGTCTGCAGTCGCTCTCTCACAGACGCAATGTTGCATCACTCTGCCTTTTCTACAAGTACTTCCACGGTAATTGCTCTGAGGAGTTGCTTTCACTTGTCCCTAAGCCTCGTGAATTCAAGCGTCCTACGAGGCTGGCATCCCGTTCCCACCCCTTCACCGTTGAAACTGTTAGGTGTAGACGTCTTTTCTACTCCAATAGCTTCATGTCACGCACATCTCGCCTATGGAACTCCCTTCCCTATTACTGTTTCCCTGACAAATACAATCTCCAACGGTTTAAGTGTAGCGTCAATCGTCATCTTCAGTTGCCTTGATCTATCCACTTCCTGACATCTTCCATTCCTATCTGCTCTCGCTCTATATCTCCCGTAACCTCCCCACCTCGTTCGGCCCTCCGTCCTTCTCTTTCTCCACATCCCTTCCTCTACCACTCCTATCTGCTCTTCCTCCAACCCTTCTGTAACCCCTTGCGTGATAGTGGCCACCGGCCTTGCTCGGGGTGATACGCTTAAAAAAAAAAAAAAAAAAAATGCTAAAGATCTGGACTTAATTAGTTGTCCAAAAGTGTTTTGATTTCAAACGCTTTCGGCTAACACATTAATTATTTTCAAGGTTATTCTTTTTTATCCTACTATAGCAGATAGCGTATAACTATGATTTTAGACCGTATAAAAGTTGCTGCATGTAGATATTTTCTTACTTTACAAATACAGCCAGTATATTGTAACCCTTTTTTTATATTTGATGTCATTAAGGTTTGGTTTCTTCATATTTTTTTTTTTTTATAAAAAGTGCATCCATCACCATTACAGGTTTTTTTTTGCAGTTGAAGATACGTATTACACTCGTGTTCTCAACGAGAATGTTGCGTATCGATGTGGTCACAATTGCAATTATAAATGCATCTATATTGAACTCTGCTCGGACAGATTTAGAGTCAACCGTCTTGACATTCTTTCATGTATTGCTTGGCTATGAAAATAGGAAGGACTGTTTTATTTATTTGTGCAGGTTTCCATTCCCGGAATCAACAACATATATATATATATATATATATATATATATATATAGGTAACTATACTCGTGTCGAAAAACCTTCGAATTCTTGATTTAACAATAGCCAAATCAATCACGAAAGGAAAAAAAGTTTTAAAAAAGAAAGAGCCAGGAACATGAAAGTCTGTCGAAAATAATCGCACAGATACACTTAGGCAGATCGTCAGGGTCGGCTGACGATCTGCCTAAGTGAAACCTTGGTAGGTTTGTCTGGCTCATTAGGTTTGACTATATATATATATATATATATATATATATATATACAGTGTAACCCGGATATAAGAGACCCAGGTATAAGAGAAACCCGGATATAAGAGAGTTTTTCTCTGGTCCCAAATTAGAGCCATACTTACCTAAACAAAATAGACCAAACCCTGATATAAGAGAAACCCGGATATAAGATACTTCTCCTCCGGTCCCGACAACTCTCTTATATCCGGGTTACACTGTACAAGAAGAAAGTAAGAATTTAAAGAAAAAGTGGGTGTAACTTTATACAACCTAAAGCAGGTTTCACACCGTCTCCAGACCACAGCTCCATAGGCATCCAGTTGGATCTGGTCGAGATCCCAAATAAATAAAGTTAAATAAAACCATTCTCGCAACCCAATGCTACTTCCGACGTGAACCATATCTGTTTACCTTCCATTCTACGTCATTAATGATGGTCGCTACGAGCGCGTTGTGTATTTTAGCTCAACATTGAAAATTTCAGTTGCAGTTATAAAAAGAAATTGTAAGAGACTGACACGTATACAAATCAATACCCAGTCCGGTGGCAAAGCTTGCTGGTGGCGCCAGGGGTGGCAATACCTACTTAGCCACCGAAAATTTGTTACCTCCCCTGTTGGAGGGTTGACGAGGGCAGAGTATTGCACGTACTTTCACACGTTGTATGGAGGGAATAAAATATATATTCTTATTTATGTGGTATATATATATATATATATATATATATATATATATATATATATATATATATATCGATTTTGTAGTGCGTATTCAATTTATGTAACGTAAATTATTTAAACGAAAAACAAATACTGAAGCTAATTATATGGCGAGAATCACTCTCACAAACAATATTTACTAATAAAATACAATCAACTTCGAATCCGTTAATGCCACTTTTCTTCAGTACAAGAACGCACATTTTTCAAATTTAAAAAATTCAACCTCAGCGTTGCGTCTGCACGCTCCAAAATTATTCTTACATTTAACAATATCTCATTGCTAAAAAAACACTCTTTCGGACCGCACTATCTTTCGATGTCGCATTACTACTCGGAATTTAACAAAAACACACTGAAATGTCTACCTGAAGATGGTCGTTCGGAACGACTGAAAGCCCGGCTCGTAGAAAAAATAAGACCTGATAAACCCGGAATTTATGAACAAGGATCACACAATTCATTAACGGATTCGAAGTTGATTGTATTTTATTAGTAAATATTGTTTGTGAAAGTGATTCTCGCCAT
This sequence comes from Acanthosepion esculentum, assembly GCA_964036315.1. Lineage (NCBI taxonomy): Eukaryota > Metazoa > Mollusca > Cephalopoda > Sepiida > Sepiidae > Acanthosepion > Acanthosepion esculentum. The sequence goes on from OZ038477.1 coordinate 133,026,263, forward strand.
ATAATTAGCTTCAGTATTTGTTTTTCGTTTGAATGATTTACGTTATATATATATATATATATATATATATATATATATAAACAAGCACAAAAAGCGACGTCACGCGGTTTTGAGTGTTTATATATCTAAATATATCTACGTGTTTGTGTATTATAATCTGATTGTGTATGTATTGTCTTTTGCAAGATTTCACCCCCCTTGCCATATCTTCACTTCAAATGTATCTAATTGTAACGGAGCACAAGGCAACATTAGATTTTAACGTTTATTCCAACTTAATATTTGGCCTTTCAATAAAAACAAAATAATTAACAAAACATAAGTATTTTTCCTCAGTTTCTCCTTTAAATAATTTTATAATTTTTAAAAACCTAATATAGATTAAATTTAAAATTGGTAATTTTTAATTTTTAATTTTATAGTATAATTTAATATTAATTAATTAGAATGAATTCTATTTTTGTCTAACCGTAACATTAAAGCATTAAATAATTATTATAACCTTAGTCCGTTGTCAAGTTTTTTGAATTCTCATATACTTTTATTTTGATTGGTCATTCCAGCTTATGTAACGGGGTCTCTCCTAGCGAGGGGTGTTTGATTGATTCTTTATTCTACATTCAGCACCATCACTATGTAAGATACCAGAAGTGTTGAAACAAAATGGCTACTTTTGTAGTGATTTTATAACATATTTATGTTATAATTTTCGAATAAATAATTATATTTGATCTACTCTGTATTGAGCACTCTTTTAAGAATAGTATTTTTGATCATGGAATGTATTCCTTATACACCAATCCTATACTTGGGTATATATATATATATATATATATATATATATATATATATATATATATATATATATATATATAAAACAGTTGGGGAATAATGGAAAATATAAAAATAAAGTTATAAAGAAGGAGTATAAAGAAGTAATTAACTGTCGGAATGTGTGTGTGTGTGTGTGTGTGTGTGTGTGTGTGTGAAAGAGATAGAGAGAGTTGGATGGCAAGAAAGAGGGCGAGAGAGAGAGAGAGTCAAGAAGAAGAGTAGGAGAGGAAATTAGATAGATAGATAGATAGATAGATAGATAGATAGATAGAGAGAGAGAGAGAGAGAGAGAGAGAGAGAAAGAGAGTGAGAGAGAGAAATAAAGAAATGAAAATTGACATATTGTCATTTAAAAGAACAGAAAAAAAAACACCAAAATTAAACCTTTTACTTTGGAGTGAAAAAGAACTGACAAACAGTTTTCGACTTGAGCCTAAGAAAAGGGAGATACAACCCCCCCCAAAAAAAAACAGAAAAAGAAACGAAAAATAGTTTTGAGTTTTAGATCGAGAGATAGACTGAAATCGTGAAAAGAGGTAAAAAAAAAAAGAATAGGAAAGAGATATTCGAGGTTGTCGGTGTACGATATTGATTGACTGCGTGAGAAAAGGTTGCTATTATATTTTCCCCCACGTTATTATATTTCTCATCGTCCTAGTTTGTATTTAACGCTAACATTTCCCGCGAAACACCACCATCACCTACACCGCTATAGGCTTTTTTTTAGTTTAAATCTAAAAACAAAACAACACAAAAAAAAGTAGAGAAACACAACACGCACACACAAAAGAAGGAAAACCGTGGGAGTGAGTTTGATAAGAGGAAAAACGAATCAAAAAGGCTGTAATCGGGATTTTGTTTGCAGGTGTACGAGAAAAGTGTCAAGTTTCTCTCCGCTACATAGAGCCTACTTCCTTCTCCCAGCTCTTCTCTTAATCGTCTACACCCCACCTTTTTTTTCCATTTTTCTTTCTGTTCAACAAATCCAATCACACACGCATGCGCGTCCGAAGGTACAAATTAAAAAAAAAATCCCGTTAAATGGACATGGGTGTATATTGCACTTGATTAAATACAAAAGACGCAGATACGCACAATATCCACTTTAATGATATTTCTCTATCTCCCTGCGGGCATACGTACATGGTCAGTTTAGCGTAGTGGGATCCATATTTGCACGCGTGGGCAAGGATAAAAAAAAATGTTAAATTCACACAACTAGTGTCACGTAGGCATCATAATATCCCCGCTGACTTCCTTTTGTGTTGTGTAGGAGGCGCTGCTGCAGGTTTCAAATCTCCAGGGCCAGGCTCACTTCGTATTATGGTACGTCGTGCCCAAAGGAAAAAATGTCATGTGTTGCACAGCCGGAACGCTTAGTCTGGGAAAACACAAAATGGTGTATGTTTTATCTCTCTCTCTCTCTCTCTCTCTCTCTCTCTCTCTCTCTCTCCATATATATATATATATATATATATATATATATATATGAATGAAGAAATATAGTTTTAAGGTATGCTACATTTATGGGATAAAGTGCTCAATATATAAAATTAAACATTGAAGTCAACACTCAGAGGCGACAGACTTACATGCTAAACGCAATCATCAGACCACATGCGTCGTATTTTTTCTCGACTATTTATATATACGGGTTAGTGATGCATTGTGGGTAGTCTATTGCATTGTGGGTAATCTATTGCATTGTGAGTAGTCTATTCTAACAGTTATTTTGGCGGGAGTGATTTGTTAATTTGTTTATTATTTACTTTATTTGGATTAATTTATTTTACTTGATTTTGCTTATTTATTTTTTATTTATTATCAGTTTTCGATTTTTAAGTAACGTAGTAAAAAATTGAATTCGTGTCTGCATTCTGAGATGAGTTCTGATCGTTTATTTAGTAGTTTGTTTGGGTCTGAGAAGGTAATTATAGCTATTTTTCCTCCATGCACAGTTTGCACCTTTTCGATTGTTCGTTGTAGGCTGATGTTCTTTTCCTTATTTTCCACGATATTTTTGGTGTGATTTGCTTTTTGTTTTTAATTTCCCGTTCGGCACTTCCTTAATTACATGTCTTTTTAACTTGCCTATCCACATACAGCCGCATGCAAGTCTGCAGAAGAACCTGATGTACTTGGAAAGCATTATGCTGTTCGCGTATTTAATATTTGCGAATGGTGTTTGGTGTGCGTAGTTTCTTTGTTTCCAGGGTCCTTCAGTTGCTCCTATGTATATTTTTTCTTTGTTATCTGATAATTTTGTCGTGGCTTGATATATTACATATTACATTGTTTTGTATGCAATTGCCGTTTAAGGGACATTCGTTCTTTATTCTGCAATTACACGTGGGTTTAATTTGTGTGGGAGGGTTGTTGATAATTTTCCTGTTGCGCTATTTTATTTGTATCATGTTCTCGGTGCAATTTTTACTGCGTTTTTGTTGAATATTTTGTGGAGAGTGCTTGATTCAGTTAAGTGTTTGTGCAAGATGAATAAGTGTTTGATGAATATTTTTCCTACTTTTGTTTTTACGTTTTTGTTCTCCGGTGAGTTGAAGCATACGATGTTTATCTTCATGTTGGCCTTTTTTGTCTTCTCTGATGTGGATGTGGGTGTTGCCGGGAATCTATTATCTTATCTGGAAACCTGGAAAAAAGAAACTCAGTTAGTTTAGTGTTTTTTTTCTTTAGATATTAAACATATTGTGGGATGGACAGTTATGCTGTTACACCCGATATATATATATATATATATATATATATATATATATATATATATATATATATATATATATATATATATATATATATATATATATATATATAAAAATAAAAAATGAAATGGAAAAAGTCCGACAATTATTTTAAGACATTTTATATTTATACATTCTTTTTTATAGATACAAATATTTAAGTAAATGCTCTGTTTATAATAAACAGTATTAACAACATTTACCGGTCTGAATGTCCGAGAAATTTTCATAGAAAATATGCGTCCTGCGACAGGAATCGAACCTGTATCCAATACGGAACCATTATATAGCTTGCCGTGCTTTTACCGATTTCGCCACAGAGGAGCGTTCCGGTTAGTAAGCTCGATTTTACTCACGTACATTCATATCTGCTCGATGTGTATCCAAATGTAAACAAATGACGTCACACATTATGAAAAGGACAAAATCCGACAATTATTTTAAGACATTTTTATGTCATATTTGTATCTATAAAGAAGAATGTATGAACAGAAAAATGTCTTAACTATATATATATATATATATATATATATATATATATATATATATATATATATATTTAAAAAAAAAAAAAACAGACCACTTTAAGGTTCCATATAAAAAATTATTTCAACACAGCCCTTTTAAAGGACAGCGGATCATCAGATTTTATTTCAAAAGGTTGAAACGAAAAATGAAAAGAAATTTACACATTTATGACGGGCAGTAATAAGTAAATTATTCGAAGTGAGGAAGTGAAGGGGGTAGAGAGACATGATTCACTCCCTCACTTCGTTAAATTACTTATTACTGCCCGTCATAAATTTGTAAATTTCTTTTCATTTTTCGTTTCAACCTTTGGAAATAAAATCTGATGATCCGCTGTCCTTTAAAAGGTCTGTGGTGAAATAATTTATTATAAGGAACCTTAAAGTGGTCTGTTTTTATTTAAATTATTAGCTCTGATTTACATTGAGCTCTCTGGATTTTATCCTCCTTGGGTCTACCCATACGGATTACCTAGTTTCTCGTAAACTAACTATATATATATATATATATATATATATATATATATATATATATATATATATATATATATATATAGATAGATAGATAGATAGATAGAAAGATAAATCAGTTCCAATTCAATCAATGCAATGTCGATATTCTCAGATAAGCCGTAGTAACCAATGTCGTGTTGCTGATAAGGATGGTCGACAGTGAATATAATCCTCATAGAATATACTTTACTCTGTAGAGTGCGTTGACTGATGGGTTTTGCGGAACCAGCGTTGAATTGTGATGAGATTTGATGTAATGTTCTTCTTACGTTGTTGATGGTCTCGTATTTGCATCACCCATGGGAATCTAAAATATTTCACATACCACTGATATCTTTCCAGAATCATATATTCCTGGTATATATTTTCTACTGTTGCTAGAGCAACACCTAGTACAGATGATATATATATATATAAAGAAAGAACAGTAAGATATATAATCCGGTGTTCTTATTGATATTTTTTATTTTTATTTTTACAAAACAGTGCTCAATGTAAATTTACAGAGCATAAATATTATAAATTAACTGATTTAAAATATGTTTTTTTTCGCTACACAGTAATAACCATGTTTCAAAAATGGAAGCTAAAAACTTCAAATTTAATTATATAATTAAATTAAAAGTATTAGTTCCGTTTCATCTTCAAGCGTATATTGCAATAACTTGTTTTTAAATTTACTGAGTTTTAAACGTACATATAAATTCATAATTTCCTGTTTCCAAGGATACAGAGAAATCCAATCATTTAAACTGGGGCGGTAGCGTATTCATTTTTATTAACTATTGTTGTATCAATTATGAGTTACGCTCGAAAAAGAGGTTAAGTTTATGTGAGTAGGGGTGCATTTTTCAACGAATTCTGACATCCGTTAAATGCATGTCGTCTGGGTTTTTTTAATTTTATTAACGGCAAAAAGTTTTTCGGCATTTTTTTCTTAAAGTTTCTTTTCAGGGGTGTTTGGGTTAGAATACGTTTTATTTAACTACAATTTAAAATTATTTTACTCTTAATTACTAATAGACTATATTTCTTTTTAAAACAAGTAAATGTAATATAATTACTTACTAGGTGTACTGTAAAAATGTTTATATCGTTACTGAAACAAGTAGCAATTTGAAAAGAGAAATTGGCCTGGACGAGTTCGAATTCGGGCCGTGGTCATTACAAATAGCTTTGGAAAAGGTACGAATAATAATAATGTTATGTTGATATCCAAAGAATGCAATACCGCCTATGGGGGTGCTAGGCAAGAAATAATTTTTCCAGTTTACATTTCCCCATTCTAGGTATTATTATATCCGTGATATTTTAAAAAATCAATTTCACCTCATGCAAGGCAGTAAAGCCACTAAGACACAAGGGGTTACTGGGTGTGGAAGAATTAGAAACCGAAACATTACTAATGAGCTGAAACAAAAAGAGCAATCAGTAGCACGGTAGATAGCGATTGACATTGCATTTAAACTTTTGAAGATTAAAGTTGGCTGGAAAGCATGAAACCCGAATGGAGTTCCACAAGCGAGAAGTGCGAGAAAAAACACTATTACCATAGAATTCATGTTCAAATCTGGCCAGTTCAGGTGTAAAACCGATGAGATCTCGACGTTTAAATTAAAAAAGACTAGGCACCATAGTGAAAAAAACTCATTCGAACAATTACGATGAAAGTATTTATAGAAAAGACACAGAGAGGCAACCTTACGGAGGTGGGAAAGTGACTGAAGCCGAAACGCCAGATCAGGACCTATAATATTGCTGATTCATCTTTGGATTTTATCAAGAAACTATTAGTAAATAGTGATAGCACTAGAACATATGTGGCAGCAATATTCTAAGTACAGACTTATAGGCACGGAAGATTGATTCTGGAGAGAAAAAAAATATAGTTAAAAGGATCTGAAGCGGGTTGATACGGACCTATTACGCGTGAAGCAGGCCTGAAACAGAGGCCAGGTCTTTGGAATGGATGCGATCGTTAAGTGAGGAATAGCTATATTGACCATATTCGAAGTTGAATAACTTTGGCGGCCAAACGAGCTACGCTACATTCAGTTTGATTGAAGTGTGACTTATTATTTTAAGTAAAATGTAGTAAAAATAAAATAAGTCGATTGAATCCATTGCCATATCAGCTGCTAAGAAAGTTGGTTCACTGTGTCGTGCTAGACAATTTTTCTCTCCAGAATCTGTCTTACATATCTATAAGTCTACAATTCGTCCATGATTAGAATATTACTGGCACATATGATCCGGTTCCCCTGCTATTTACCTTGAGGTAATACTATAACAAATTAGATACTATATCATAATGTATGAAACTATATCATAGTATATACTATCTGTACCATAGTAATACTATATCATAGTATATTATGCTATATCATACTATATACTATATCATAGTGTATGATACTATATTATACTATATATATGTCATAGTATAGGATACTATATCATAATATATGCTATATCATAGTATATGATACTATATTATGCTATATATATATATGTCATACTATATCATATCTATCATGTATCTAAATTGCTTCCAAATACCACACATTTGTTTGTCAGTTGAATGAACTTAACCAGTTGGGTATGTCTCCTAGGAGATGACCTACCATGAATCTGAGTTCATAAGCGGAAGTTGTAGAGAAGCATTATAGCCGGGTGTCGAGAGGTCTTTTTAAGTTTGAAAGATGGGGTGTTACACAGAGACATCTGGAAACATACTCAATCGGAGGCCTGAAGGTATTCTTAAATGGACCCTACATTTAAGGTTATGTACCGCTTTTATCAAAACCTGTCATTATAGAGCACACACTTCGCTGTAATGGATATGCTCGGTATATTTTTTATCAAGTTGGGTATCATTATGGTTATATTGAACTTTGTATATTTGTATCCCAACCTCACTATATAATAATAATAATAATAATAATAATAATAATAATAATAATAATAATAATAATAATAATAATATTGATAAAAACACACGGGGTTCTATACTACAGACCTACTCATAGTGTAATTAGCGGACATAAATGGGGGCTTATTTCAAAAGCTCATAGGTCCACTGAGAGTGGTACTCTACATTCGGTCTGGGTTTGCTGTTGCAATTGGCTTTCGAAATTCGAATACATTTATTCTTTTACACTTTAGCTTATTTGAAGTAAGTATGAGGTTTATTTATCTTTATTTCCTTCAGACTTGCTCTGTTATTTTAGGTTCATTACAAAAACAAACTTTTGTGCGAAATTCACTACAAAAACTGTTTGAGGAATTTTGGTCTCCCCATTTTCATTTAAAATTAATTTAACGTTTTTTACTTAAATTTAATTTAATTTTCTTCTCTATTCATTTTTATTCCCAAAAGAAAACACACTAATGATGTATTTTTGGGTGTAATCGTTATTTCTGTTTATAACAGGTGCAAATGTATGACGCCATTTTACCACGGTTTTTATACCGTAATGTCACTTTTTAGATAATAATGTCACTTTTTAGATAATAAAATTAAGCGTCCTGGTTAGTACGATAAACTACATCTGACAGCAAGGCCTTTGACCAGATGGTTTTAAGAGCCTGGAACCACCTCTTAATTGCTGGTGTTCCCAGGTCCATTTTGATCCAGGGTGGTAGCACCTGTCAGGGTCCCAGCTTTGGCCAAATAGTTACGCCCTCACAAAAGGGGTCAAAACACTACGAAAGTATAAAAGTAGGTTTTAATACCAGCAATAATTTTTTTGAAAAATTATTAGCAGCACTAATTTTTTGAAAAGGAAATGTTTACCAGCAATACAGTTTTGGAAAAGAAAAATATTACCAGCAATACATTTTTTGAAAAAAATATTAGCGGCAATACAAATCTTGTCGGCATCAAATAACCCATTGAGGTGTTGATATGCCGTAAGACAAACCAAACCAAATCAAATCAAACCAAATCATAAAATTAAAGAAAAAAATGTTACTCTAAACAAGACGACATGCTTCATCCGAAAAATGCTTAATTTTACTTGATTTAAAGAAATAATTTATTAATCGGATTTGTCCTCGTTTTTCTTCTTACAAATGTTACAAAGTTTCTTCCAAGAAAATCAATTTTAATAATGTTTTGTTATTTAATTTTTAACGGAGTCTTTTCTTCCAGAGATGATTTTCCACGATGACGTTTTTATTATGTGAAGTTTATTTTGGAATGCCATTATTAAAATGTCAGTTTAATATTTTTTCTCCATGATATTGTAGTTCATAACAAGAAATACATCGCTAATAATTTTAATTTTATCAGTATTTGTGTTTTGTTTCTAAAAGGTTGATTAATATGTTTTTTTTACAGCTCATCAACTTTTTGTTGGTTATTTAAAGACAGAAAATATTTTTATATAGTATGCATTTTTTGGAGATAACAATGACTTACGGATACAGGTCTTACTAATTAACCCATAGGTGTGGGGAGATTCACACATTTCCCAAGAGTATTTGCGCGTAAGCGAATATAACGGACATGACTGGAATTGGAACTCGGACTTCTAATTCCGAGCTGTTATCCATTACACTACCCCCCACATTTAAGCCTACATCACCTGGTATCCCCAATTGGTCACCCATCTAGATACTGACCAGGATCGACGTTGCTTAACTTTGATGACTCCTGGTGTTTCAATGTGATATGGATGTAAGCCCTTTTAAAAGGTAATTATCAAAAAGTATGTTGAATCTTGTTTTAGTTTACCATTAATAAAAATAAAATAGAAGTAAATGTAATATTATTATTCTATAAAATTAATTAAAAAAAATTATTAAGAATGTTAATATGATATTACTAAATTCACTATATTTAACTGTCCTGGGTAAGACGATAAACTACATCCGCGTCCTGCGTAAGACTATAAAGTACATCCGCGTCCTGGGTAAGACGATGAACTACATCCGCGTCCTGGGTAAGACGATAAACTACATCCGCGTCCTGGGTAAGAAAATAAACTACATCCGCGTCCTGGGTAAGACGATAAACTACATCCGCGTCCTGGGCAAGACAAACTACATCCGCGTCCTGGGTAAGACAATAAATTACATCCGCGTCCTGGGTAAGACAATAAACTACATCCGCGTCCTGGGTAAGACAATAAACTACATCCGCGTCCTGGGTAAGACAAACTACATCCGCGTCCTGCGTAAGACTATAAAGTACATCCGCGTCCTGGGTAAGACGATAAACTACATCCGCGTCTTGGGTAAGACAATAAATTACATCCGCGTCCTGGGTAAGACGATAAACTACATCCGCGTCCTGGGTAAGACAATAAACTACATCCGCGTCCTGGGTAAGACAAACTACATCCGCGTCCTGCGTAAGACTATAAAGTACATCCGCGTCCTGGGTAAGACGATAAACTACATCCACGTCCTGGGTAAGACAATAAACTACATCCGCGTCCTGGGTAAGACAAACTACATCCGCGTCCTGGGTAAGACAATAAATTACATCCAACAGCAAGACGAATCGTATGAATCCCGGTGTTTTAATGTGATATGGACCTAAGCCCTTTTGAGTAGGTTTTGAGGAGCGTGGAACCACCTCTTAATTGTTGGTGTTCCCAGGTTAACCCTGACACAGGGTGGTAGCACCTGTTAGGGTATCAGCTATAAGCAGATAGTTAATCCCCAAACTGTTGTCAAAACACTATGAAAGTGCAAATATAGGTTGTAATACCAGCAATAACTTTTTATAAAAAATTATTACCAGCAATAAATTTGTGAAAAAAAAATTACTTGCAATACATTATTAATAGCAATACATCTTTGGAAAAAAATTACCAGCAATAAAAATCTCGTCTTTTAATATCGCTGTCATCTTTTTTTCCTCTGTTAAATCATTTACTAAATATTTAAATTTTCTTGCTTTATTTTGGTGTCTCCAATTGGTAGTTTTGCATTTTGGACTCTTCCTTTTGCTGACAAACTTACATTATGTCTTCTTACAACTGATGTTTAGTCCCTTCTTCTCCGTCCTGGGTAAGACGATAAACTACATCCGCGTCCTGGATAGGACGGTACAAACTGCGTCCGGTGGCCGGGCATCTGGTCGGGAGAATTGAGATTGTATAGATTATGGCGGTCTGTCAGTGTACTTCCTCCCGATACGCGTCCGTCTCGCCGGCGTGCGTGCGTACATCAGACAGCCAGATAAATGCCGTACGGCAATCAAAAACCTGAAGACAATATCCTGTTCACCAGGTTTATTGAAAGCCAAAAGTTTGAAATTATAAAAAGACAGAAATAAAGACTTGAAACTAGTTTAGTCCAAATGACAAAATAAATAAGAAGAGAAAAACGAAAGGAAAGTAGAAACCCCGAAAAAGACGCCCGACTGCTGAACATAACTGTGAGACCGTGAGTCTAAATGGGTAAAGGAGGTAACAAATAGTTTCATTAGATGAATATGTTATAAGGTTCGGAGTGATATGTCTACAGAAAGGAAGAAAGTTACATGAAGTTACAGTATAACACCGTGCGAGAACAGTCAACACGTGGTGAAAGGGGTTCTATACGACAAAGTACAGTAGCAAAAAGAAATGTATATTAAGTGGCTAACTTAAGCAAATGTTTAAATAATGATAGATTAGGAGAGACCAATGGTTAAAGAAAAAGTTTAAGAAGTTAATACCCGCGAGGCTATCGTTGGGGGTAGATTTATGCGGATAAGAAATTAGGAACAGGCTGCTTTGGCCTTTTAGCGGTTTAGGTAATTACTACGGACTAAGGACAGCCGCCCGTGCGAGGAGCAGTGACTCGCGCTGGAGAGTAGTGCAGACGAAATTTGTCTTTTGAAACATGCCGAAATTTTAAGCTTTTGCTCCGCTCGCGTCCGACGGCTACGCGTCCGACGGCTACGCGTCCGACGGCTACGCGTCCGACGGCTACGCGTCCGACTGCAGGGACGACCACAGGCTCGCTAAGGACAGCCGCCCGTACGGGGACAAGTAACTCGCACCGTAGAGTCATGCAGATGAAATTTGTCTTTTGGAAGCATGTCAAACTTTCAGATTTTCGCTCAGCTCGTGTACCCCGGCTACGCGTCCGACGGCTACGCGTCCAACGGCTACGCGTCCGACGGCTACGCGTCCGACGGCTACGCGTCCAACGGCCGCGACAACCACACGCTAGCTAAGAACAGCCGCCCGTACGAGGACCAGTAACTCGCGCTGAAGAAACATGCAGATGAAATTTGTCTTTTGGAAACATATCAAACTTTCAGACTTTTACTCGGCTCGCGTACCACCGGCTATGCGCAACACGGCTACGCGTCCTACGGGTACGTAAAACGTTTGATATAGCTGGTTCATAAATCTTAAGTAGAATAGAGTCAAAACTAGTTTAAGACACGATTATATTTTGTTTATGCCGGTAGCGTGACTATTATTGGCGCAGAAAGTGCAATAAGCGATCTGAGTTCAAATTCCAGTTTAGTCTTGCTGTAGAGAGCTCTGATTACCTATCTGAAGTTTACATGGCATCACTTTTCGTACACAATTTTGGGGGAATCTATATTACCCACACGTTGACCCCTCAACTAATATTCTGCCTAAAAATGGTATATGTGTCCAGAGTGTATTTATTGACAAAGAAAAGAAAATGTATTGTTTTGTGTCGATCTATCATTCATAAACAACGGAATTTTTTCGCTGTCCACTGCTACAAATATTGCGCATACCGTACACAATAGGTAACAGATCACTTGTTTTAGTTCGAATAAACTTTGAAAAACTAACTTGAAATTTACTTGGATTCTAGACTACGGATGAGATTCGAAACCTGGATTTTTTAAATTTAATTTTTTATTTATTTTCATTTAAAATACTTTAAATAAACAAGTTCATAAATCGACTAATCATTCTACAAATGTTTGGTTAACATACTGTAAATAGACCAACTTCTCGAGAGCTCCTCTCTGCGGCTGCTCGGTCTCACGCTGACCGCTGATCTGAGATGGAACAAATACATCGAGTCAATTGCTTCATCCACCGCAAGGAAAGTTGGCTCCCTGTGCCGAGCCAGGAAATTTTTCTCCCCGGAATCGATCCTCCAAATCTATAAATCAACCATTCGCCCTTGCATGGAGTATTGCTGCCATATATGGTCTGGAGCCCCTGCTGTTTGCCTCAGGGTTCTTGATAAGATCCAGAGACGGATATGCAATGTAAATGGCCCTGATCTGTTATCTCGTCTGCAGTCCCTCTCTCACAGACGCGCCGTTGCCTCGCTCTGTCTTTTTTACAAATACTTTCACGGTAATTGCTCCGAGGAGCTGCTTTCGCTGGTTCCTAGGCCTCATGAATTTAAACGTCCTACGAGGCTGGCATCCCGTTCCCACCGTTGAAACTGTTAGATGTAGACGTCTCTTCTACTCCAATAGCTTCATGTCTCGCACATCTCGCCTGTGGAACTCCCTTCCTTATTCCTGTTTCCCTGACAAATATAATCTCCAACTATTTAAGTGTAATGTCAATCGACATCTCCAGTTGCCTTGATCTATCCACTTCCCTTCTCCACATCCTTTCACCTTTAATTCCTATCTGCTCTCGCTCCAAATCTTCTGAAACCCCCTTGCCTTGATCGATCCACTATCTTTCTCCACATCCTCTCCTTTACAACTCCTATCTGCTCTTCCTCCAAACCTTCTGTAACCCCTTGCGTGCTAGTGGATTCCAGCATTGCTTGGGGTGATAAGCTTAAAAAAAAAAAAAAAGTATAAAGCTTTTATTTAAAAAGCTTTATTCATTCATTTTATTTATTTTGATTTATTTATATCAGTATGAAAACTTTCATACAATCTACAATACAGACAGGTTGGATTTTTAATTTTTTTTTATTAATGTGATTTTATAACTGGTCGTATGTCCTGGGGTCGCGATACACATAAGTCATTAAGCGACTAATGATGGTACTTGCTAAGAATTCGAGTACTGATTTTAGAAGCAAGTGGAGAAGCAGCATATATATATATTGTATCTTCATAGTATAAAAATATAAAATGCATACGTAAAACAATCAGTTTCTGTATGGATGATTATGTATATGATAAATACAGATATCAGTGTGTCAATGTGTCACACTTTTTCAACTTTACTCCGAGAGGCCATATCTCACCATATTATACCATCTTGGAATTAATCTGACTCCGGAGAACAAATTAAAAACATTCCGGGTTGGATCCGGACCCGCAATCCTGAAATTATTGGAAATAAATTTGGGAATAAATGAAATTAATTGCGAAATCCAGCAAAAGTGTTTGTATGGAAAGTAAGGACCTACATGCATCAAATTGTCTTTAAATTTAATGTCGCAGAAGAATTATCGTTCAACTTTTGAAAGGTAAACTAAAATATTAATGCAATACTTAATTTTGAGCTATTCTGTAGTTTATTGTTGTTTATCGCATCTCTTCCTCCCTACTTATTGTGCTGAAGGCCCAATGAAGAGCCCGACTCAGGAGCTAGCTTCAATCCGATAGGGCAGATTTTAAGCTATTTTAATATAAACTTATACTATGAAATGCTTGAAAAACGGAAATGTTCTTCGGGTTTTCATCATTTCGTCTAATTCTGTGCTAAGTTTGGTAAATATCTCATGTCCATTTATTGTCTGGTGGCTGAGATATTTGTGCATTTGCCACTGGCGCCATAGGTAGGTCTTCAAGGTAAATGAGTAGGATTTTTGATGCAGGCACCTAAGCCTTCGCCATCTTGGCAGGTCTTGTCTATATTTCTGAGATGAGATAACTATTTACACTATTTACCGCATTCGGACAGTTGTCGTCATCTTTATTGCCATATTCACGACGTTTTGGCTGTTGTACGCCACGGCTTCTTCAGATGATGTACGTTGGAATTTCGAAATTCGAGAACTTTTCTAAGCCCTTTTTCCTCATTATGTTTTATTTCTGTGCCTGTCATCAACACAGTGCATCTGCATATCCTATTTTTTCATATTGGGTTCACTAATAATAATAGTAGGACTTCTAGTTCTGTTGGACTCCCCTCGATGTATCAGTCCAATAAATGAATTGAGACGAGGCATCCTTGCCTTATGCGCCATTTTTAGTTTGTGCACTTCTTCAATTCATTTTTTTATCCATATGCAGGCACTTTGTTCGCACTAAATGTTCATAATTATTCTAATATCTTTCCCAAATAAACTGTTTTTCTCGCAGCTGAAAGAGAAAATTGTGCCATGAATTTATCTCAACGTTCTAATAGATTTAATTCTGAGCCTACAATGAATACGGTGTCAAAATACGGTGTAGAAATATTAAAAACACAGCATTCTGTTTTAATCAAACATTGATTTTTTTAAGCATTTCGCCCCAAGCAGTGTCACTAGCACGAAAGGGGTTGCAGAGAGTGAGAGCAAGAGTAAAGAGAGCTGTCTGAGGAAAGGATATAGAGAAGGACGGGGATCAGGACTAGGGCACCAGAATATCTCGATTGACATTAGATTTGAATATTTGAAGATTATAGCTATCAGGGAAGCAAGTAAGAGGAAGGGAGTTCCGCTGTTGGGAAGTGCGAGAGAAGAAGCTGTTGGAGTAGAAGAGGCGGTTACATTTAACTGTTTCGACAGTGAAAAGGTGGGACCAAGATGCCAACCTAGTAGCACGCTTAAAGTCATGCAGTTGGGGTACCAGTGAAAATATCTAGTCAGAGCAGTTGCCATGCAAATGTTTGTAGTAAAAGTCAGAAGGAAGCCACATCACGTGTTTGAGAATGTGACTATAAACGAGATGCCAGATCAGGAATTATTACATTGCATATCCGTCTCTGGATTTTGTCGAAGACCCTAAGACGAACAGCGGGGACTCCAGACCATATATGACAGCATTATTACATGCAAGGGCGAATAGTAGATTTGAAGAATGAACTCAGGCGAGAAAAAACATTCTGCCGCGACACAGAGAAACAACTTTCCTCGCGGTAGATGAAGCTATTGATTCAAAGTAGTTGTTTCACCTCAGGTCAATGGAAAACATGAGACTAAGCAGGCGAAGAGAGACGCTCCCGTGGAGTTGGGCATCAGCCATTCTGATAGGAGACAGGGAGAGTTCTCTATGCTGGGTAAATGAGAGCAGTTTCATTTTGGAGGCATTAAAGTTTACAAGCCACTTCCTGCCCCATTCAACCACAGATTGGAGGTCCTTCTCGAGACCAACGGTCAGGTTAGTTTTGCCAGCAATGCCGGATTTATTATTTAGACAGGAGTAAATAATAGTGTCGTCAGCGTAGATGTCTGCTTGGGAACTGATGACATCAGGAAGATCGTTGATGAATGTCAAAAACTGTGTAGGACCCAAGATAGAGCCTTGGGAAACACTAGCATTCCTATGAAAGGAACTCGAGGAGAACCCATTTAGGACGACCTCCGGTTTGACAGGAATGATTCTGTTAAGTCAAATAATTGTCCCGTAATACCGTATCCCTGAAGCTTACTCAGAAGGCCGGCATGCCAAAACCCTATTAAACGCCTTAGAGATATCTAGAGCTAGAGATCGACCTTCTTCGTTATTGTCAAGTGCTTGGTATACAAACTCAGTTATGGCCGCGAGCACGTCAGCAGTAAACTGGGCAATGCGGAAACCATATTGTTTATCAGAGAGTAGATCATGGGATGTAAGGTGCTTAACCATTTCGGCGTTGATTAAAGCCTCGAAGACTTTGCCAAAGAGAGGTAGAAGACTGATAGGACGGTAGTTAGATGAGTCAGAAGGGTTTCCAGAGTTCTTAAAAATCAGGGACAACAGATGAGGACTTCCAACAGCCTGGAAAACAAGAGTCAGCGAGGCAATAGTTATATAGTTTGGAGAGAACTGGAGCCAGCTCAGGAGCACATTTCTTTAGGACTACGGCTGGTGTCCCGTCCCTACCACTTGCCTTATGAGAGTTTAATTTAGGGATGATGTCCAATACCATCAATAAGCTCATCTCACTCAATAGAGCCTCAGTTCTAGGTGTGGGTACTCCGGATGAGTCGAGCGTTGAAATGGATGAGAATTTCCGAGCAAAGCATTCAGCCTTATCAGCTGAGGAAGTCAGGACCTTAAAGTGATTGAATAGAAGATATATTATGGATTTGCTGTTATTCAGCACACTCTTGCAGAGTTGCCAATTATCTTTTTGTACCAAACTTGCGAGATGCAATACGCTGTTTCATTCTTTCAGCAAATAGTCAATTTGCTTCATTGAGGACACGCTTGCACTCATTCTCTGCAGAGACAAAGCGACGTCTGTTGCAATCAGACATATCGCTTCGGTACAGACGGAAGAAGTGATTCCTATGGGCTATAGCAGCTGAACAAGCAGCTGAGAACTAAGGAGATGAGCGCGATTTAACTTTATATTTTCTTGCAGCGATGAAAGCCTCGATGCCAGCTTTTACCCAGGAGGAGACCGTAGACACATATTTTTGGAAGGGGTGATTAAAAACCACATTTCAGGGGACGTCGCGAGGAAAAATCACGGAACGAGTCCCAGTCTGCTCGTTGATAACAAAAATATTCTGTTAGGAGGTTCTTTGCTGAGGTGAGTAGACGTTAATAGACACTACGGCATGATCAGAGTTGCCAAGAGGGCAGAGCTGCGTAGCACGATAAGAGTCAGGGATGGAGGTAAAACAGGGATCGAGAAGGGAAGTGTTACCGCCAGGGTTACTGGGGAAACGTGCAGAAAAGTCAACCACTTGTGTGAGGGATTGAAAAGTTAAGGGTTTGTATGCCAGCGAGGTCATTTACAGAGTGCTTAAGCCACATGGTATGGTGGGCGTTAAAGTCACCGAACACGTATATGTGTGCAAACGGATGTAGAGAGATAGCCTTGTCTATATTATCGGGAAATGCTATCGATTACCCCAGTCTTGGGAGGAAGGGGAACGATATAGAAAAAAGGAGATAACTTACCGAATTGAGGAGAGATAGACGGACACACAATCGGAATGTTCTGGATGTTCAAGTGGGAGATCACTAGCCAGCGGAAGATGATCCCGGATATAAACTCCCAGGCCATGCATGTGGATTTTAGAGTCCTTTTTAAAGTGAGGTAGGTAACCGGGAATCGAGAAATCAGAGTTTATATGAACATGTTTTTCGGGTTCACCCTTTTAAATTTAAAAACGATTTAATATATATATATATATATATATATATATATATATATATATATATATATAATTAATTTTATTCAGTTAGAACATTTTACGACGCTGGGGTCACCAATCCCTCCAACTCACAATTGCGGTTCATGGTGACTTTCAAGGCAGAATCGTGCAATGGCTTGCCGGTTCTTTTTACACTTCTAGAGAGGCAAGACCTACAAGGCAGCAAGTGGTTTGAATTCAGAGTTTCCTTCTCCTAGACTGGTTGCCACTCAAGCTTATTTGACCCAATCAGTCCTGTTATTTTACTCATAGCTGAGGGGATGGATTCATACCTTTCTCAACTGGGATTCGATATAAATACACACACACACACACACACACACACACACACACACACACACACACATATATATATAAATATATATATATATATATATATGCATTTCATTATCTATTATGAATTATACATACATACTTACATGCATACATTATATATATATATATATATATATATATATATATATATATATATATATATATATATATATATATCACATATAGTCCAGTGTTAATAAAAAGCGCTCGATGTAATACAATAGAGCTATTATGTATATATTAATAAATATATATATTATTTCTCATAGATAGCACTGAATAATATGTATATTTATTAATATATATATTTTTAAATATATATATATATATATATGTATGTATGTATTTATTAATATATATATATATATATTTATATGTATATATGCAAAAATTCAAATATAACTAAAAATATAAAAAGGCCCTATGAATAATGACAAAAGGAAAACATTTCGTAGCCGACGCATTTCTTCTTCTGATGAAGGCAAATATAAGAATTTTATTCTGCAACAAGTATTTATAAACAAAATTGAAAATGTAGTTAGTTTTTCAGAATTTTTAAATTAAGAACTCACATAAATATACTTGCATGAGCTGAAGTTTTCCAAATATCTCCTTTCTTACGCCAACATACATGACCATAAACATTTCAAAATGAGAAGAAAACGGTTGAATCCCAAACCTTCTATTATTTAAAATATGTAATACATGAATTATTTTCTCAAACCAAATAATATAAATAATAATTACATTAAAAATAATAAAAAGTATTCAATAACAACAACAATAACAATATTTACTCATTTTCGTTTATTAGACATTAAAATGTATCACTTAGCAGCATCCATAGTTTACCTTGACTTCCAGTTAGACCTGAGTATATTTATGTGCATTTCTAAATTTAAAAACCTTATGAAAAACAAAGAACATTTTTACTTCTGTTTGTAAATACTTGTTGCAAAATAAAATCTTTACATTTGCCTTGATAAAGTCCACCAGAGGACGAAACGTGTCGTTTAATAAAAGATTTCCTTTTGTTTTTATTCATATATAGCAAGACTCTTCGGTAAATTGAATCGAGTTCTCTCAGTCACTGTGTGTTTATCTAAAAATAAATACGTTTAAATTCACCTTCTTCTCTGTCGTGCGCCAACGGCTTCAGGGTAAAATTTCCGACTGACGCGAATTCAGCCGGTTTTCGATTCTAGCCATAGGCAACCGGACGTCTAGCCACACTGATGAGCTGTGATACAGCGAAACAGTCTGTCTGTGGATGACAATATATATATATATATATATATATATATATATATATATATACGGTATATATATTTACAGATTGAAATATCATACGATTATAATTACAAACTATCATCTTTCGCTTGAGGATTTTCTTTTCTTTTATTTTTTGTTTTAGTTTTATCAGAGAAAGGCCCTTTCATTTTTTTTCATATATTTACAGTTTCATTTTTCTTTTCTTATCAACTCTTTCCAATTTTGTCACCCTGCTTTGCTGATATTTTTTCCCCGCCAAATGAGGGAAAAAGGTCTTAATTTATTTATTTGGCTCGCAACTCCGTCTTGTTTTTTTCCCCCTTAACACGATTTTTTCGCACACCTTCTTTTTGTTAACTCATCCATCAAACAACCAATTCAATTCATATATATATATATATATATATATATATATATATATATATATATAATCAATATATATATATATATGTATATATATATGTATGTGTGTGTGTCTGTGTGTGTGTGTGTGTGTGTATTGAATTCACTTTTGCGTTTCATCTCTTTCAGTCTGTCGTCTACTTCATTAATTCGGTTCGACTCGACGTCGATCAAGTCAATCTATTAAACTTTGTGCTCAATCTCAGGAAGACAACAATATCCCACATATGACACACATATACAACTAAAAATACATAATATATTACTTTTTCCTACGCTTGTTGTAGAGCTATGCTCAACCAGCCTGTCGCGCAGGGTAATGAGTTCAACTCTCACTCGGACGCCTTTTGAAACTAAAGAGATCTTTGTGTATCAGGTGCTCGCTATACTGAGCAAACTCGTCTCGCAGGCATAAAGTATATGAGTTTGATCCTTACTGGCAGCTTCAAAAGTACAGGTCAAATAAATTAGACTCCCGTAAACATGTATGCACAATAACATATGCAAGCATTTGATCTTTATAGTTTAGTTAAAGAAGAAAAGTTCTTAGTTAAGGATTTTTTTTTCTGTATTTCGGATTATTTTTCTAGTTTTTAAAAAAAAATTTAAACATAAATTCGCCGATGTCTGACTACTATTTTCGGCTTGCATAAGCCATTATCAAAAACCTTTTGTGTTGCACTATCCCAGTTTTCTCAGCTTGGTATGTACGCCGATGACGCAACCATTTACTCCGATCTCGATGGTAAGGCTGATCAGATCGTTAGGTCGAAATGGCAGTCGATGCCCAAATTAACATAGAGTCCGTTGTTGTTAACAGGAGGAAAAGATGACTTGTTAATTTTAATGTGTCTAAAACTAAGCTTCACTCCATTAATAATCTGAAAGACCCTTTTCTGACTTTAATCAGCATGGCAGGTGCAAACCTGCATGAAAGTAACGTTCTCAGGTGACATGAAGTACAAAGACTATATGGTATCCATTGCTAGGTCAGCTGCCAAGAAAATGGGTTCACTTTGTCATGCGCGACAATTTTCCTCTCCAGAATCTTTCATCTGTTCAGTGATGTGCCATGCGTGGTACACACTTAGGCGATCATGTATCTTTCGATACACGAGGCAGATTTTTCCCGCAGTAGGTTGCCATTTCTTTCTGCGGTAGACCAGTTGCCATCCAAGGCTATAGAACGGAACGCGGTCTGTTCCGCTATTTAATCATAGCTGGGGTGGGGGAGAAGAAGAGGATTCATACTTTTCTCAAGAGTATTAGCACGTAAGTGAATGCAATGGATTCCACTGGAATTCGAACTCGGCTTTCCGATTCCTCAATCCGAGCCGCTATCCATTACTCCATCGTCATATCTCTAAGTCTACCATTCGTCCATGCTTAGAATATTGCTGCCACATATGATCCGGTGCCCCTGTTATTTACCCTCATCGCCTTGATAAGATCCAAAGAAGAATTAGCAATATTATTGGTCCTGATCTGGTGGCTCGGCTTCAGTCACTTTCTCACCGCCGTATGGTTGCCTCCCCGTGTCTTTTCTATAAATACTTTCATGGTAATTTTTCGGGTGAACTCTTCGCTATGGCACCGACACTTTTTAAATGTAAGCGGAGCACAAGACTGGCGTCGAGATCTCATCAGTTTACAGTTGAGCTGGTTAGATGTAACCGTAAATTCTATGCCAAGAGTTTTTTTCCTCATACTTCTCGCTTGTGGATCTCCCTTCCGGCTTCATGCTTTCCAGACAACTTTAATCTTCAAAAATTTAAATGCAACGTCAATGGCTATCTACTGTTTTCCTGAAAACTCCGCTTTTGTTCGCGTTTCTTAGTAATGTTTATGTTTTCTAATTCTTCCACAATCTGTAACTCCTTGTGTCTTAGTGGCTTTATTGTCTTGCATGGAGTGATGCTGATTTAAAAAAAATGTTTCTTTTTTTTCTCATTGAATGTGCCGGTGGTATAATGAATAGCGTCTCGAAATGACAACTTGGAGAGCCGACTTCGTTAAATTCACTTACACGAAAGGTATCAATTAATCTCTTGTCTCCCCAGATGTGGGTTAAAAAGCAGAACTTGAATAGGAAAAACATTTTTATCATCAAAAAAAGTTACAATAAGAATTCGTTTCGCCTTTAAATAACACAGAAACTGTTGATAAGCGGAACAAAACATAATTCATAGTTTTTTAAAAATATCGCGTGACTTTGTAAGTTGGTTCCGAAATTTGATAAATTCTATTGTGTTATATAGGAATAAAATATTATATTGTGATATATAGGAATAAAATTCAATAATGGGATCGTCTGTGTTTGCTCACTGGCGATCTATGTTCAAACTTAAGTGTCGGCAGCAACATTTTATTCCTATATAACATAATCATTATTTACATGCGAACTATTGTTCTCATTTTTGTTGTTATCTCAATGTTTCGAACGCTGTACTCTCCGGCCTTCACCAGTTGCTTGTTGATCGGCGTAACCATCTTCGAATTTTGAACTGAACCCTTTAATCCACGGCAGTAGATTGTTTTCTGCGCTGGGTAGGGTGTACTTGAACTCTATGCCCTTGAACAAAGCGAGAAATAACTGAGAAGTGATTACTAAATTGATGGCGTTATCAACAAGATCGCGCCTAGTTTGGTCCCTTCCCTGATCCGATGTTCGGTCAAGGCGACGTTCTACGTACGAGAATAAGTCGGCAGCCCGATGCGAGCTGTCATCATGAATCTGCCTGTCAAGCCCTGGTTTGCCACAACGGATGGTGTCAGCTGAAGTGTGTATGCCATGGATTGGCGAACCATGGACCACCTCAAACAATTCGCAGCCATGTCTTTTATGCTCAAAGATGTTACATCTAACACCTAAAGAACCAATGGGAGAAGAGCAGTCCACGAAAAAACAACATAGTTTGAAAACACCAGAAGACAAATAGAGGGAAGGAAGAGAGCCCAAAAGAAAAGCCATAGCTTTTCATCCCCTGAACCCTACTATGCGATGGCTTCGAACATCCCCTGCGATATAACATAGGACTCATTTCGCACTGAAGGAAATATTGATGAATACCTCAATACTCGGCAACGTGTTACGCCAATATCGACTACGACGATCAACAAGTATTTCTCTAATGGAGGTAGGCAGTTGTGTATGGGTTCCAAGTGATTTTGACTCGTCTACTTATTGTCGTCGAATATCCTCTGGAGCTATAAAATTTATTATAAAAGCCATAGTCTCGTACTGGAAGTTGATAGGCAACATTGTTATTGATAATTATGAGGTTGGAATCTTATGATTTTCCCTAGCATATTGTAAGTTTTAAAAGTTTGCTCGGGTTACTGGATGAAATGCGCTATTTAAGAATGCATCACATGGAGAATCCAACTTCTTTATAATTTTTGGGTAACTGGTTGTAGTAAAAGTTTTTCTCTACTCTATTTTACATGAATAGATCTATTTGGTTATCGATAATGTCGTTGAGGAAATTATTATTAACCAATGTTTGTTCCATATATTTGAATTCAAGTTGAGATGGAGCAAGGAGCACCAGTTGAGATTTTTTTAAGCGTTTCGCCCCAGGCAAGGCAGGAGTGTCCCTAGAACTCAAGGGATTGCAGAGAGTGAGAGCAAGCGTAAAGAGAGCTGTTTGAGGAAAGAATATAAAAAAGATGGGGATCAAGATCAAGGCAACAGATATCGATTGACATTACACTTGAATATTTGAAGATTATAGCTATCATGGAAGCAAGTAGGAGGAAGAGAGTTACACTGTCGAGAAGGGCGAGAGAAGAAGCTGTTGGAGTAGAAGAGGCTGTTACATTTAACTGTTTCTACAGTGAAAGGGTGGGGCCGAGATTCCAACCTAATAGAACGCTTAAAGTCATGCAGATGGGGTACCAGTGATAGTAGCTCGTCGGAGCAGTTGCCATGAAAATATTTGTAGTAAAGAAAGAGGGAAGCCAGGGGAAGTACATTTTTTTTAAATTTTTTTACAAATATACGTTTTTAATTCTTTTATTTTCATCATTTTTCTAAAATAGGATCTTCGAACAATAAAACAATACAGTGATAAAATGAGATATCAGAAATTTTTATTAATGAAAATGGAATTTCATTTGTGTAGGGAAAACCATAATATTTTATATGCGAATGCTCTTCACTTAAAATCATTTCAACTTTCTTTTTAACTCAATAAGTCATTAAAGTCTTTAAAGAGAGCAGTACTCTGTCTCAAAGCTGAAGTACGAATTTTCTAGAGGTTCCTTAAATCGGCGTCCAAGAAATATATATGTTGATACGAGGGTTGAGTAAGTGATCCTTTAAGTGACACGAATTTATAAGTTGAAATTTTATCAAACTTTCACAGTATAAAGTTCAACTGATGTGATTAACATTCATTCGTCACTGAATTCAATGAATTCGGAAGGAAATTTTATTGGAAAATTAATATTTATTATGCAAAATAAATGAATATTCATCATTAGGCGAAAGAATGAGTGATTATATTACTTATGCACTTATGTAAAAGAGGACAGCGAAAAATCTGATCAAAATGATCAGACATCAATTTAAAATGATTTTCTAGTCATATTAAGAAATTTTTATCTACTTTTTTAAAATAATGTTTCAGAGAAGATACAATGAAAATATTTGTAAGAAAATGCTGCCTTCAGAAGCGAAACAATCGGGCAGGTGTACATTGAGCACCCCAGTCAGCATTATGTAATAGAGGACGGTGAAAAATCTGATCAAAATGTTCAGACATCAATTTAAAATGATTCTCTAGTCATATTGAGGAATTTTAATCACCTTTTTTAATAATGTTTCTGTTATGGGTCCTTACCTATAACTACAGAAAGAACACTTCCTAACACTATGTATACTACGCCTCTCAAGAGAGAGGGAAGAATCTAGTCGAGCCGATAGTAGTTCACTCCAAACCAGACTGACAGTCATACTAACACCTTCCACATCTTGTATTATTATTCCGTGCAATATATCTTCGTTATTTCTACTCTTGTGTTCGTGTTGTTCTTCCTAGGTTCTAACCTGAACGATAACAGGTTCAGAGATGTTGCTATGAAAATACTTGGAATAAAATGCTGCCTTCAGAAGCGAAACAATCGGGCGGGTGTACACTGAGCACCTTAGTCAGCATTATGTAAAAGAGAACGCTGAAAAATCTGATTAAAATGATCAGACATCAAGTTGAAATAATTTTCTAGTCATATCTTAAGGAATTTCCATCTCCTTTTTTTAATACTGTTTCAGAGATGTTGCCATGAAAATATTTGGAAGAAAATTCTGCCTTAAGAATTGAAACCACCGGGCGGGCGTACACTTAGCACCCCAGTCAGCATTATGTAAAAGAGGACGCTGAAAAATCTGATCGAAATGATCAGACATCAATTTAAAATGATTTTCTAGTCATATTAAGGAATTTTCATCGCCTTTTTTAATAATGTTTCAGAGAAGATGCCATAAAAACATTTGTAAGAAAATTCTGCCTGCAGAAGCGAAACAATCGGGCGGGTGTTTCATTGAGCAGCACAGTCAGCATTATGTAAAAGGGGACGCTGAAAAATCTGGTCAAAATGATCAGACATCAATTTGAAATGATGAAAATCCAATTTGAACAGCAACAAAAAAACAAAACAAAAACGAACAGAAACATCTTGAATTACAAGAATTATTGCTACGTGTAATGTCAAATAAGGGGCAAAATTCCGAAAATGAAACAGTTCTCCCACAAGACGCTATTTGGAGCATTATCGAAGATTTCACGTATGCACCCGACGAAGACAAAACCTTTGCAACTTACTTCCGAAGGTACGAAGATCTATATGAATTTGACTGCAGAAATTGGTCAGACGCAAGAAAAGTACGTCTATTACTAAGAAAATTAGACACATGCGAATATACCAAATTCGTAGATTACATCCTACCGAGGAAAACAAATGAGTTAACTTTCAAAGAAGCCATAAAACTGTTAACAGAATTTTTCAGCCCTAATACCTCACTATTCCACAAAAGATGGAAATGTCTGAACCTAACAAAAAAGGATAGCGAAGATTACATAACTTTCGCTTCCATTGTAAACAAATATTGTGATGACTTTAAGTTATCGCAACTCAGTCCGGACAATTTCAAATGTTTAATATACGTCCAAGGACTGGTTTCAACCAAAGACGCGGAAATTAGACGCAGAGTCCTTACAAAATTGGAGAGTGAACAAGATTTGACACTTCAAAAACTGGCCGAAGACTGTCAGAGATGCATAAGTGTAAAGAAAGACTCAAAAGATATAGAGGAAGCTGGCATCGCGCACATACGTAAAGTACGAAGACAAACCAACTTTCCCTCCTCAGAAACAAACCAAACCAATTTTCCCTCCTCAAAAACAGGTCAAACAAATTTTTCTACTTCAAAAAGTGAATATCAGAAAAAACTACCACCCAGCCCATGCTATTGCTGTGGGACTTGGCATTGGTATAAAGACTGTCCATACCGTTTTAAAACTTGTCTATCATGCAAAAAAGTAGGACATAAAAGTTCTCATTGTTGGACTAGAAGAGAAAGCGCAAGCAGAATAAGAATCACGAGGACTGACCAAGCGGATGAGACTAACATGAAAATACGTACAAGTAGAAATGCAAAACAGAAAAGTCAGACTACAATTGGATTCCGGCTCGGACTTAACTATTATTAACGTACAAACATGGAGAAAACTGAACAAACCTACCATGTTAAGAACCGATAAAATTGCTAGATCGGTAACGGGGAGAAAAATAAAATTTGACGGTGAAGTGATTACAAATGTGACATTTAATGGAATGATCAAAAAATTAAAAATGTATGTTAAGAAATACAAAAATTATTCGGAACCGACTGGATGCAAATATTCGAACTTTGGGATTTACCAATAAGTACGTACTGCCAAAAAGTGAAAAGTTTATTGACCGAGGCAGATAAATTAAAAGAGAAACTAAAAGAGACTTTCCCCGAAGTATTTTCAGCAGGTCTCGGAAGATGTAAAAAAATGGCAGCAAATATAGAAATAAAAGAAAACGTTCAACTTATCTTCAAGAAAAAAAGGAGCGTACCGTTTGCTTTAATAGAAAAAATAGATCAAGAATTGGCTAGACTCGAAAACACTGGCTTATTGACAAAAGTGGAATACAGAACCACACCTACGGTTTACGTCAAAAAGAAATCGGGGAGATTCGAGTATTCGCTGATTTC
The DNA here is from genome assembly GCA_964036315.1 of Acanthosepion esculentum. Lineage (NCBI taxonomy): Eukaryota > Metazoa > Mollusca > Cephalopoda > Sepiida > Sepiidae > Acanthosepion > Acanthosepion esculentum. The sequence goes on from OZ038477.1 coordinate 133,053,337, forward strand.
TCAACAGGTTTGAACGCAGCGATAAAAGACTTCCACTATCCTCTACCCAGTCCAGAAGAAGTATTCACAAAATTAAACGGCGGAAAGTTTTTCTCAAAAATAGATTTAAGTGAAGCGTACCTACAAATTTCAGTCGATGAGGAAAGTTCAAAATTACTGTGCATAAACACACACAAAGGATTACACAAATACCAAAGATTACCATTTGGGATTAAGGTCCCGCCGGCTATATTCCAACAGACAATGGATACTATGCTCGCCGGACTAGAGTACACGATTGCATACCTGGATGACGTATTGATAAATAGCAGAAGTGTTGAACAACACTGGGAACACGTACAAGAGGTTTTCAGGCGAATACAAAGCCATGGGTTGAAGGTAAAAGAAAACAAGTGCAATTTTTTTATGAAGGAAATAAAATACCTGGGGCATATCATCGATCAAGAAAGAAGACGACCAGACTCTGAAAGGGCAACGGTAATAAAAAAAATACCAGTTCCAAAGAACATAACAGAATTACAAAGATTTCTAGGCTTAGTGAATTACTACCAGGAATTCATTCCTCGCATGCATAAACTTCGCGCACCACTGAACGAACTGCTGAAGAAAGAAAAAGTTTGGGAGTGGACAGATGAATGCCAGAAAACGTTAAAATGATTTTCTAGTCATATTAAGGAATTTTCGTCTCCTTTTTTAATACTGTTTGAAACTTGTCTATCATGAAAAAAAAGGAGGGTACCGTTTGCTTTAAAAATATTGGTAAGAAAATGCTGCGTTCAAAAGCGAAGCAATCGGGCGGGTGTACACAGAGCACCCCGGTCAGCATTACTTCTTTCTACATCTTCTGCTGCGCACTGTCAGAGGTCCAACCGCATTCACAGTCCTGACGTATATAATGGAGAAGTCTGCACCATTGTATTTTCCAGGAAGAGGAGGTTAGATATGTGATCTGTAATAATTTCAGTTCTTCTAGCACAGCTTTTAGTATATCTGCTTTTTTTCCCCCACAATACAACTTAAAACAGAAACAGTTTTATATTTACACACCATCCATCAGATATTTTGCATTTTTACCCTTAAATACAGCATACCTTACAACTGTATTGTTATCTATAAAATTACCAATCTAAACATATCTAATTATAAAGGATGTCTTAAGATAATTGTCGCACCGAATATAAAACAATTTAAACCAAGCCTCAACATTACTCTATTCCACAGCGGTAGAAATATATTGGCCGCCTTGGAATGAACTCACAACCATATTTCTTATAGCACAATTTAGAATTGATACTACTTCCAGGCAACAAAAAAACCCCCCAAAAAACAGAAAACGTAGAACACAAACACAGGAAAACACGCTAACGACGAACCGACAAACCAAATGAAAATACCGAACGAATTAGTCGAAAGCGCTCGGGACATAACTTATTACAGAATGTTTACACTTGATTAATCCCCTCAAAATGATTAAAGAACATTAAAAAACTTAATAAAAATTTTAGCTTTTCCTTCACTGTCACATTCATTGAAACATGTATAATAGAAAGGCTGTTAATCAAATCTCTTTCTCTATATATCTATATCTATATCTATCTATCTATCTATGTGAAAATATTACTTAACTTTTAAATATCAATTTAAGTTTTACGTAATCTTTTCATATAATGGTAGTAATGGTCTATTTTTAATATTATTTTAATATTTTTATTATTGAGCACTATATATGAAAATATCTGCTGTTACATAAATCTCTCTCTCTCTCTCTCTCTCTCTCTCTCTCTCTCTCTATATATATATATATATATATATATATAATTTATACATGCGCTGTCCGACTGGATTCGAAAATGCGTTCATGTATTGGAAAGGGTCATTAGATCTGACGTGCTTTGACACCCCCCCTCGACGAAGGAGCGCGTCATTGAGCAAACAAATTTTAAATATTGCCTTTAGACACAGATTTTTCTCTCTCGAAACTATTAAGTTTCGTATCCTAACGGAAACAAAGCAATTTCGAAAGAAAGGAATGACTCTTTTTTATTTTTATTAATCCGTCAGATTTTGATTACTTTTTACTGGATATTCGTATTTGAGTAGACGCAAGTATTTATTTTCGCCTACCATACTGAGTATTCGAGAAATCTTCCCTAGAGGAACGCAGTTTCGAATACTACCAAACAGCGAATACTTTTTATTAGAAATATATATATATATATATATATATATATATATGATATAACAATATATAATTTTATATATGAACAAACAGTATTTTGAAAAATAGTATGGACATTTTTTTCTATCTGTCATACTATATATATATATATATATATATATATATATATATATATATATATATATATATATATATATATATATAGTTTTAAGCTATGTAAATGTGGTGAATATCATAGACAGTTCGTATGTAAATATAAAAGTGAATACTCAGCGGCTGGTATTGACCTCAGTGTCAAATTATATATATATATATATATATATATATATATATATATATATATATATATATATATATATATATTGTATTAGCGGTTAATATACATATATATCTCTATCTATAAAAGGCAGGATGTGTGTGTGTGTGTCTGTGTGTGTGTGTGTCTGTGTGTGTGTGTGCGTGTGTGTGTGTAACGAATGCACGGCCGCAATTTTCGACCGATTTGCACTAAAATTCACATGCACATGCTCTAAATTAGTAAAAAGGTCAAGACCGACTTTGCATTTCACAACTCCCATCGATACTGGAAATAATCGATTTTTTCATGCTTCTACGGCAGTTTTCATGTAGTTTGCGGCCATTTTCTACTGGCCAGAGTGAGAGCCTATAGCTAGCTGCCACGAATAGGCAGGAAGATTCTATTGGCCAGCGTGAGAGTCAACAGCTGACTGACACGAATGTTAACTAGCATGCTAGTATGCAAAAAAATCGATAGCTGCATTCGTCACAAGTGGGAAAAATTTAAATCTGCATGGCACCTTACTCCAATTGGCTCATTCGCTTGATTAAACTCAACGTTGATTCTGATTCTGCAGAACTGGGTTGGACGTAAAAAAGTATTTGTTGTTAACATTATTTTTTCATTCGATTTTTCCAGTTACGAGTCCTTTTTTAAAGCTGATCGTTTTGTCTTCATTTTGTTTAGTTCTTTTTTCGTAACAGATTTAATGTTTAGTATAGAGCTTAGAATAAATTCGCAGTGTGAGAATTAAGAAGTAAGGCATGTAGCAACATCAGAACGGCAAAGAGCACTCCTTTAAAGGCAAGGAAGGGCAAAAATATTTTAAGTCAAGTGATAGCGATTGCTGTATGAGTCGTACGATTTTTGAATCAAGCACGGGAAACGCCGGGCCATACTGTTAGTATATATATATCTATATATATATATATATATATATATATATATATATATATATATATATATATGTAAATCTATCTACATGTTGTTCATGATGACGGTAGTCTTTGAGTATAGAATCCAGAGGTTGGCAGTGAATATGTTGAAGACAGTAGGGAAGCGTAGTTCGCGTTAGCAGTGGATATCTCGGTAAAGTAGCAGAGCGTAGTTCTTCCTTCTATTCTTTGGTTTCTGGTCATCTTTGGAGAGAGTAATCAAAATGACCGCCTTTATACAAAACGGATTGAATATTTCACGTCTCCTGATTGGTTAACCTTTTTTCGGGGAACTATAAAGTGAGTCGAGTCAAGTCATTTGCGTTTGCTCACTAGTACATAATAATGTACTCAAAATAACTTAACACTACATACATACATACACATACAAATATATGTAAAAAATTTTCCAAGAGGATAGAATCCAGGTAGAACTCAATGTCCAGGACAGAGTAAGAATTTTTTTAAAAATTTAATTTAGGTCAGCGATTCAGTAATGAATTATGCATCGGAAAACAATTCATATTTATCTGTATCTTACTCGTTTAAACCGTCATTTAAACTCCTCTCTTTAAAACTTCTCTCTGTTTAATTTTAATCGCCACCTTCACTTTTAGGCCTTCCTGTTCTTCTCTCGTCTGTTACCCCTCTCTAGAACTTTCATTTACCTCTCACATTCGTCCCCCACTCTCATACATACACTCTCACTAAATTTTATTTTTTTATTACCGGAGTTATTTTTTCTGATTTCTTTTGTAGGTCTGATGAATTGGATCGAAATTAAGATTCCAATCTAATAAATTATAACGATGGAATATTAGTGTTTAAGCCTTTTTATTTTATATATATATATATATATATATATATATATATATATATATATATACAAGTATAGGATTGGTATATACAGATAAATTCCAATAACCAACAATTACTATTAAAAGAGTGCTCAATACAGAGTAGAGCAAATATAATTTATTTTTATAATAATCTTTTCTATTTCTTTAATTAGCTTGTTGTTCAGTTGAAAATCATCATCATAGCTATCACAGTTACAATAAGTTTGTCTTCGAAGTTCACCCCAGGGATGATCGAAAGTACTTGGGTAGGGAAAAACTACGGCGTCTTCCTTGATGAATTTCAACTTCTTTTCTTATATAAACGATCAGAGTGAGTTTTCCGAACTTCCGTACCTTCGTAACATTAGACTCATCCAACTCTTACGCAATCATCTGAACTGTCCTCAAATTGATATGCAAACATACTGAAATGTTTGTATTAGAGCTTCCGGTGCGAATGCCATCATACCGTTTCCAAATTTCTGGCGGAGTGAATTGCATCATGGTGTTCTTTTTCTCACAGACGGTGCCTAACTGAGCCTAAAATACCGTGGCGTCGACAAAATAAAACATGCAAAAGGCATGCGTGAAATTAGAACTATACAATGGCGACAATTTACCCATTGCATCGTAAATATATATATATATATATATATATATATATATATATATATATATATATATATATATATATATATATAGATAGATAGATAGATAGATAGATAGATATAGATATATAGTAAAATTTCCCAGAACAATTCTGTGGTTAAGACAAAATGGTATAAGAATGACAATAGGAAAAAAAATCCTCGTTTTTGCCGACGCGTTTCGTCTTCCGACTTTTTCAAGGCAAACATGAAAGCGAAAAGCGTTTTTGTTTTCACAGTTACATTAAATCCAATATTTTAAAAGAGAGAGACGCTTTTGCGTAAGCCTCCTTCTGGCTAATGTTAACTTCCTTTATACTAAGAGTTTTTTTTTATGTCGAAAATATAGTAAATTTCCCAGAACAAAATCAAAAACAAACAACGCGCATGCGCGAAATCGGAACTATAAAGAGGCGACAGTTTACCCATCGCACTTTGCATGTATATATATGTAAATATACATATCTCTGTGTGTGTGTGTGTGTGTGTGTGTGTGTGTGTGTGTGTGTGTGTGTGTGTGTGTGTGTGTGTGTGTGTGTGTGAAGCCGTCTCTCAGGCAACGTTTGCATTTTCTTCAATACTTTCTCTCTCTTTCTTTACCGCCTTTCAGTACAACGTACCCGATACGTATATTTGAGGTTTTTAAATCCGAGACAATTTGCACAGAGGAATTTAAGCTGATGAATAAATTGCTGAAATTTGATCAATTTATTAGATTCGAAAGCGATAGATAGTGATTAATGGCTGGCATGTTTGGAGAGACAAAAAAAAAAAGCAAAAAAAAAAATGAACGTAACGTAGATGAACGGGACACATCTACGCCCGTTTGGAGTTTCGTAAACATCATGCCAAGTACACAACCATATACGCACATACATCTCACCCTCACTCTTTTAAACATACTTTTCTACCCATGCACACGTCTACAATGGGTATACACAACCCTGATGAATCTACATCGGCTAAAAATCTCAAACAAATATAATAAAGCCGCGAGACTGGTGTAATTAAAGAAAATATATTCCCTTTCTTAAATATATTGAAACAGAAGAAAATAATGTAACACACACACACACACACACATACACACACACACACACACACACACACACACATATATATATATATATATATATATATATAGAGAGAGAGAGAGAGAGAGAGATAGATAGATAGATATGGAGAGACTGAGATAGATAGATAGATAGAAATGGAGAGACTGAGATAGATAGATAGATAGATAGATAGATAGATAAATAGATAGATAGATATGAAGAGACTGAGATAGATAGATAGAAATGGAGAGACTGAGATAGATAGATAGATAGATAGATAAATAGATAGATAGATATGAAGAGACTGAGATAGATAGATAGATAGATAGATAGATAGATAGATAGATAGATAGATAGATAAAGTATTAATGGTAAGGGAGAAATATTAAATAAGTACACGCAGGTACCGATACCTTTGTGTCTTTTAAGCAATTTAAAAAAATACTATTCCTTATAATTTGTTTCTTCTATATAACTATCCAATATATATATGTATATATATATATATATATATATATATATATATATATATATATATATATATATATATATATATATATATTCAACACCATCACTTGATAAGACTCCAGAAGTGTTGAAAGAAAATGGCTATTTTTGTAGTGATGTTATAACATGTTTAAGTTATAATTTATAGACAAATTATATATATATATATATATATATATATATATATATATATATATATATATGTGTGTGTGTGTGCGTGTGTGCATACAGAGAGAGAGAGAGAGAGAGCGAGAGAGAGGGCCGATGGGCACCCGAACTCCCGACCGAGGGCGCCCAAATCTGATTGTAGGCTGTGGGCAGTGCTTTGTGACCCTCCCTCTCAAGGATGATTTTATTTTTAATTTGAACTGAAAACAATAATTTAATTTAATTAAAAATAAAATCATCATTGATAATGGCTAAAAGTATAGTAGATGGCGTTTGTACATACAGAAGATTCAGATAATTTCTATATAATTTACACACACACACACACTCTCGGCCACGATGACTTGTGGCTTCGTGCTAAGTACAGCTATCGACAGTCCAAAAGAGTTCCGTCATACCCAATTTCATTAACATGGCTTGGGTCAAACGTGGTATGGTTTTCAGGCACTCTCCAAAGGTGCTGCACGCTGGGATCGATCTCGATCCAGTTCGATAACATCAGGAAGTCGCCTTATATATATATATATATATATATATATATATATATATATATATATATATATATATATATATATATATATATATATATATATATCGAGAGAGAGAGAGTGCTTAAAAATAGCTCGTCCCCCTAAAATAATTTTAGCCATATCTTCAGATTTTGTGAAGTGATTTGTGTCGAAAACTTTTCACCATCTCGTCCTTCATGTGTGTGTGTGTGTGTGTATGTATATATATATATATATATATATATATATATATATATATATATATATATATGTATATATATATATATACATATATGTATATATATATATATATACATATATATATATATATATATATATATATATGTATATATATATATATATGTATATATATATATATATATATATATATATATACATATATATATATATATACATATATATATATATATATATATATATATATATATATATATATATATATAGGTGTGTGTGTCTCTATGTAATTTTTACGTTGATTCTGTCTAAAATGATAAATATAGTCCTATTTAAATGTGTACAGGTAACAACTGAAGCATATATATACTTATAATCTATTGATATATGTTTTTCCTCAAACACACATGCACGCACACATATATGTATGGATATATGAATTGCATTTTATATATGTGGACACACGCACACATACATTATATATATATATATGTGTGTGTGTGTATGTAGAGTTACTGTATATAAAACGGATAAATTATATAAAATAATAAAAGGCGTGCGATTGAAACGTGATCAGATTACATTATTCGGTCGGTAGCCGATGCAAAATGTCAGCTAAATGTTGTTCAACTGTGATTGATAGCTTTGCCAAAACCTGCAGCCTCATGTCCGCCATTTTTTAAGTGAATTTGCCGCGATTTAATAAAGTAAACGCATGACACCACTTTTACAAACATACAGTTAATAAAAAAATATTTTTCTTTGTATGAAGAAGAGATTACTTACTGTAGAACTCAAACAGTCATTTCCAGAGTAATTTTAAAATAAAATTATTGTGTGTTTTTTTTTTTTGTTTTTTTTTTAAGCTTATCATCCCAAGCAAGGCTGGAAGCCACTAGCACGCAAGGTGTTACAGAAAGTTTGGAGGAAGAGCAGATAGGAGTGGTAAAGGAGAGGATGTGGAGAAAGATAGTGGATCGATCAAGGCAAGGGGGTTACAGAAGATTTGGAGCGAGAGCAGATAGGAATGAAAGGTGAAAGGATGTGGAGAAGGGAAGTGGATAGATCAAGGCAGCTGGAGATGTCCATTGACGTTACACTTAAATAGTTGGAGCTTGTATTTGTCAGGGAAACAGGAATAAGGAAGATAGTTCCACAGGCGAGATGTGCGAGACATACAGCTATTGGAGTAGAAGAGACGTCTACATCTAACAGTTTCAACGGTGAAGGGGTGGGAACGGGATGCCAGCCGCCTCGTGGGACGTTTAAATTCATGAGGCCTAGGAACCAGTGAAAGCAGCTTCTTGGAGCAATTACCGTGAAAGTATTTGTAAAAAAGACAGAGCGAGGCAACGTCGCGTCTGTGAGAGAGCGACTGCAGACGAGATGACAGATCAGGGCCAATTACATTGCATATCTGTCTCTGGATCTTATCAAGAACCCCGAGGCAAACAGCAGGGGCTCCAGACCATATTGTTTGCCTCTTTTGAACCAATGTTTGAGCATGTTGGAAAAAAAAAAGTAAAAAGAAAGAAAATAAAAAAACCCAACGAAACGATTTGTTAGGAATGCATGCTTCAGTAATAATATCTTCAATTTTATTATCAAAATGGTTGCTAAAATAAAGTAAAGAAAGATCCAACAATGAAACTTAACGAACACTGTTGCAGATCCTAATTAAGGACTAATTCTCACCTAAGACATATAGGCAATTGTCACAACGTTACAGCAAGCTACCTCACATATACTGCCACACCTAAATTCACAAATACAGTATTCCACTCAGACTAATTGTTAACTGCCAAAGCTCCGTGTGCCATCCTCTGAGTCGTTTCCTTGTGGATATTGTAGAGGACCGTGTGGGTTTACGTGTTGTTGAATTAGGAACACGAGCTGTTTATTCATGCTAGAAGAAGGTCCAACTACAAGAACAATGCCGGACTCAAGTTGAGTCCAACCGAAGATGTAAAGAAAACAAACAAGACCGATATATATATATAGATCAACAAGTATATGTATTAAACAAAAAAATTACAAATGGCAAAGACATTAACATTTATATTTGTGTGTGAATGTAAAGAGTTTGTATTTTGGTGAATGTTCGTACGTACGTGTATGTGTGTTTCATGGCGTTTTCCCACAAGTGGACGAAAACGCGGATCTTTGCGAGAAATCACATTTTTAAATGTGCCCGCTGAAATGCAAAGTAGAAAGAGAACGAGAAAATAAATCGCCCAGTATTTATAGTGTAGGGTGTAGTGAAATATTTGGACAATTAAGGAGGAGTTAACTCCGACAATATAACTGTCCTGTTAATAAGAAAGTCACCATCATATATCCGAAACCTCGCCTAGTTTGTGGAAATAATGAAAGACTCTTCATCCAATCCAACCAGATGGTGAGTATGGATGTGGTGAGCTTGTTCACCAAGGTACCCAAAGAGGAGGCACAGACTGGCCTCAGATCCATCATTAGGAACACCGACCAGTATACAAATAGATATCCTGATAGAGATACTGACTTTCTGTACCCAAATAACACACTTCAGAAGAGGATATGACATATTTCGGCAGGATGAAGGGATAACGATGGTCTCGCAATTATCACCAGCAATGGCTAACATAAATCTGGAATTCGTCGAAGAAAGGGTATTAGAATGCTCATCACTAAAGTCAAGTCTATGGCTGAGATACGTACATGACACCTTCATACCCTGGCCACGCCAGAAAGAAAAAAAAGAAAGAAAGAAAGAAAAATGAAAGATAAAATGACATTCAATTCTAGTTACGAAAGAAAGAAAGATTAGAAAGAAAGAAAACTGAAAGATAAAATAACACAGGCAATTCTAGTTAAGAAAGAAAGACAGAAAGAAAGGAAAATGAAAGATAAAATGACATTTAATTCTAGTTAAGAAAGAAAGAAAAAGAAAGACAGAAAGAAAAAGAAAGAAAGAAAGAAAAATGAAAGATAAAATGACATTCAATTCTAGTTAAGAAAGAAAGAAAGACAGAAAGAAAGAAAAATGAAAGATAAAATGACATTTAATTCTAGTTAAGAAAGAAAGAAAAATGAATGTTAAAGTAACACAGGCAATTCTAGTTAAGAAAGAAAGAAAGAAAGAGAATAAGAAAGAAAGAGAGAAACAAAGAAAGAAGAAAAAAGAAAATTAATAGCTCAATAACACAGAAAAGAGAGAAAGTTAGAAAGGCAATTCTATTTGACAAAAAAGAAAAAGTCAAGCGGTGGAAGAAGGAGTAAAAAAAATAAATAAATGAATAAATAATGAAGGAAAAAGAAGGAAAACAAATAAATGAAAGACTTTCAAAATGATTTAAGTTACGGTGATCACCTAATGACGTATATCCGGTTTTTCTTTTAGCTATGACATAATGATAGCGTCTCGTTTTCAAAAGCAGGGCCCGGTTTCCTTTTTACATAATCTATTGTAAATAGTTTACGAGCGTCTTTCAAATGTCTGTCGAGCATTGAGCGTCTAGAAAAGAAAGACAGAGGTCCTGCTGTTGGGTGCCATGTTTCGATGCAAGGAAAAACTAAATGTCCTGAAATATGAACCCAGTGACTCTCAGGTGAATTTCGCGTTCACACCGTTACTGTTTCCTTCTCACTTCATCAAAGCGTAACGCTTTATTCACACACACACACACACACACACACACACACACACACACACACACACACACACACACACACACACACACACAGAATGAGTGACTAGAATAACTTAAATTACATTCAATATTAGTTTCACAGGGCATCTTGAGTTTAATACGCACTGGGTGCCTAAGGGAATTAATAAATACTAGAGGTAGGCAGGCCCTTAACTGGAATCCACAAGGGAAGCGAAAAGTGAGTCGACCAAATCAGATATGGCGCAAAAGTGTTGACCCAGCGGTGAAGGCAACCGCCACGACATGGGTCGAGGTGAAGAGGATCGCCCGGAACCGTGTCCGTTGGAGAGGTGTTGTTCCCCAATGAATCAGAGAGAGAGAGAGAGAGAGAGAGAGAGAGAGAGAGAGAGGGGAAGGGAGGGAGAGAGAGAGAGGGGAAGGGAGGGAGAGAGAGAGAGAGAAAGAGAGAGAGAAATTCCACGATTTTACTGCTTTCTATTGAAATTAATAGTTTTGAGGTCTCCTAACTCCATGGTGTATGCAAATTTAAATTTATAACATAATTACAATTATGTTCGGTGCTAGTTATATCTCCTTGATTTGTTTTTGACAGCAGGCCCACCATTGTACAATCCTGGATATTAATTAACACTGTAAATATTCAAATGGTAATCATAGTTATGAAGCTACTTGCTTCCTAAGCATTTAATGCGCGTAGAAATAATTTATGTACAATAATATGTAAATAACATTTTACACTTAGACTTCAAGTATTTGATAAACCTTTGGCTAATGTATATGCAATATGTAAATAATATATCATAAAGAGGTAATCATACAAAGAATTAATTAGTAATATTAATGTAATTAATGACGAAATCTCTTCGCTAACAAGACTTAATAAGGCATTAACTTACTAACAATTCATTGAACATTACTAAATAGTTCTTTGTATGATTACCTCTTTATGATATAATATATATACTGCACAATGTATTATATTTACCCAAATCGATCCTCAGTACATTTAAAATCTGAAATTCTGTGAAGGAAAAAACTACTAAAAAGACATTTTACTCTATTAATTGGATTATACTTTAGTCACTTTAACTGAAAAAACAAGTACAAAAAAATATACTAGGGTATATATTATACCCTAGTATCTTTAGGGTATAATATATATACTATTACTAAATTCAAGCAAAATTCTTGAATTATTTAAACAAGAAATCTGGAGTTGCGACATCACACGTTCCAAAATTATATAACTATCAATAAATAACATATTTTTAAAAAAATCTTTCGGTCTACACTACATTTATTTCGTCTTGGAGTTTACCTGTAAATGGAAAAAATACGCCCTGAGGATGAAAATGTGAAATTTTCGAAATTACTCGGTCCATCATCTTCAATTCCATCTGACAACAATTTAAACATAAGGATTGCGTTATTCAATGAATTGTTAGTAAGTTAATGCCTTATTTAGTCTTGTTAGCGAAGAGATTTCGCCATTAATTACAATAACATTACTAATTAATTATTTGTATGATTACTTCTTTAGGGTATAATATATATACTGCACAATCAAATATATGTAAATAATATGTGCACTCAATTGAAAAATATTTAACCCGACAATAAAACTATGACAATGAAATATCCGTAGAAATTCCCTTATAGCATCGTTAAATATTTGAGCTTAACAAATTTAACAAAACAATGAAATTGATAACTCTTTCATTTCACTGAAACAGATTTTAAACACTTCTATCTTCCCTTCTTTCTTTCTTTCTGAAAAAACAAGTAGCGTAAATATGTTACAATTAATGAAACCTTGAAAGTAACAAAAGCAAAAGAAACCGTGTCTAAGAAAAACAAAAAAGATAAAAAAGCAAGAGCCAAGAAAGAGTCTGTCTCAACTTAATAATTTACAAAAGGTTCAGTAACCTAGTAATTTCAATAAAAGTAAACAATCATAAACTAAAGCTGGAATTTAATCACAAAACATCAAACACACTAATGAGGAGTGCTATGCTATATTCCCAGTTTGCATTTACCCATTAGAGGCATTATTATATTCACCCGTGATATAGTAACACCTTAATATACGGATAGAACAATATAAATGAAAAAAAGGAATGAAAAACATGCGTGGTTCTCAAAGATATTCTTATACCGATATATACATACTGATTACAAATTTATGCAACAAAGAAAATTTATATTAAATACATACAACAAGCAGTATGAAACGGGCTAAAAGAGAGAGGGTCTTACTTGTAAGATTTCCGAACGGTGAAAAAAGTAGGTCGGTACTGTTCTTTATGTTTTTATATCAGGAGATATGGGTTCCTCTATTCACCCAACCCGTGTAGGCTTCTCTTGACTCCTGGCGGTATAAATAGCAACTGCATTTCGTCACTCGCCGACCGTCATGTGACCCTCATAACTTCGTCTCAAATACAGGGAGATAATCGTCTTTTTCATTCCTTCAACACACAAAAACTTCTCTGCGATTTGGAGTTTCATGCTACGAAACGAATTTCAGACAATTCACTGAATGAAAACGAAGGACACGACCTTAGTACTTACCTGATAAACTAGGGTAGTGTAGATAATCAATGAAAAAAGCAAAAAAAAAAAAAAAGCAAAAAAAAACGAAAAAAAATAAAAATAAAAAGACTGAGACCTGCCAAAATTTTTTGGTTCAACTCCGTTCTCAAAATATGACTATGCATCAGATTTTGGTGATAGTGGGGATCCATACTAGGTCTTTATATAACAATCAATACATTGTGGTTCAAGGCTGAATAGACAGCGAGTAGCTGATCATTATTATCTATATCCTAGCTAATTCGATTCACAAGACATTTATTCTAACAGTTATATAAACACCACAAGAACTCCACCCTCTTCATCCAATTGGTATCCATACTTGGTAAGGCCGAGATATTTCCGCATCTTCCCTTATATGTAAGCACACACACACACACACACACACACACACACACACACACACACACACACACACACACACACACACACACACACAAAACTCCAGTAACATTTAATTTGCATAAGGATTTATAAAGAATGTTTTTAATAAATATTTCGTCTATTTTCTTTCTTTTTATAACAGCGGTTCTGTCGATAAAATTTCCTTTTGACATTCATTGTTTGTATAGATAGAACTCATGTTTGCCTTCTCTTTCGGCCTTGTGCCACATCTAAGTTACGCTACGTAAGTAGCAATATCTAACTTGACAAAAATTCAGTCGTAGGCGGGCAGAAATAAAATCAATTTGTTAACATTTAAAGAAAATATAAATAAACGTGACCGTAACTGATATTTTAAGAGAATATACTGAAAATAATTTTTTTTAAATATTCAAATTTTTAAGGATTTATATAATTTTAGGTTCGGTAAAATTAGTTACGATCTTATTTCCTGCAGCGTTCGTAATAAATGCATTGCTGTCGTCTCTCACTTCCTATTCGTACAAGTTAGTCGAACGTAACCGAAAAATATATTTTACGGAATTATGTAAATAATCAAAATAGTCTGTGTCAGTTTTCTTAAAAATGTATCGAATTATTTAAACAAGTGAAAAGATAGTAACTTAGCTGAATTATTCAAAACAAATGAATTAATTTTTATCATTATTAGCGTTTGCTTCGGTGAAGCTGGAAAGCGTTTCACTTTTAAGTATTTTCATTTGTGTCTTCTTGTGCTTTTTAAATAGTGACATGCTATCGTGCATGCCATTGTTGTTGTAATGTTTAGTTAAGTACAGGCGTTTAACGATACAATGGGGGAATTTCTACGGCTATTTTGTGGGGAAGAAACTCGCAAGGATTCAATCATTAAATTTTGATCTATCGGAAAATGAAAACGGGAAAACCATGTAATTTTCTCATATAGCGCTAGGTAATATATATTTAGCATCGCCTATCACTTGGTTCAAACCCCTCCCAGGTCTTTTGAACTTTTAAAATCAACATCAAATCTATACTTCTAACGTCTCCGCTTGAACTCTGACATTTCATTTACTAATCATTCTTTGCTTTAATAGGAATAAATACGTTCGCCTATCGTCCAATTCACACTCTTCCCAGGTCTTTTGAACAGGAGTAGAAGTTTATCTTTTAGGAATGGGTTTCTGATTCCTTCTAAAATCAACATCAAATCTATACTTCTAACATCTCCGCTTGAACGTCTTTTGAACAGGAGTAGAGGTTTCTCTCTTGTTTCCTGTTTAGTATTTCTTTCCGGTTCTTTTTTAAGTCTGCTTCAGTTCTGTACTCTTAACGGCTGTGCATGAATTCTGAAATTTTATTCTTTTACTATTTATTTCATTGTATTTAGTTTTTCTCTCTTCCAACAACAGGAGTAGATTGATTCGCTTGTCGCCCGGTTCACACTCCTCCCCGGTCTTTGAATAAGAGTAGAGATTTATCCCTTGTTTCCTGTTTAGGAATGGGTTTCCGGTTCCTTCTTAAAGTCTTCTTCAACTCTCTACTCCTAACGTCTGCGCCTCGACTCTGAAATGTTATTCTATATTTATTTCATTTTATTTTATTTTTCTCACTACAGCACCAATAGGAGTAGATTGATTCGCTTATCGTCCGGTCCACACTCCTCCTCGGTCTTTTGAACAGGAGTATATGTTTATCCATTGTTTCCTGTTTAAGATCAGGTTTGTGCGTTCCTTATCAAAACGTTCGTCCTCTTTTTCTCCCAGTAGTATTTTAGTAGGATTACCATCTTGCTTCGGGGGAAATGATGAAAAAACCTGACATAATTATTAAAATATAATGAATTTTCATTTAATTTTAATTACATTTAATTGAAAAAGGTGTGATTAAAATAAATAAACTTTTCGTATTTAATTAAAGAAAAATATTTCTGGTTTTGAATTTTTATAATTAATAAAAACATTAAGAGAACTTCTATTACAACTTACTTTTCTCCATCCTTATCGGGCTTATGGCCATATCACGTTGAAACACCAGTTCAGTTCGATCAACGAAGTTCAGTACCCGGATGTGTGATTGGGAATACCAGATGCTGTAAGCTTGCGGGTTGTGCAATGGATAATTGCTCAGAATTGTTCATCGGAGAGCAGAGTTCCAATTCCAGTTGGGTTCGTTATATTCTTTTACTTGAGAAAGGTAAGAATCCGTCTCTTCTACCTCCATCTATGGGTTAATTAGTAAAACTTATTTCACTAAACCATTATTATCTAAAAAAAATTCTTAAACTCTAATAATATTTTCTGTCTTTAAATAGCCTGAAAATGGTTGACAAGGCGTCAGAATCGAATCAGTCTGCCGGCTGGACAAGTATTCGGCCAGTTTAATAAATTCAGACAGCCGAGAGAATCAATAGTCTTTAAGCCAATTCCTACTTCCATTATTTCCTCATCTCTGATTTATCTAATACAGTGCTGTTTGATAAAAGTGACTCACCTGATTTTTTTTGTACTAAATGTTCTCTTCTCCGATGAAACGAAAGTTGAGGTAAATTCAAAGGATAAGCGATCTAATATCCGAAGAAGAAGCTTTGAAAGCTCTTTGAATTTAGCAGTAAGTACTGTCAAGCATCCGTTCAGTATTATGTTCTGGGGATGCTATTCTTTTCATGGAACTGGTTTCTTAAAACGTATTGAAAAGACCCTCAGGAGCGAGCAGCACAAGAGAATTTTAGAGTCTTGTCTGCTCCCTTCTGCTGAAAGGGTGCAAATCGACACCAACAAGCTCATTTTTATGCAGCATAATGCTCCCTGTCACAAATCAAAATTGATGAAGGAATACTTTGATGAGAAGCAGGTGAGTGTTATGACATGGCCGCCCCAATCTCCTGACCTCAACCCCATAGAAAACTTATGGAGCATTATAAAGTACAGGTTCTAGAGAAAGCAGTTGAGCAACAAAGAGGATTTGATTGTGAATTTCATATCCGAATGGAATTCAATGCTTGGAGATGAGATTTGCCAGAACCTGATCAAGTCAATGCCAAAAAGGGTTGAAAAGGTTATTCAAAATAAAGGAGGACCCATAGATTATTAAATATTTCAAACTATATTACCTATTATAAATAAATTATACCTCTATTATTCTTTATTTAAAGCTGTTCGGTTTTGTTTCTATTGATTACTAGTTGCAGGAAATAAGTGAGTCACTTTTTTGCACAGAGTTTTCCCCTAAATCTCATTTATATCCAAAATTATAATTTTCAATAGAATACCTTAGGGTGAGTAAACTTTTTTACTAGGTGGTCGGGAAGGGGTTTTTATATTAGTAAGTTTAAAAATTAGTTTAACCACAAAAACAATAGGCGTAACCAATTTTAAGTAAAAAAAAAAAAAATCAGGTGAGTCACTTTTATCGAACAGCACTGTATATTACATCCATAATGCGGAAATAATTTTGGAAAAGGTGTGAATACACCTTTTATCCTTTGCTGTATAGGTTAATTAGTAAGGCTTGTATCAATAAACCAATAGTATCCCCCCTCTCGCTAAAAGAAATTACAATCTAAAATATTTTTTTGGCTTTAAATAGCCTGTAAAGGATTGAACAGCCGTGGAAAATGAATCAATAAATCAATCTATCGGTAGGACAGGTATTCAGCCAGTTTAATAAATTCAGACAACTTAGAGAACCAATAATTTTTACACCAATTCACCTATTTTTTTTTAATTTACAATTTATGCCGTTTCCATAACGCTTGTAGAATGTGATAAAATGTCAGAAAAATATGATTTAAGATAATAGAGACCCTATCTAAGGAATTAAAACAATTTAAGACTACTACTACTGCTACTACTACTGTTACTACTACTGTTACTACTACTGCTATTACTACAAGGAGGTGTAAATGAAGAAGAGAGTCTGGAGAAAATCGGATCAAGTAAAATGCATCTATGTGGATAAATTCGAATGTAGTTAAATCGGCAAGGCAGCGTCCATGTAAGATGGGCTCCTAAGGAGACTGAACAAAGAGTTTCAATTTTCATACGTGAAGGTCGTAGAACGTAAATGATACGAACTTTGCTTAAAAAGCAGCAATATGGCAAATGAGTTAAAATGATCTAACTTGAGGACTAACACACACACACACACACACACACACATATATATATATATATATATATATAGTGGTGTCTCCTGTGTAAGATATCCTGAGGGAATCAATGTTATTTAGCCAAATCTGGGAGAAAAACAGATGTATTCATATAAGCTTGTAAGTGAATACAATGAACTCGACTGGAATTCAAAATCTGCTCTCCAATTTAAGTTTAAGTGAAGGGCTGGACGTGTCAGAGATGGTCATACTCGTTAGCAATCACACACACACACACACACACACACACACACACACATATATATATATAAGATTAATTTAAAATTTGTGGCTTAGCTGATTGATATTATGTTTAGCACATCTAATCCAAAGTTTCGTAGTCGAACATTTGCGCGCTAGTGTGCGCTACATGCTTATATATATATATATATATATATATATATATATATATATATATATATATATATATATATATATATGTGTGTGTATATATATATATATATTTGTGTGTGTGTGTGCGCGCGTGCGTGATATACTTAAGTATATATATATATATACATATATATAACACGATTAATAAAATACAAGAAAATGATTCTAACGTCGTTTTAGGTTGCAGAAGTTCTCAGTGCATAATTACAGCCTCACTATTCAATTTAAAATGCGACTGACGAGATATCTCGCGCGGAATTTCTTTGATTCAGTAGTGTGTGACGAAATATATCGAGAAGAATTTTATTTCTAGAGCAGCCTACGAAATATGAGAATTTTCTTTGTTTCTGAAGCCGCTGATGACATATTTCTCGAGAAATGTACTTATTGTGCCTCTTTTGGCTTCGGTGGTAAATTGGTTTCTGATTAAAGACAATCCCTCTTTGGTAACGAAGGCAGTGAAATCCATCCTGTTACGACTGTTAAAATATTTTCCTGAAATGATTTCACACAAGAAAAAAAATCTAGAGGTGATATTTCGATAAAAGCACTCATCCTCCAGCAGTTGGTAACACGCGGAAATGTCTACTTCAATAAATAAACGCAAAATGATTGAAATTCTTGAAAACG
Organism: Acanthosepion esculentum; assembly: GCA_964036315.1. Classification (NCBI taxonomy): domain Eukaryota; kingdom Metazoa; phylum Mollusca; class Cephalopoda; order Sepiida; family Sepiidae; genus Acanthosepion; species Acanthosepion esculentum. Next base: position 133,072,447 of record OZ038477.1, read on the forward strand.
TCACACGAGTTCATAATCTGTTGCAGGTGCGAGTATCATAGCATAAATATTTTGAATTATACAAAGGATGCACTGAAAGTAGTGTCTCCCATTTATTTTCACTGGAACTACAACTGATACATGTAAATAAAATTTAAATGACGCTACCCAGTCTAGTAGGGCGGCTAGCTAATCCCCATTGCAGACGCCTGCTCAGGCACATTTGTAAGAGCCTACCTGTGATTTATACTGCAACTATGCTGAGCGGACCTCAGTTAAGTTTTCTGGGCGAGAGAGCGTTATCTAGCGCGATCAGAATCCTGAACAAGGCTAGCAGGCTGAAACCCTCGGTAACTTCGTTCTAGCACAACCACCATCTACCCAATTTCAATCACAATGCTTGGTTCAACTCGTGGTATGGTTTTCGGGCAGTTTCCCCCCACCCCCCAAAGAAAAGAAAAGAAAAGAAAATCAAACAAAAAAACAAGATTAACTTGCCACTCATTTTTATTGAAACATATATAGTCTAGCTGGCCACTCGTATTCAAGGATACCCGCCTACTGGGGCAGCTAGCCAATCCCTATTGTAGACGCTAGCTCAGGCATATTTGTGTTTATTCAACACCCACAGAGCCCACCTGAGGTTTATACTGCAACTATGCGGAGCAGACCTTAGTTATAGTTTCTGGGGAAGAGCGTGTTATCTAGCGTGATCAGCAATTTGAACAAGGTCAACACGCTCAAGCCCTCGGTCACGATGACTTGTGACTTCGTGCTAGCACAGCTATCGACGGCCCCCAAGGGTTCCGTCTACCCAGTTTCACTCACAAGGCTTAGGTCAGCCCGTATATATTAGTGCCCTGATATGCAACCATTAAGCTTTATAATTACAGATGTTGACTAAACATAGCTCAGTCAGGAAGAGCACTTCGACGGAATGTAATGGTTAACAATGGTTAGCTTGTCTCGCTAGATCAGTTACGACTGAATAGTGAGCTTCCTCCTCACTGGGTTGCCTATATTTTCGGCCTTGTGTCACATTTAGCCTACGCTTAGAAAACCACGATAGCTTAGTCGAGAACAGACTGTGAAAAAAGACTTTCAAGCGAGAAGGCTCTGCCTCCCTTGAAAATCAGTATTTTACTGTACCTGATTACTGACTAATGGAAAAAAAGTAGTTACTTAAAGTACCAACCAAGACTGGTCTGTTTTCTCCTCTTTCCCTAACCTCTCTGAGACCCTGCCAAGCCCATGCTTATCAATTCCCGAATGTTACCTTTCCATATTTTCATCTGTTTTCCTCATCCGCGGGTTCCTGGATCTGTTTTTCTTGCAAGGTACGCATTGCAAGATCTGATGAACGAGAGACCTGACCGTACCATCTTACTTTATTTTTTTGACAACTCTGAATCCCGCAATGGCCTAGTAGATAAAGCGTTGGTTCGCGATCATGGTGATAGTATTTGCGAGTTCAATCCCTGAGTTAAGTACTGCAGACTTAGATTAAATGGAAACAGGGCAAGTAGTAACTGAGCAGTGCTCAATGAAAACAAGAAAGACGACTGTTTGCTCCTATAGATTAAATAAAGGTATAAGTCCGAAAAACATTGATGATTATTCGGATCAACAAATACCTGAAGAAGGCAAACCCAATGGTTGAAATGTGATAATAACAAAAAGAGGAGGACACTGGCTGTAAATAATCTAAATGTCTCTAAAGAGATTATCGCTATGATGAAATTCCTTTCTGGATTTTTTCTGTGGACTTCATCATTTTATGCTATTGTTGATACAATACAAGGCACAAGAGTTACTCAAGGTAAAGGGTTACTGAAGTAGGTTGTTTTATGGACTATGAATTGCAGATTATGATCATATGTAGGATAGATAACGGTTGACTTAATGATATTAAGATTATAGTGGTCGATGAAGCATCCTGTTTGGACACCGTTCCACAAAGCAGTGTCTCTTAGAAAGAAGCTATTCGTACTCCCTTCTTATCGATGGCTTGCCTCTTTGTACATGGCATGGTGAATCTTAGCTGTAAATGTCGGAACTGGTGGAACTAAGGAATGTAGCTCGACAGAACATTTTCTAGGAGAATAGTAATAGGCTTACGACGTTTCGGCTGTGGGGAAAGGTGTTGTAGAGTGGAAAATACTTCATTGCTTAAAAAGGCCCAGTAAATGGTTTTAAACTCCATAAAAGCCGGAAAGAGAGGGTTGGGTAGCTCCAGCCCAGATATGACACTCTCGTAATGATCTGACTCTTGTAATGATCGAGCAGGGCAAATGTAGAAATTGCAGTATAAATCTAGTGTTAGGCCAAACGATGACTTCGTGCTAGCACAACCACCGACGGCTCCCCCAGTGGTTCTGTCTGCCCAAGGCTTCGATCTACCCGTGGTATTGTTTTCATGGACTTTCCAAAGGTGCCGCACGCTTCGATCGCCTCCGCCAAACCGATAACATCAAGAAGTCACCTTCCTGACAAATCGACCATGGTGAGATTCGAACCCGGGTCACGTGGTCAGAAAATGAACGTTCTAACCACTCGGCCATCACACAAACATTAATATTTTATAAATATATTTTATATATAATCTCTTCATCACTATTTGCACATATACAGATGTATCCTCTTTCTTTAAGGCTTAAGGACGCATCACATTGAAACACCGGTTCCAGTACGATTACCGGAGTTACACAACGTTCATCCCGTTCAGTACCCAGATAAGAATACCAGGTTCTGTAACCTTGGATGTACGGGTGGTGTAATGGATAACGGCTGGCAATTGTAAATCGAAGAGCCGAGTATCCAATTCCTGTCGAATTCGTTATATCACTAACGTGAAAATACCCTTGGGAAAGGTATACATCCACCTCTTCTCCCCAGCTATGGATTAAATATGTAGGACTTGTATCAGTAAATCATTGTTATCTCCAAAATATTCTTACCATCCAAAAATGTTTCTCGCTTTAACTAAGGTTGATAAGCCATAAAAAAAAACAACAAATCAATAATTAAGAAATGTTTATATCGATCCCCTTAGTTATTCATTTATTATTATTATTATTATTATTATTATTATTATTATTATTATTATTTACATGCAAACTGTTATCCTCATCTTTGTTATTTCAACGTTCCTGGTCTTGTACTCTCCGGCCGTCATCAGGTTCTTATGGATCGGAGTAACCATCTTGGAAATTTGAACTGAATCTTTTATTTAATCTGCGGGGGTGGATTGTTTTCGGGACTGTGGAGAGTGTACGTGGACCCTGTATACTTGGACTGAGCGAGTAATAACTGGGCAAGAAATAACGATTTTGAATTTTTAACCGGAGAGCCGAGTTCCAATTCCAGTCGGGTTCGTTATATTCAATTAAGCGCAAATTTGGGAAAGGCAGGAATCCATCTCTTATCCTCCCAGCTTCAGGTTATTTAGTAAGACTTGTATCACTAAAACAATTATTATCTCCCCACAAAAAACAAGAAACGCGTAGAAAATATTTAGATTTCGACATTAAACAACACAATAAAATCAACCAACCGACCAAATATTCCTTTGAGACTTACAGTATTTGGTTGTATACAAACATACCTTAAGGGTCTTATATGCATGGGAGCATCTTGGAGTGTCCGGGTAGCGTATCGGTTAGTGGTATGAAAAGTAGAATCGGCAAGCTGAGTTCAAATTCCGACATGGTCTGTAGTATTTACTTTTGCACAAATACCGCCTGAAAATGGTACGAATTCATTCCTTTTACAACTACACAGGTATAAGTTAAATAGAAGCGTAGATTGTGTTCTCAAGCCTTGGGTGGTAGCCAGTTTAGGAGAAAGGAAACTTTGAATTTAAAAGCTCAGAGATAAACATTGAGAAATCAACTCAAGAAATCATGAAAATTCACGCATATTTAAAAAGAGACGGCGTGAAGAGACGTCATCGCCTACGTAATGAGTAGAAAAATATTCACCGAGATACTGTCAGTACACTTTGCTTGCCTAAGTTCGTTATACTGCCATCTTAAATACAAACAGTGTTGTTGTAACATGTCATCATATACGATACTTGGAGGAAGTGTTAGTTGCCTCTGTGTTAACGGTACCAGTTATCGGGGTATGAGTCAAGGCAAAATTTAGGAACTGAAATATGAATATTTAAAAAAATAGGTCTCGTCACCGGCCCAGTAATCAATTATGTTCATAGGGTATCCAGTTATACTGTAACCATAGCAGCAGTGGTGAGTCTAGGGCCAGTCACTCGGTGACAATCTCTCCTAATGCAAGTTTTGAATCCAGAGTTTTCCTTCTCTTACACTGGTTGACACCTTAAGTTTTTTTTAAAAAATTATATATGGAGTGAGAATAGATGGATACATACTTTTCCTACTGTTAGTTTTGCGAAGATTAATGTGACGTGACCTACAACTCATCACGGTCATAGGGGCACTATCTGTACTGCAGTATGCCTAAGAACAGTTTTTAGCCAGGAGAAATAAACTACATCCAGTTTCAAAATTTAATTACGTAATCCCCAACTCAATATAAATAAACAGTATTTGGAACTAGTATGCGGTAGGTCCTCCATTTGCTAGTTTCAGTGCTTGTATTCAATTTTCATGGATTTGATCAAGTTATCAACAATCGTCTGATCCATATTTTGTCACTCCTTTAGAAATGTTTCTTTAAGGGTTGCCACTGACGTGATTTGGGTTGCACGCTTTCGAAGTTTTCGGTCAAGGTACTCCCAAACGTGCTCTATTGGATTCATGACAGGACATTGGGTTACACATGGCAGTGACTTGCGATTCCTTCTAGGACATTGCCACTCTGCTCGTATGAAATGGCGCTCCATCTTTTTGATAAAGGTAGACATTCTTGTCAGTCTGATTGGTTTCAAAGTGGGAGTAATCCTTTCTCTAATATTTGACAGTATTTTGGGCCATTCAACCGCTCGGTAAGAGAAATCAGCCCAGATTCCCCTCCAGACCCGGCAACGCTCCGCACCATTACTCCAATCCCTGCATATTTCACGGCCGCCTGCAGACATTCAGTGTTCCAAATTTCATTCTGATTTCTCCAAACATAAACCTGTCTCGTATTCGAATATTGGCAGAATTTACTTTCATCTGACCGAATTATAGACCGCCAAAATTCATAACCTTTGCTCTCGAATTCTTTCGCTCAGTCCATACGTCTGCTCCTGCTGACCCCTGAAATTAAGAGCTTTTTTCTTGCAACTCTTCTTTAATAGCTTAGGTCTTTCAGAGTCTTTCTCACTGCATATGGCGACATTTCCATGCTGTTTACGACATCTTTGGCGCTCTGACGACGGTTTCTGATGACTTCCCTCTTCAGCGCCCTTTTCGTTCGCTCAGACACGATGCTTGGTCTTCCTGAACGTTGTTCCACACGACAATGGCCTTCTTCATTAAATTTCTTGACAATATTATTAACCGTTTGATGATTAACCTGGAAGAAAAACCTAGCAATTTCTCTATTTGACGTACCACACTGATGCCATTCTATTATTTGCCCTTGTTGACATTCACCAATTTCCTTACTTCCACGAACTTTCATTGCAAAATATAAGTCAACTATCGTTCATAGATTAGAGTAGCTTGATGCTAACATGGTATTGTCTGAAAAAAAGAAGAAGATATGTTATTACACAAGCCAAAATTGCTGTAAAAAAGGGTGGCTAAAAACTTATCATAGCCCACTGTAAACTAAGCCTGACTGTGTCCATACTCTCTCCTGGAAACTGTAACCAAGTTCCGCTCAGCATAGTTGCAGTAGATTTGAATTCAGAGATTCATTTATAGACTGGTTACTACCCTAAGGCAAGAGAGCCAGGGCAGACCTGCTATTGATGCAGTTCTACAGAAGGATGCGGAGCATACCATGTACCGAACATTTGAGAAATTAAGTTTTAGAGAAATATGGAAACAAAAAGGAAGCTTATGCTTAATAGCAGGAAGAGTTGAAATTTCGAAGCACATCACGAGGAAAGAGGGCTTGGAAAATCTGATACTCAGAAGACAGACTGAAGGTAAGAGGGACAGAGGACGATAACGTATAGAATATTTAGTGAGCTTGAGTAAATGGATGGGGGAAAAGGGTTAAGAGAAATAATAAAATTATATTGAGCTACAAAAGACAGGAAATTGTGGAGAGCCCAGATCGCCAACGTCCTGAAGGAACAAGGCACTTAGAAGAATGAGCTTTAGTCAATGGATGGCGGAACAAGGTTTAAAAGAAATAATAAAAAGATAAAATTTATTAAGAGCTACAAAGGCCAGGAAATTGTGGAGAGCCATGATCGCCTATGTCCTGAAGGGACAAAGCACATAGAAATATGAGCTTAAGTCTAAGAATGGTGGAACGAGGGTTAAAAGAAATAATAAAAAGATAAAATTTATTAAGAACAAGAAATTTAAAAGAACAAGAAATTGTGGAGAGCCATAATCGCCTACATCCTGAAGAACCGTTACCTTACGCGCACATTTAGGTAAATAAACCTTTCCCTCAAATGGAATCAAACGAATTTGCTACAGTCACGTTTCGACATTTGGCATTTTGCCTGACTAAGGTAGGCATAGTAAAACCTTAGATTTTTAACTTTACTTTCTCTGTCTTCTCTCTTTTTTCTCTGTTTGCCTGTCTGTCTGTCTGTCACACACACACACACACACACGCAAACACATCCATGCGTACACATACACACGCATACATACACACGCGATATCTTATGACACGTAGTCATTCATATGAGCGTAAAAACAGATCCAAAAGTCTCATAAATAAAGAGAAACATGATGTAAGGAAATTCAATTGGCTATACATTTCAACACTTCTGTCACTGTTCTTATTTGGGTCATCTGTTGGCCAACTCGTATCGTTCACACAGCTATCTCATCACACTTGCCGGAAACTGTACCCTCTTTTTAAGGGAAGGGAAGACGATCGTTCGCGGCCATCTGCGCCAGATCGAATGACTCCCTGAGAAACGACAATGGCCACCGGACTTAGTCAGCCACTTACGCAAACAAATGCGTTTATTGTAGCCAATCATTTTTCAAGTTGCATACACCTTTTTGTTTCTTGTTTTCTGTTCACATATTAATTGTGCCAGAATTTACGAAATTCAAAAATGTTGCAAAATTACTTGCAAAATTAAATGAAAATTACTTGAAAAATCTATTTTTTTCATTATTACTGACTTATACAAATTTAAAACACTAGCAGTGTAAATTAAGTCTGTTATTACTCAAAATGTCATATTTTCTTTATTAAACCCCCAATATATATATATATATATATATATATATATTTGGAATAAAAGGACAATTGGAAAAATCTTAGATTTTGCCGACGCGTTTCGTCTTCCGTTTGCGTCGGCAAAATTTTTCCAATTGTTATTTTATTGCAATCTGTCTTGTCCACAGAATTGATCTGGGAATTTAACTATATATATATATATATATATATATATATATATATATATATACAGTGTAACCCGGATATAAGAGACCCGGATATAAGAGCAACCCGGATATAAGAGCGATTTCTCTGGTGCCAAATTAGAGCCTGTGTTAATGTATATATAATAGACTAAACCCGGATATAAGAGACTTCTTCTCCGGTCCCGACAACTCTCTTATATCCGTGTTACACTGTATATATATATATATATATATATATATATATATATATATATATATATATATATATATATATATAATGTTTGGGGTAAGAAGAAATAAAGTCGGATTTAAAATTTTAGAAAGTCAATTAATTCCTTGGAAATTATTTTGTATAGATATCTGATACGAAAAATAAACAAGTCAACAGATATGGTCTTTCGAGCATATTTGGCCTTTCGAGAAGATCTGAACTACAAAAAGGTAATTGAAACTTGCTTGTGAAGCTCACTGTGGACGAGCTGACTAAAGCACGCTAGAGCAGACTGTAGTTTCTCCTACAAAGGAAACTTAAGTTTGAACTCTGCAGGAAGACCTCTCGAATACGCAGGCGGGTAGAAGCAATTTACAGTTTTTTTTAAGAGCGTCTACTTAAACACGTATATCCAGTAAAATACAACGCTTTTGTAATATTAAGTTTCTTGCGGTCGAGAAAAACTCGACATTTCGTTCTGTGACGACACTAATTTTCTTGTTGCATATCAATATAAAACCAAATGCCCGACGGGAATAGAACTGTGTCTCACTTGAAAATACTCACGTGTCTCTCTTTTGCAAAGCAGGGGTTCTTACGAAGAAATTGTTCGAATTGAACTTCCTTTTAGTGCTGGAACACGAATGGAATATATCGCAAAATTCCAGTTCGAATTCTAGTCGAGTTCGTTAAATTCAATTACGTGCAACTTCCCTTGAGAAAGGTATAAATCCACTCTCCCCCAGCTATGGGTAAATAGCAGGGCATGCTTGGTCCTATAACCTTGGCTGGCAACCGGACTAGGAGAACAACAAATGTGAATTAAAAAACTACGAGTGCTCTAGTAGTCGGTAAGTAAACCAGATCCCCCAGCGGACCCCAACAGCATTAGAACTGTTAAAGGGCGGATAAAAGCCTCAGAGTCAACGGCTATCAACCTCAACTGTGTTTTAAATTGCTTCACCTAACCGCAATTGGAGGAAGTGTAATGAATACGGGTACACCATTAAAAGACATGGTCAGTCCGGAGATATTCCTTCAGAAGGAGTGAAATAAGGCCCAGGATTTGGATTTGAATTTTGATGAATGAAATGAAAATGTTTATGATATGGTGGGTTTTGGTCGTAAATGTTTGCACTGGTTGAACTAAGAGATGCAGTTGTTCAGAACATTTTCCATAGAAATAGCAGTAGACTTGCGACGTTGCGCCTGCGGAAGTGGGGTTATGGTATAGTACATAATTCATCACCCATAGGGCCACGAAGACACTTTTCCAAGGCTGGAAAGATAGCATTCGGCACTTCCAGCTCAGATATGGCAGTAATACTCCATTTTTTTCAGGAAGAAAGACTCTGTCATATATTGGGTGTTACTGTTCTCATACAACCGAGGATGTTGCTATTAGACTAGGTTTGCTAGCTATGGAGTCACCCTTTATATTACCATAAAACACAATGAAAATTAAGCAAACCCCTTCATGCCCACAAACAACAGAGATTTTCCATTGACACCGCTATTATTTTAACTACCCTCACTCCTCGGCAATATTTATTGCTTTAAAAAGCGATAAATAGAATTGTAAAAAAAAATAAACATATGAAAGTGAATTTATACATTTTCTTTGTTCTTGAAAATTTACAACAAAAATCAAAAACACTATTTATTTATTAGATTAATTATTGGAATGGTTGGAAAAACCATCGGCTAATTGCCAATTGATTCAGGCTTTATAAAATGGTAAATAATAAAGATTTCCTTATAATTGGTTCACATATTTTAATACTTTAGTAAATGTTTAGAAATTTTTGAATAAAAAATTGTTTTCATATTTAATTTTTGATGAATTTGTAAATGATAAATATTGCATTAGTTTTAGTCAATTGTAATAGTTTTAGAATGTTATAAATATAAAATTATTCTTGTAAATAAACAATCTAATAAATAAATAGTAATTAATATTTTTGTTGTGAATTCTCAAGAACAAAAAATATATAAATTCCCTTTCATATGTTTAGCTTTTATTACAATTCTAATAATCGCCTTTTAAAACAATAAACATTGTCGAGGAGGGAAGGTAGTTAAAATAATAGTGGTGTCAATGGAAAAACCGTTCTTTTGACACTCTGTTTTTTGCGGGCATGAAGCTCCAAGTTTGTCGAAAATTATTATTTAAAAAGCCTTCTTTCAATCACAAGAGATAGACCAAACTCATAATTTGTTCTGTAAACTATTAAATGCAATATAAAATAATATTTAGTCGTTCTTTCCAGCTTCTGCAATCTGCCAATTAACATGACGTATTTCCCGTAATTAATTATGATCCTGAGCAAGTTTATTTTGTAGAGAAAAATGGTTATGAGAGGGGGGGGGGTCAAAAAGTGCAGTGCGGAGCTCGCCGACAGGCCAGCTATTCTTCTTCTTCGCCTCAAGGAAATGGATTGCGTGACTCCCTTTCTCAGCCGTTACACTGGGCATTTGTGAAACAGTCACCACTTCAGCCGCGCCTACTTCGACTTCCTCTTTGTCCGTCTGTCAATCCGTATGTCCAGCTCCATTGCACGCTGTCTGCCAAATGACTTCGGTCATACCGTACTGCTGGCAACCCCGATTTTTATGCTATTCTAATACGGCCAAAATTTGCATGTGTGCAAATATCTCCTTTTGAACGAGATAGGCGCGCATAAATCGCGTCTTCAATAGCGGCCATATTTCTTTTTGTCATCATTTTGCAGGCAAGACACGTTCCCGCTTGTTTCGAATTCTGAGGTAAGTCATGTCTTTCGTCGCATATTTAGTGCCTGCTACATTAGTTGGTGACCACTGGATTATTTTATCCACCCACCAGTTTTGGGGCCTTCCTCTACTTTTTACTCCAATTACCATACACTGAAGGCACACTTTAGCGATTCCTGCATTAGATTTTTTAAAGTGTACTAATAGTTTCAAGGATTTGCTACGTATGGTATCGAAAAGTTAGGGAAATTGGATACATTTCTAAGAGTGCTCATTTTCACTTGGCTATCATCTTCTGATCTTTGATGATGCATATCATATGGTTTTGGAATCTTTCACTTTGAGCTGAACGTTTTAGAGTCCATGTCTCACAATCTATACCATATGAAATATCTAAAACCATGTGAAATAGCGCTGTAAAATGGCTAATAATAAATAATAATACATCGACACAATCGTCGGTCGTATATAATCCAGGTTATAAAGACATTTTGAAATGATACTTAGTCACTCTTTCCAGCTGCGACGTGCTGACAAATAACATGACTAAATTTCCCGCCATTTATTACGACCTTGATCTAGCTTACTTAGCGTTGCTAGTCCTTATTTGGTGATCACAGAATAATGTTATCTCCATCAACTCTGTTTTGGCTGTCAACTACCTCTCTTTCCAGGCACCATACTCTCTAGATACAAATTAGTGCTCAATGTAGTAGATTTTCTTAATGTGACCAAATAGTTTCAAGGATTTACTACACATAGTATGGAAAATCGCAGGTTACATTTCTAAGAGTGATTATTTTCACGGTGTCTATCAGCTTGCATTCTGTTTGTTTGTTTGTTTGTTATATGTTACGGCATATCAACCTCAATGGGTCATTTAATGCCGACAACCTTTTTTTTTGCTTGGTAATAATTTTGTTTTGTCAAAAATCCATTTCTGTTAATTTTTTTTTCAAAAACGTATCGTTGCAAATATTATTATTATTTTTTTCTCAAAAACGTATAGCTGGTAATATTATTTTTTTAAAAACGTATAATTGGTAATATTATTATTATTATATTCAAAAACTTATAGTTGGTAATATTATTATTTTTCTTTCTTTCAAAAACATACAACTGGCAACATTATTTTTTCAAAAACGTATTTTCAGAGGCCTTGCTGTTGGACGTCGTCATACCCAGGACGCGGATGTAGTTTATTGTCATATCCAGGACGTGGATGTGGTTTATCGTCATACCCAGGATGCGAATGTAATATGAGTGTTAACTATTTTCCCATAGCTGGGTCCCTAACAGGTGCTACCACCCCGGGTCAGGGTGGACCTGGGAACACCAGCAATTAAGTAGTGGTTCCACGCTCCTCAAAACCTCCTGATCAGAGGCCTTTCTGTTGGAGGTAGTTTATCGTCATACCCAGGACGCGGATGTAGTTTCTCGTCATACCCAGGACGCGGATGTAGTTTATCGTCATACCCAGGACGATTGCATTCTGTGATGACGGACATAACGTCGTTTTGGAATGTTTCAATTTAAGCTTATGTTTTTCAAAAGCAGCCCAGCTGAATCTTGGTCGTTCTTGTGCGATAGAACTTATGGCCCTATCACATTGGAAAACCGGTTTCCACGCGATCACCGAAGTTAAGCAATGTCGAACCGGGTCAGTACCTAGGTAAGTGACCGCTTGAGGATACAAGGTGTTGTAAGATTGTATGCACGGGTGATGTAATGTATAATGGCTCAGAATTATTAATCGGAGAGCCGGGTTCTAATTCCTGTCGTATTCTTTTTCTAGCAAATACTAGAAGGTAAGAATTTGCCAAAGGTAAGAATCCGCCTATTCTGCCCTCAGCTATGGGTTAATGTGTAATATGTGTATGACTAAACCATTATTATCTAAAAAGAAAAATCTTAAAATCTAAAATTATTTTCTGGCTTTAAATA
>OZ038477.1:133089785-133269785 GCA_964036315.1 Acanthosepion esculentum
GAAACTGTCCAAATGTTCTATAATTCCGAGCGCTCTCGGCTATACATTTAGCCATTATCAAGGATGCTTTTATTTTTTTCAATTTAATTGGGTGTGTGCGTTGTGTGTATGCTTTTGGTGTTTTATTTTCCGAACACAGTCAGCACATTGTGGCCGTGTTCATAGTTAATATTATTAAGTGTTGGCTTTTTCTTTTTTATTATTAAGGCTTCCATTATTTAAAAATTTTTTTTACTTGTGGATGAGGTTATTATGCATGTATTTTTTACTAGTATGTTTCGAATGGAGTCTGGTGAGTTTGTGTACGTTTTTAAATGGGCCATAATAGAGCTGTGATGAGATAGGTGTAACGTAAATCGTCTGGATAGGCATGTTGTTGTGTGACCAATGTAATTATTTATGTATTCGGTTTGATCAGGAACACAGTCCCTTAAGGGGCATTTGATCTCATATATAATGTTTGTTCGTTGTAATTTTGATTTGCTGGTGTGTTGCGGATAAGGTTAGCTGTTTTAAATTATTTTTTGTCGTAGATAATTAATTTTATTTTTTATTCGGGTCAGTTGGGGTGGTGTATTTCTTTATAGTATTTCTAAGTGAAAATTCATCTTGTTTGCAGTTAACGTGCCTTTGGTTTTTGTAGAAAATATTTATGTAATTTTTGACTGTATGATAATGGCTAAAAGTATAGCCGAAAAGCGCTCGGAATTACAGAACATCTGAGCAGTTTCTACACACCCTGTGTCCCAAATAGAAAACACTCGTTCGAACACAAGAAAAATAGAATAAAGACCTTAATCGTAGTACCTTGTCTGTCGGTTTTAATGAGACAACATATATAAATGAAGGATTGCTGCCTAAATACAATATATATATATATATATATATATATATATATATATATATATATATATATATATATATATATTGTAATACACAACAAAATCCAAAATTACCGCCTCTTGGGTAAGACGATAAACTACATCCGACAGCAAGGCCTTTGAGGTTTTGTGTAGTGTGGAACCATCTCTTAATTTCTGGTGTTTCCATGTCCACCCTGACCTTGGGTGGTATCACCAGTTAGGGACCCAGATATGGGCAAATAGTTAACCCCCAATCTGGGGTCAAGACGTGTAAAAATAGGTTTTAATACCAGCAAAACATTATTACCAGCAATACATTATTACCAGCAATACTTTTGGAGAAAAAATAATACCAAAAATACTTTTTGAAAAAAAAATATTACCAGCAATAAAAATCTTGTCGGAATTAAATAACCCGTTGAATTGTTGATATGCCATAAAACAAGACAAACCAAAACAAACCGAAATTACTTCATATGGTGGATAGATCTATTTCAACCGACGAAAACGGTGTATAGACTGAGTTCGTGTCGTAATTAGAAATTTAACAGTGAAAAATTGATACAGAATTTATCCAATTAAAATAAAAGGGAAGAGGTTTTATAAAAATAAACCCGGATATTAACCTTATGACATTAAATTGGGTTTCTATGAAGAATGAAGTGTTAATTTGAAACTAAAAGATGACTGAAAAGGGAGTTTTATAAAAATTGTTAAAAAATACAGATTTCTAGTTAAAAATACTCTTCCAAAGATGAATATACGTAAGAATAAGATATGTTTTAAAAAAATACAAATAAATCTAAAATCATTTAGATAATTTATATTAAATTTAAGTAAGAATATAGTTTTAAAAAATTATAATTAATATTTTTAAAAAAATTAAAGGACAAAAATATATATTTAAAAATAAAAATATAATAAGATAAAATAACTTATACATTATAAAAAAATTCACTTTAAAGATGAGTTAAATCAAAAACAAGTTATATTAAAAAAACAACCATATAAAATTATAATTAAAAAAACTTTAAAAAAATATATATATATAAAGAGGTGTAATTGATAAAAGAAAATAAAGAGTTTTTAGAACAGAGGACAATTATAAGATATAATTAATATGGTGAAAAATGTAAATATAAAAATAAGAAATAGTTATACATTCGACATTTGAAGAGTTAGAGAATTATAAGGTAATAAAGTAAAATCTATATTATGGAATTTTAAATTTGTTTTTATGTCGACATTTTAAAACTAATTCATTCCTTTGATTCAGTAGTTTGTTTTGATTATTACATTTTATTATTCTATTTATTTCTTCTAAACATAAGTTACACCTATCTCTAAGAATGTTAAGAATTTGTGAGGAACTTATAACTTTCCAGTCTATCTGTGGGTTCAGACATTTCCCTTTCAATTCACCAAATTATGTTGAAAGAGATGTCTGGCGTTTTAATTAAGGATTGGTAAAAAGTGCACATGGGTATAAAATCTCTGTTTGCATTACTTCGCAGAAATTCTAATGTAAACGTTATGATTTAATATATTTTCTTTTGGTGGAAATGGTTGCTTGCTAGATAAACCTGGTAGATCTGCATTTGCCTTCAACTGGGCAACTTATACACACACACACACACACGCATATATATATATATATATATATATATATATATATATATATATATGTGTGTGTGTGTGTTTATGTAATTTCGAGTTAAATAATACAATTTTAATTAAAAGATGAAGTAATTTCTTAAGGCAATACTGCATTATTAGTGCACTATTTTCAGAATCCTGTGCGAGAAATTCACCTCCAGGTTCATACAACATAGCTCTATTCCTAACAAAACTACCACTTATACAATACAGAATAAATGAAAAACAATATAAAAACGATAAAAATAAGAATAAAAGTAAAAACAAGAGCTCGAAAAGTTGAATAAGATAGTCTACATAAAACATCAAGAGAGATCCTCCGACAAAATTTAAATTTAAAGCTGAGCGTCACTTTAACGTTTTATCCAGAAAACTACCAGAATATAACTCATACACTTTTGCTTCTTATACATGTTCAGTTTCAGATAAATATCTAAATAGGTATATATATATATATATATATATATATATATATATATATATATATATATATATATATATATATATATTTGGAGATGTTATTATAGACACAACGTTTCGATCATCTACCTTCTGGTCATCATCAGGTGTCTGTTAACTGATGACTATTTTGATAGTTTGTTCCTGTGATGTCAGTTATTGTTCATTCTTGATGAATTGGTGCTTCACTACCTAATCCAGGGATTGAACTCACGAACACTATATGACAGTAATACATAATTAAATATCCAACGTCCTAAATACTGCCTTTGATCATGAATCAAACATCTGTGACCCAATAGGACTAGGCCATATAAGGTAAGCGGTTATCAAATAAATGAAAAGAAAACTAAAAAAAAACACCCAAAAAACCCCAAACTAAATGAAAACTATAGGGATCAAGCGCCACAAAGCCGGAATTAGGAAGTTCTGATCTCAGTCCTGTATAAACAGTTACATAATTTAGGGTAGTTTCAACTATAAGCGAATTGGGACCTGCTTTTTGTGATACAGAGATGAGTAGAAGGCCATACCTAACATAGTCTGAGCCAAACGAATCCTTCAATAAATAAACGACCAAATGTATTTGAAACAGGATTCGCGTTATCGTTTCTTGCCTTGGCAATATTTTAACCTTCCTTTCCTTTGTCTAGGTACAACGGACTTTTACCAGTTTTTTTGTACACCAACACAAACGAGAATTGACACACAAATTGGGGTAATTTGCCCAGTGGGTGAAAGAATGAGAGAGGAGCAAGGTCTATGTCTACATATCTACTTAGAGACGCCGATGAGTAAATACACAACTATTTCAGCCACCAAACTGTTGAACACAAGTTAGAATAGGTATTAAAGGGATTTCTTAGAGTACTGAAATCAGCCTTATTGCGACGGTGCTTTGGAGAGAGCCTCTGAACCTCACTGCTGTCAGACTCGTACTTTTCCCAGATAATTACTGAATCCACATGGTAAGTAAGATGGATGAGCTAGATGCATCCGATATCATTTTAGCTAATGACAACAGAGATGCATCATATCCGATAATGGCATCGACAGAACCATCTCGAAGTAGTAACCAGATTCTGCGAGTGATAACGTAAGTCTTTAAAATTCTTTTCTCTGTTCACATTCGCAAAAAGGTAAGTAAATAAACAAATAAATAAATAAAATAAAATAGAAATCTTCCCTCAACAATATTTTTTCTATACTTTTCATTCGCTGATCTAATTCATCAGTCATTAATATCTCGAGTATTATCAAATCCCCGGCATTATCAAATCTCTGACATTATCAAATGTTATTTTATTTTATTTTTGCACAAGAATTATACACGCAAGTCTAAGATTCCCGCTCTCTTTTCTCAATATGTCACCGACAATCCATCGTACAAGTTCTGCCTATTTTTTTTTTGCATCATTCGAGTCTACTGTAATCAGTCCCGCTTCGTCTTGCGACAGAAGGACCGAGTTTTCAATGACTTTTATTTAAATGACTACTTTATACGTACCGGTAATATATATATAGAGAGGAACGGTGGATAGCGGCTCGGATTGCGGAATCGCAGAGCCGAGTTCGAATTCGAATTCCAGTCGAATCCATTACATTCACTTACGTGCTAATACCCTTGGGAAAGATATGAATCCTCTTCTTCTCTCCCCAGCTATGGATAAATAGCAGAACAGACTAGGTTCTTGGCAATTTGTCTAGGAGAAGGACAACACTAAATTCAAAACAGGCGCAGGGTTCTTTGGGGACCTTGTGGTACGTAGTGCACCAGGTCTCTGTATTCGGCCCTTAAAAAAGTGGTTCTGCACAAAGACTTCACCACGGGAAGAGAGTTCATTATATATATAGATGTCTCCTGTCTCGTCACCTATTTGTGTGTGTATATATCTAAATATGTCTGGGTGCTTATGTATTATAATCTGATTGTGTATATTGTTTTATGAACATCCTATTCATACACTTGGAATTAAAATGTATACATTTTTGTCGGGAAGACCAGTTGAAATTAGCGTCTGTTCTAACGTAATTTCAATGAAAAAATAAAATAAATTGAATAAAATGTATTTTTTCTTTTCTCATCAGTAGTTTTATAATTTTAAACTTAATAGAGATTAAATTTAGATTTTAAAATTGGTAAATTTTTACCATTAATGTTAATATCAAATTTTATCATATAATTTAATACTTATTGGTTAGAATAAATTCTATTTTATTAAAACCCCAACTTTAAAGCTTTTAATAGCTATTATAACATTACTTCGTTGTCAAGTTTTTTGAATTCCCGTATACTTGTATTTTGATTGGTCATTCCTGCTTATGTAACAGCGTTTCCCCTTACGAAGGATCGTTAATTAATTTGAAACTTTTAAAACCCTTTATTCTACATTCAACATGATCACTTGATAAGACATCGGAAGTGTTGAAACAAAATGGCTATTTTTGTAGTGATTTTATAACATATTTATGTTATAATTTTTAAATAAACAATTATATATATATATATATATATATATTCAGTCGGGTTTCGATCCTAGCTAGAGGCAACCGGACGTCTAGCCACACTGAAGAGCTGTGATACAGCGAAACAGTCTGTCTGTGGATGACAATAATATATATATATATATATATATATATATATATATATATATATGTGTGTGTGTGTATGTGTGTGCGCGCGCGCGCGTGTGTGTGTGTGTGTGTGTGTGTTTTGAACAATAAAAAATATTAAAAAAATTAAAATCTTCAGACACACTGGGTTGTATATTAATATTCTTTCGTTTTTATTATTTCAATTAGATTCCTCGACCAGTTTCGGCCAACATGGCCATTATCAGGAGAAAAAAAATTCTGCTTGCTAGTAGCAGTGAACTACAGAAATGAATGTCTTAATGGAGAAAATGAACTTTTATCTGTAGTTTTCACTTTTTTTTTAACATGAATTTTGGTCACACATTGTGTAGGTCAAACAGTCTCTTTTACGTTGTTATTTAAGATAAAAGCTTGATGCTACTCTAAGGTTTTGAATTCAGAGTTGTCCTTCTCCCATATATATATATATATATATATATATATATATATATATATATATATATATATATATATATGTGTGTGTGTGTGTGTGTGTGTGTGTGTGTGTCTGTGTGTGATTTTACTCTGCTAATTGGATTATACTTAAGTTCATTTCTCTTTAACTGATAAGCACATATAACAAAAAAATTTCGTTGATTTATAACTTGTCAAAATTCAAACAAAATTCTCACTTGATCGATTTGTACAAAAACTCTAGCGTTGCAGCATATATCATACAAATGAGGTCTCGGATTGCATGTGGATATGTTTGTCAACACCAGTTATATAAGTGTTTTTTCTGTTAGCAGCGGGACAACTTGGCATGTCTAGATACAGGCCTCTCTGCAACTTGTCAAGATCCGGGTATTTGTAAGATGCCTCATACCAATAAACGCTGAAGGAAAGGCAGCAGTGGGCACTATACGGTGTCTCGTTTAAGAAGGTAGTTTGAAAACCAATCAATTAGACGTAAATCCATTTCTTATGTATAAATACACACACGCATAAAGAGAAAGAAACAACACAATATCAATAATTTGCGCATGAAGTAATTTTTAAATTAATATAAAAATAACGAAAATTAGAAAATCCGCAGTTACTTGATGAAACCTTCTGGATCGAAAGATTACAAAAAATTTAATCTCCGAAAATACGGATATATATATATATATATATATATATATATATATATATATATATATATATATATATATATCAGGAGATACGGTGGAGTAGTGGATAGCGGCTTGGATTGAGGAATCGGAGAGCCATTATTCAAATGGAATTCGAACTCAGCTCTCCGATTCCATTACATTCACTTACGTGCTCTTCTTCACCCTCCAGGTAAATAGCAGGAGAGACTGGGTTCTATAGCCCTGGATGGCAACTGGTCTAGGAGAAGGATAACTCTGAATTCAACTTCTGAGGAGGGTCGCTTGGGGTCTCTATGATTCGGTCCCTCAAAAAGTGTGATTTGTTCTGCACAAAGCCTTGACTACTATAATCAAATAGTGTCTAGGCTGTCTGTTCCTAGGAACTGAGCTGCTTGACCCTCATACATCGAATACGACGGGAGAGTCCAACACCACTATCACCGCCCTATATATATATATATATATATATATATATATATATATATATATATGTATATATATATATACACATATATATATATACATATATATATATACACACACACACACACACATATATATATATATATATATATATATATATATATATATATATATATATAGTACAGGTAGTAAATCAGTTTGTATATAATCCAAGCGAATCTTAGTAATATCAAATATTAAAACTGTTGGACAAAAAGTGCTCAATGTATTTAACATAACAGAGCATATAAATTACGCAACAAAATCAAAAATTACCTCACGTGAGTATAGAAATAGTTGCGATACACATGTGAGTTATATATATATATATATATATATATATATATATATATATATATACCAGGGAAGCCCGTATGTAAAAGTGAACACTGAGGTAAACACAGCGCAGCGAAAGTCTGTTTCATGCCTGAATGTAATCATAGCTTAAAAATTGAGTTAAAGCCGTGGTGAATTTTCGACTGTTTTTTTTTTCTGTTCAATCTATCACTCCTATGCAACTACATATTCCATAATGTGATATTTACCGCTTCCGTAGACAGAGTTTTTACACGAGTTCATATAAAGACTAAAACATTGGATCACGATAAGTAATTTTTTCTTGTTCAAGAAGAAAATGTCACCTGACCCAAAATATGATTTTTTTTAAAAATGAATATATCAAGAACAGAATCCCGAACTTTTATCAGAATTTGCCGATTCTGATGTGAACAAAATTTCTAGAATATCTCATTTGATGATTTGTGTTCGAGTCTTCGGGATGCTAGCTATTTCTTACAGAAATTTAAAGTAGCAGGTTCGCAATCGATATGGGTGAAAATATTGTTGCTACTGTTGCTCTGATAACGCATTGGCTATTTTATCTGAGAAAAATGCAAATTTTGTATTTGCATATTCAAATTACTGAAACAACTAAAAGTAGTTTTTATTTCTGAACCGTTTACCCTGCATTCTATAATACGTTAAACACTCGACGATTCGGACAATGCATAACTGAATTTAACTCTTTGTCTGATATCATATGTGTAGTTTCTTTACAAGGAATAATTGGTTGCATTTAATGGCGATTAATTAGGAGATAATTACTTCTCTGATCCAGTATCATTGATGATTCTTGAGACAGTCTAAGGTGTGAGCTACGAATGGGGGACATCAGAATCAAGATGGTACAGATATTTAATCTTCTGTATAGTAACAGACGACGGAACATGACTAATCCGAAGAGACATCCGAATAGTGAAAGATGCCTTCCACAAACTAAGCAAAGTCATGATAAACATCATTAGAAACAAAGAAAATAGTGCTGCATAGCTATATATTACTGTTACCAGGGTTACGTTTATTATTTATATATCCACATAGGTCACATAATGAAACTTGGTTCAATCAGAATTCATAAGGTGAAATCATATTACTGTACTGTTAAAATTATAGCGTCTAACGATGACTTTCCTAGACACTTACTGCTCCTTTGAGAGTTCATCCCTCCAGTTCATTTTTTGTTGTTGAGTGGATGATTAACATGGATAGAAATGTGATAAGGGTGAGTAGAATCGGTTTCATGTATGTGTTTGCGTGTGTGTTAATGTATATATCTCAGTGAGGAAAAACAGTGATCGTTACTTATCACTTCAAGCCGAGCGCGTCGCCATGTTCCTTAGCAGATCGAAATCATTACTGCGTTTCCTTCCTAGAGCGTAGAATTGCTGGTTAACCGGAAGTTATCCATGACTGGACTATAAATTGTCAAGAGGGTTCGAAGTATTTAAAAATGAGGAAATTTGTTGCTGACGGATGGCGCACAAGTCGATACTCGACCAGTATCTGCTAGTCAAGCGCGGAGAGTGGGTCTGATGTTGAAAGACCTGAAATCCCTAATGGACCTCGGCTAAAAATATCACTGATGATGCGTGCCAAAGCATCAAACAGATGTATTTATTGGAATTGGATCATTGCAACAGCTCATGCTTAATTATTATTTTTTTTAATTTTCTAATCTGGCAAGAAAATTTGCAATGATCTAATAATATCAATCCTCCTATTACCTGAGAGCGAATATTGGACAATTTCCTCACAAGTGAAAATACGCTTTCAGGTGACAGGTATTTGGTTCTATAGAACCATGTTAAGAATACCATAGAGGAACAAGTAAGCATCAAGGAAGTTGGAAGTTTAAAAAAATATGAGAATAAAAAGGATACTTAAACTTGCAATCAGAGAGAGACAACGGGATGATTTGGTATCCATACTGAGGAAAGAGTTGTTATATATATATATATATATATATATATATATATATATATATATATATATATATATATATATACAGACTGTTTCACCGTATATATATATACAGACTGTTTCACCGTATCACACCTCTTCATTGTGGCTAGACGTCTGGTTGCCTTTAGCTAGGATCGAAACCCGACTGAAATGGCGTCGGGAATTCTACGACTAAGCCGTCGACACACGGCAGGGATAAAGGTGAATTTTAGCGTATTTATTTTTAGATAAACACACAGTGACCGACAGGACTCAATTCGCTTTTGCCGAAGACACACACACACACACACACACACACATATATATATATATATATATATATATATATATATATATATATATATATATATATATATATATATATATATATTACAATGAGTACAAAAAGTAAAAATGAAAAAATAATTAAATGCGAATCGAAATATGTTTTTTTTTTAAATGTGTTATTGTTAACGGATAAAAACTTATTTTTTCGTCTCGGATGCTACCTTGATTTTACTAAAAACAAAATATTTTCCATTACTGAGGATGACTGAATGTACAGTTGAAAGTACTTTCGTATTAAAAAATACCTTATACAGCTTATAATTATTAAAAACAAGGATCATAACATTTATCAAGCGATTTGTAGGTTAATGCAACTTTAAAATTTTGTTTGCGAAAGGATTTTGCTATTTTATATCATTAACTTTACTAATCTACTTTTTCTATGAATGATTCATTGTAATATAAATTGAACTGCACCACATATTTTATATATATATATATATATATATATATATATATATATATATATATATATATAGCAGTCAATGACCTACGTGATAAACGCTTGGGCGATCATGTTTCTTTCGATTCATGACTGACTAGTGTTATGTTCTTAAGCAGCTTAAAACCCCTAACCTCACAAATATTTACTTAGCGACCAATCTCTCATTCCATCTTTCTAATAATCTAATACATTTTGCTTCCCCTTTCTCTTTCAATTTGTAATAGTAGTCGCTGACTGTAAAAACAATTAAATCAGACAGGTTGATCCCAGAAACTGATCCAAATGGAAGCTAAAAAAAATTCTCACACACGTTCAGAATCACGTTTCCAAGTACGAACGTCGAGCGTGAAAAGATCGGCAAGAATCCATTGGGAACCGAGTTTGGTGTAACGTCTCTTTTTTTTGTTATCGTCAAGCAAAGGAAATCACACGATGAAGAGGAATTCCAATTCAACTTAACACACTATGCTGCTTACATCAAATGCATAGGTGACTTGCTAAGCGTGACAATCACCCAATGACAGGCATGTGTGAACCACTTTATTTGGATGAAGTATCCGAATAATAAATTCTAATCTGCTGAATATGCAACTTATACAGCGCCTAATCGTCATATCCGAATAGTAAATTCTACATTGCTGAATATGTGAAGAAGTGAGTAAACAAATAGCTTTTTGGGGTCAGTACTCATACAGTGAAGAATACAACTCATACAGCGCCGAATTTTCCTATGCGAACAACGAATTTTACATTGTTGAATATCTTCTTCCTTTTTATATACTGTGTACTTTCAGGACGTAGGCGATCATGGTTCTCCAGTTGCCCCATCCATTGTAGCCTTCAATAAGTTTCGTCCCTCTGCCATCTACCCCATACCATGTTCTGTCATCTATTTACTGAAGCCCGCCAGGTATGTTATGCATTCCTTTCCCTTGTCTCTTTTACCTCTATTCGACCTGTGAGTATCAGATTCTCCAAGACCTCCCTTCTCTATTACGTGTCCTAGAAATTTCATCTGCCTTTTACTTATGTTAAGTATAAGCTTCCTCCTTGTTTGCATTCTCTCCAAGACCTCACTGTTGCTCACACGCTCGCTCCATGATATCCTCAACATCCTTCTGTAGAACCACATCTCTGCTGCCTCGAGTCTCTTCTTCTTTGAGGAGACCGTCCAACATTCGCTGCCCTAAAGGAGGACAGATGTCACGTAGCAGCTCAGTACTCTTTTCTTTGTCACCAAAGAAATCCTCCTCTCTCGCAATAATCTGCCCAGCTTTTGCAATGCATCCTTGGACATCCCAATCCGTATTCGGATGTAAGAGTCGCACCTACCCTCCTCCGTTAAAACACTTCCCAGATATTTAAATTTCCGCACTTGCTTGATTTTAGAGTACCGATTAATTTCTGTGTCGCGATGGAGACATATTTAAAAAAAAATAGTTATAACATTGTGCTCTACTTTGTATCGACCACATTAAAAAAATAATAATACAAAAATACTAAAGAACTTTGGATTATAACTCTGACTGTTCTTTCCTATTACTAATATATATATATATATATATATATATATATATATATAGAGAGAGAGAGAGAGAGAGAGAGAGAGACAGAGAGACAGAGAGACATGTGTTACTGAATAATTTAGACAAGTTTTGTCTACTTATTTTCAACAGGATCCGTTCATATTCACGAAGAAGCTTTTTGGTCTCATTATTAAAAAAAGAGAGAAAATTAACGTGTTGATACATGTTGTTTTTATTTCGAGTAATTTCGGCATGAGCAAGGTGTTGTTTTTTAAAACAAAAATATAGTGATCATTATTTTCAAAGTCAAAATTGTTGTGCGCATCTGAAAGTCAAATTTTTTATTTGTGAAGTGAGTCCTGCAGATTTGGTATCATGCGGTTAGCATAATTAACGTTCCATGGGAGGTAACTAATTTATGAGGTTGTGAAGAGTTCTTTTAGAAGAATAAAAAGAAATAAGTATGGAAACTATTAGTACGAATGACGATATTTTGGACTACCTACTGTAAACATTTTAAAACATTTGTATAGTATTCATAATTAATTTTGTTAAGGTGTGGCATCAATTTTTTGATATAGATAGCATCAAGGAATTTTAGTTTATTTTTATTATTTTCATGAGGAAGCATGGATGCATTTTCTACCAGAATTTTTCTAAATTGCGAATGTAGACAGGCATGTTGTTGTAAATGTTTAAAAATGTTAAACGTGTCATTCAGATAGAAACTCATCCGCCGAGACAACGTTGTCGTAGTGTGGCCAACATAAATATTATTCTTTCCGTTGTAGATACAATCTCCCAGAGGACATTTAAATTTATATACAATGTTAGTTTTCTGCAATACGTTAGTTGGTAGGGAAGAGTCGTTACGAATTATTAAATTGGATGTGCTGATTTTAGTGTAGTATATAATTAATTTAATTTTTTATCAGCATCTGTGGTGGATATGTTGGTATTTATTAATTTTTTCGGATATTTTCGTCTTATAATTAGAATGCATTCGGTTACGATATAGAAGATTAATATGTTTGGGGTTAGTCGAAGCAATATTATATTCTATTTGATTATTATTAACATTACTGATAGAGCATCTCATTTGTTCATCAACAATATAATTAGGGAAGTTATTATTAATAAGACTTTTTTATATTTTTAGTTCACTGTAGAAAATTTGATTTCCGCATGAATTAGTTTTAGCATGGTTTATTAATTTTTTTTATAATTGAAATTTTATAGTAATTTGGACATTCAGTCTTTTAGTTAAGGTGCACAAATTTATGCTGGTTGGTTTTTAATATAGGAAGATAGTGAAATGCATCAACTGCAAAAACAATTCCAAAATAATTCTGTCCTTAAGTTCACATACGAACTTAATAATAGCAATCAAATTCCTTTTCTGTATATCTCTATCTATAAAAGGCAGGATGTGTGTTTGTTAGTTAGCGGGAAGGCCAAGACCAACTTTGCATTTCCCAACTACCATCGATAGTGGAAATAATCGATTTTTTCATGCTTCTACGGCGGTTTTCATGTAGTTTGCGGCCATTTTCTACTGGCCAGAGTGAGAGCCTATAGCTGGCTGCCACGAATAGGCAGGAAGATTCTATTGGCCAGCATGAGAGCCAGCAGCTGACTGACACGAATGCATGCTAGCATGCAAAAAAAATCGATAGCTGCATTCGTCACAAGTGGGAAAAATTTAAATCTGCATGGCACTTTACTCCAATTGGCTCATTCGCTTGCTTAAACTCAACGTTGATTCTGATTCCGCAGAACTGGGTTGGGTGTGAAAAAGTATTTGTTGCTAACATTCTTTTTTTATTCGGTTTTTCCAGTTACGAGTCCTTTTTTAAAGCTGATCGTTTTGTGTTCATTTTGTTTAGTTCTTTTTTCGTAACAGATTTAATGCTTAGTATAGAGCTTAGAAAAAATTCGCAGTGTGAGATAGGCAAGAAGTAAGGTATGTAGCAACATCAGCACGGCAAAGGGAACTCCTTTAAAGGCAAGGAAGGGCAAAAATGTTTTAAGTCAACTGATAGCGATTGTTGTATGAGTTGTACGATTTTTGAATCAAGCACGGGCAACGCCGGGCCATGCTGTTAGTATATAGATAAACACTAACAATAATAAATTCACTCTCTACCCATATAAAAAAGCCACCAGTATAAATTCGTCAATATATGCCAATGTATATAGGCAAATTTATAAAAAAGTGCATATAAAATGTTGCGACTTGATGCCATCACGTTTCAAATGGTTAAATCATTTCGCTGCCGTGTTAAAATTACAGCATCCTGCCATTACACTCCTGAAAATTTACCGTCCTCTTGAGAGTTCATAGTGTCCACATGGTAGCGTTACTGCCAACGATGAGAATAACTGGGTTAACATGTAAAATATCTTGATCTAACTCGACTCAGCATATATATATATATATATATATATATATATATATATATGAAAAAGTTCTCAGATTTAACCAGTAGAAATATAGACATATATATATGTATATATATTTATATATAAATATAGACTTGTTTACACACACACACACACACACACACACACACACACACACACATATATATATATATATATATATATATTTGTGTGTGTGTGTGTGTGTGAAGCAACTGGGTGTGGATGTGTTTGCATGTGCGTGCGTTTACAAATCTGTATACCAAATTAATAGTGGGTGAGCTTATACCAAGCTGTTAAATAGCCAATGTGACGTATATTGTCTCATAGAATGAACTTTTTGGGACTTATACTTTTTTTATCAATAGTCAGTTTTAATTATATACTTGACGCTTCAGTTTATAAAAGATTAAAGTTGATTTCAGCATTATAAATATTAACTGTTTGAAAACAGTTGAAATAAAAATACTTGCTGTATAAACAACTCGTATTTTTATATCTTATTCATTTAAAATTAGTTACCTTCACGAATTGGTTATAGGTAAGGTTTAAAATGAATTTATAAAGAAAAAACGTTTACCTGAAGCTTTCAATTTAGCTTTAAATGAAAGCTAAAGGATTAAATTTACTCTACCCAGGAAGCAAAATACTTTGGTGTATTTCAGACAGAAATTATATTGATTGGAATAGACTTGCTTTTTTTCAGTAAAATCGATAACGTCAGTAATTTTCTAGAAATTTGTAAACAAAACCAATTTTTCCGTTTTAAAAGCTTTGCAAAAATAAAATATATATTTCTGAATCATTATTTGAGGAAAATTGGCAAATTTAAAATTAAGTTAATCTGATTTGAAACAAATATTACTTACTTATAGCATAACATGTTGTATACAATAATTTCCTAACCACTGAGTCTTGTTTTTCTGATGTGTTAATCGATTTATTGATGGCGAGTTAACCGACGAACGTAAGCATAATTTACTATGGTGTAGCAGACGACAATTATCATTATTTTTTTTATTTCACGTAGGTTTCAGACAACCCTTAAATCATGTGACCTTTTATTAATATATTTCTCAGTTTGTACATCCATATATCAGAGAATCTGCATCGATATACATATATAAAAACAAATCGAAATTCTTTTAAAAATAGTCGGTGTCTTCAGATTGTAATAAGCTTTAAAATATATGATTAGTAAATTCAGTTTTACTTAATACCAATATTTCTTTAAAATTATATCATCAAAATTGAAGTTTAAAAGATTCAAAAACTTTATAAATTATACAACTTAAATTGTTAAAAATTATAAAAATATGAAAAAAACAAATCTTGTAAAAATTCATTTTTCGTCAAATATGTTTTTTTCTTCAAATAATATTGTCGTTAATATATATCATTTATAAAAAGTAATTAAAAGCTTTTCTAATTAAATTTTAAATTACTGCGTTTTTTATTTTTCGATTCGGAGCAGATTTTCGGTAAGACCGGGTCCAATTTTGAAAATAAATAAATAAATAAATAAAACAAACAAACAAACACAAAAAACAAAACAAAACAAAACAAAACAAACGGTGATTTAAATTCTTCAAAATATTCTGCTATTAACTAGTATAGTCACTAAAATTATCTCAATTGGTTTTTCAACCTTAATTAAGGAGGAGAAACTATTTTAAAATAAAAAAATATATTTACCAAGATTTTCTGATAAAAACATTTTCAAAAATTATTTAATCCGTTTGTGAATAAATTCTGAAAATTTCATTAAAATCCGACAATTATTTGATTTTTACAAGAATTTCCAAATTAATGTGTTCCTCACCGCAAAAGAAGTGAGAATTTGCTATTCTAAAACAATATATTTAATCAAAATTTTGGATGTTCTAAAAACAAGTAAAAAGAATTACTTTGATTTTTTCTCTTAATAATAAAATAACTTATTTTGACGATAAAACTATGTTTTCATTACGTTTGGAGTATCTTTTCATCACGGTGTGATGCTTTTTAGTGATCATCACGTGGAGGTACCTACCTAAAATATTTGTAAATCAGATTAACTCAAAAATATTTTTTAATATGCCAAAAATATTTTTAACTGATATCCTCTTGAAAATATTTTTAAATATAGCAAAAATACTTTTAAATATTTAAAATATTGTTTGTTTAAAGAAAGCTTAAATGTAAATAAGCACGCACACACTTGCAGAGAGGTGCAAAGAGAGATGTGGAAAGAGAGCGGTGGAAAGAGAGAGGTGGAAAGAGAGAGGTGGAAAGAGAGAGGTGGAAAGAGAGAGGTGGAAAGAGAAAGAGGTGGAAAGAGAGAGGTGGAAAGAAAGATAGGTGGAAAGAGAGAGAGGTAGAAAGAGAAATATGGAAAGAAAGAGAGAGGTAGAAAGAGAGAAGTGGAAAGAAACTTAAATCATTATTATGCGCCTGACGGCCGACGAACCACACAAGACTTTTAGTATTATATAGAGGGATATTATATAATTCCTACTTAATGCATTTATAATTAAAGGAGAAAAAAATTAGTTAAGGTTAAAATATACAGAACGTGCACTGATAGGGAAACATCTATGATACATTTGCATGCAGCATATATCTTTTCCTACTGTTGATACAATGTGTGATAACTCCTACCGCCCGGTCAGTACTCCTCCTCCTTCCCTTGGACAAGAGTAGAGGGTCACACCTTGTTTCTTGTTTAGGAAGGGGTTTCCGGAACTCTCTCTCTCTGGCCTCTGTACTCGTGCTGCCGTGTTTCTCCCGTGATATGTGCAGTCTGTGGCATTACCTCTTCATTCTGAGGGTACACGGTTGACAGTTTCCTGGTTGCTGTTTCCGACTGGTAGTTAGGAGCCCTAACTCTTGCGTAGCGTCTTGAGCGGCCGCTCTGATCAACATTTGTATAATACCGGGGTGTCTGTAGTGCCATGTTGCGCATGGAAAGGTGTCCCTGTAGTCACCTCTGGTGGGCAACCCTGAGGCCACATTATGATGCAGGCTGTGCCAACTTCTTTCTGCCCACGTCACGGTCGATAACCGTCTGCTTCTTTTACTTTCAGGCCTCCTCATCTTCCAACCATAATTCCACATGATAACTAACAAAGATCGAAAAAGTAAATCTAAACCAGCCCTTCAAAAATCACCTAAACACTTCAAAATTTCATTCTCCAACATCCGTGGCATTAGCACCAATCTTTCCTCACTGCAAACTGCCAGGATATACTGGCTCTGTGTGAGACCAACCTTGACGCGCCTATCCCGTCTTCTAATCACTAGATCCCCGGCTACCTTCCTCTCCTTAGAAAAGACTCTCAAACCCACATGCATAGCTCTGGGGTTTACGTCAAGGACCATCTCCCTCTGGCTACAGAGTTGTCTGTCGAATCGCCAGACTATTCTTACATATGTCTCCGGTTATCTCTTCTCAATGCTGTAAGCTGTCTCTTCTTCCTTTATCGCTCTCCATCCTGTCAAGACTGTGGAATAATCGATAGCATTTCTGACAGCATAGACAAGGCTCTCTCTCTCCATCCGTTTACTCACATATTAGTGTTTGGCGATTTTAACGCCCATCATACCAAGTGGCTTAAGAATGCTACTACTGACCTTGCAGGCATTTAAACACTTAATGTTTCAGTTTCTCAATCCCTCACGCAGATAGTTGACTTCCCCACGCGTTTTGCCTACAACCGGGACAGTAAGGCCTCTCTTCCCGATCTGTGTTTTACCTCCATCCCCGAGTCTTGTAGCGCTACGCAGCTCTGCCTTATTGGTAACTCCGATCTTGCTGTAGTGTCTGTCAACATCTTCAAATCCACCACCTGCAAAGAATCTCTTACCACTAGAACCTCATTCGGCTATCAACGAGCTGACTGGCACTCGTTCCGTGATTTTCTCCGCGATGTCCTCTAGGATGTTGTCTTTACTCTCCCCGTTCAAGAATGTGCTTCTGTTGTCTCCTCCTGGGTTAAATCTGAAATCGACGCTTTCATTCCCTCAAGGAAATTTAAGGCCAAATCGCGCCCCTTCCCTTGGTTCTCAGCTACTTGCTCAGCCGCCATTACCCATAGGAACCACTTCTTCCACCTATTCCATAGCGACATGTCCGACTACAATAGACGACTCTTTGCCTCTGCCCGTAACGAGTGTAAGCTTGTCCTTAACGAATCTAAGTCACTATTTGAGCTTGAATTCGGCTCCAAGGATTATTGGCGTCTCTGCAAGAGCGTACTTAATAATAGAAAACCCTCTATACCTCCTTTGTTCAACCAGTTTGAGGTCCTGATCTCTTCTGCCGACAAGGCTAAATTTTGCTCGGAAATTTTCATTCAATTCAACGCTCGACTTTTCCGGTGTACCCATACCCGATTTCCCTCTTAGAACTGAGGCCCTATTGAGCGGGTTGCATATAACCCCGTCATTGGTATTGGTCATTATCTCTAATTTAGACACCACAAGATGGGATACCAGATAGAGATGGGATACCAGCCATTGTCTTGAAGAGATGTGCGCCTGAACTGGCGCCCGCCCTCTCCAAATTATATAACTAATGCTGAAACTCCTTATCGATTGTTCCTGTCTTTAAGAACTCTGGCGACCCCTCTGACCATTCTAGTTACCGTCCTATCAGTCTCCTAGCCATCTTCGACAAAGTCTTCGAAGCTTTAATAAACACCGAAGTGGTTAACCACCTTACATCCCATGATCTGCTCTCAGACAAGCAATATGGTTTCCGCTTTGCCCGATCTACAGCTGATGTGCTTACGGCCATCACTAAAATTGTCTACCACGCTCTTCATAATAACAGAGAAGCTCGTGCCGTAGGGCTAGACATCTCCAAAGCGTTTGATAGGGTTTGGCATGCCGGCCTTCTTCGCAAGCTTCAGGGTTATGATATTACAGGTTGATTGTTTGACTTAATACAATCATTCCTGTCAAACCATGAATTGAAGGTCGTTCTCAACGGATTATTCTCCAGCTCCTATCCCACGAACGCAGGTGTTCCCCAAGGCTCCATCCTAGTCCCTACTAATCTTCATTAACGATCTCCCCAAGTAGGCATCTACGCGGACGACACTACAATTTACTCCTGCCTCAAAACAAATCTAGTGTCGTTGACAAAACTAACCTAGCCTTTCGTCTCGAAAAGGACAGCCAATCAGTTGTGAACTGGGGCAGGAATTGGCTGGTTAAATTTAACGTCTCAAAAACAAAACTGATCTCTATTAATCACCACAGAGATCCTTCCCTGCCCCCCATTAGAATGTCTGACGCTCAACTTCTCGAGAGCACCTCTCTGCGGCTGCCCTGTCTCACGTTTTCTGCTGACTTGAGATGGAACAAATACATTGAGGCAATTGCTTCGTCCACTACAAGAAAAGTTGGCTCCCTGTGCCGCACCAGGAAATTTTTCTCCCCGGAATCTATCCTTCAAATCTACAAATCAACCATTCGACCTTGCATGGAGTATTGCTGCCATATATGGTCTGGACCCCCTTCTGTTTGCCTCGGGGTCCTTGATAAGATCCAGAGACGGATATGCATTGTAATTGGCTCTGATCTGGCATCTCGTCTGCAGTCGCTCTCTCACAGACGCGCCATCGCCTCTATGACGGTAATTGCTCCGATGGGCTGCTTTCGCTGGTTCCCAGACTTCATGAATTCAAGCTCTCACCCTTTCACTGTTGAAACTG
Organism: Acanthosepion esculentum; assembly: GCA_964036315.1. Lineage (NCBI taxonomy): Eukaryota > Metazoa > Mollusca > Cephalopoda > Sepiida > Sepiidae > Acanthosepion > Acanthosepion esculentum. Next base: position 133,109,673 of record OZ038477.1, read on the forward strand.
TTAAATGTAGATGTCTCTTCTACTCCAATATCTTCATATCTCGCACCTCTCGCCTGTGGAACTCCCTTCCCTATTCATGTTTCCCTGATAGCTATAATCTCGAACTATTCAAATGTAATGTCAATCGACATCTCCAGTTGCCTTGATCTATCCAATATCATTCTATTCATCCTTTCCTTTATCACTCCTATCTGCTTTCGCTCCAAATCCTCTGTAACCCATTGCGTGCTAGTGGCTTCGGGCCTTGCTTGGGGTAAAATGCTTACCACCCCAAAAAACAATCTCAATAAAAATATCAAGATATACCAGAATCACTGTATCTTCAAAATTTTCGACGTAAAATTGTAACCAGTATTTGTTAAATCGCTTCCTATATATATATATATATATATATATATATATATATATATATATATATATATATATATATATATATATATATATATATATCCCTTCGTATATATATATATATCTTCAAAATTTTCGACGTAAAATTGTAACCAGTATTTGTTAAATCGCTTCCTTATATATATATATATATATATATATATATATATATATATATATATATATATATATATATATATATATATGTATATATATATCCCTATATATATATATATATACAGGATTTTGACAAAATAATTGGAACACTTGTTAAATTTAAAGAAAATTTTTTTAATATGGAGTTGGTCCTCCTTCAGCCTCACATACAGCTTTAATACGTCTAGGAATGGAATCGTACAGCTTCCTGACTTCATTCAGAGGAATTTTCAGTCATTCTTCTATTAAAACCTTTTCCAGCTCTTTGCGACACGATGGTGGAAGATAGCGTCTCCTAACTTGTTGCTCGAAAATGCATCCCAAATGTCCAATAATATTGATATCTTGAGATTGGGGAGGCCACTCCATGTGTTCTAGCTCACTTTCATGCTCTTCATACCAATTCTTAACCACTCGAGCGGTATGCATTGGAGCATTATCGTCTTAGAAGATGCAGTCACCATCAGGGAATAAAGTCTTGGCCATTGGATGAACATGATCTCCCAAAATATTCAGGTAATCTTTGCAGTTGATTCTACCATGCCGGGCAACTATGATATGGCGGCCCAAACTATCACTGATCCACCACCATGGCAGTCAGGGCTGTAAGCTTCTTTGGGCTGCCTCCACACATAAACTCACACTGAAGTTGGGAAAAGAGAAAAACTGGACTTGTTTGGGAATATGACGTGCTTCCATTGGTCTGCAGACGAGGCATTGTGATCTCTGCACCACTTCAACCTCTTTTGAATGTTGCGAGTGGCTAGAAGAGGTTTCCTCACAGTGGCTCTTCTATGATATGCAGCCTTATGTAGCTCACGGTGAACAGTTTTAGTAGAAACTGAACTATTCAGATGATTATTCAACTCAGCAGTCACTTTGGCCACATTTGTCCGATTATTTTTTGCCACATTGCGTTTCAATGCACGTCAGTTAAGTTTGCAAGTCCGGCCCGAATTGCTACGGTTGCTAGAGATCTTGCCCTGTTTTTCGAATTGCATCAGTGTTCTTGATATTGTAGCTCTTGAAAAACCAAACAGTTCAGCAACCTTAGTGATCGAGGCTCTTACCATGCTAGTTCCAACAATTTGGTCTTTTTAGAAATTTTACTAAATTTTACTAAATTCTAAAAATAAATAAGGCAAAGACAGTAAAATAGATAAATAAACGTATTTACAATAGATATAACCTGAAATTACGAAGTTTTAGTTAAATTTCTTAATATAATATGTACAGTATAACCCGGATATAAGAGACCCGGATATAAGAGAGATTTTCTCTGGTCCCAAATTAGAGCCATACATACCTAAACAAAATAGACCAAACCCGGATATAAGAGAAACCCGGATATAAGATACTTATTCTCCGGTGCCAACAACTCTCTTATATCCGGGTTACACTGTATTTGAAATATAGGAGTGGATTTTGCAACTGTTCCAATTATTTTGTCCAACAAGTGTTTTCCTTTTGGGACACAGAATGTGTAGAATCTGTCCAAATGTTCTATAATTCCGAGCGCTTTCGGCTATACTTTTAGCCATTATCAAGGATGATTTTATTTTTTTCAGTTTAATTGAGTGTATGCGTTGTGTGTATGTTTTTAGTGTTATAGAGATGTTTTATTTTCCGAACACAGTCAGCACATTGTGGCCGTATTCGTAGTTAATATTGTAAAAAATATATTAAATATAATAGAAGCCCTAATAATAAAGAAAAAGTCAACACTTAATAATATTACCCCACGAAAGAAAATATAAAAATGCTTTCTTTTTAATTTATTTATTTTTAAAAAGTCTTAAAGTCTTTAAAATGTCTTATTGCTTAAAATCTCTTCTTTTAAATGTCTATCCTCTTCTCTTAATTTTAATTAGAAATCCATTCACAGTTACCAGTTAAATATCTATTTTTTCCTTCTTGGTATTAATTTCCATTGGACTTACTTCAAACGATAACTTATTTTGTGTGTTTTCTATTCATTTTGATTTCAGTTTTTTCACTATTATGTTTTCCATTCATGCAAATACATGTATTTTATTTCTGTCAACACCTGTTATATGTTATTCAGTTTCATCATGTTTCATTTGTTTAAAAACGGCTAAAGTTCTAATGTTTAGCTATCTGAATAAATACAAATGTTTTCTTTCATGTTTACAACCAATTTATGAATGAAATGTTCATATATAATAAACCATAAAAGGAATTTGAAATTTATACAAGATCTATCTATATTTCTGAGATGAGGTATTATGTACATTATTTACATTATTCGGACTATTGTCCACATCTTTGTCGCCATGTTTATCACAACGTTTCTTCAGGTGGTTGGAATGTCGAACTGAACCATTTATTTCGCTCACTGGGGTAGACTGTTCTAGTTCCACGTGTCATGTTTAATGATGTCAGTTATCAGTTATCATCTGTTAATTTCCCTCTGAAAATTCTAAACCGGGTGTTGAACTCACACTCTTTGTGTCCTGTCACTGGATCTAACCAACGCCTTTATCCACTGTGCCATGTGTCCTTGAGGACATCTGTGTTTGAATTTCTGGGTATTATAAACCTAATGTCTTCAGCAACCATTTTTAACAGTGCTCATATTGGAATTTTTCCCTTCGAAAAAAAATTGCAATTTGAGCACTGGTAAAAATGGTTATAAACAAAAGAACGGAAAGTAAAGACGTAAAATAAAAAAAGTACAGACGGTGAAAATGAAAAATAGAGAAAAAAAGACGAAAAGTTTAGGAGAGAGAAAGAACGAAAGAAAGTAGAGATTTAGAGCGAATGAAAGAGAGTGAAATTGAAGAAAGTACAAAGGTTACAAAGAAAAGAACGGAAAGTAAAGACGTAAAATAAAAAAATACAGACGTTGAAAATGGAAAAAGAGAAAAAAAGACGAAAGTGGAGAAGAAAATTAAACTAGCGGAATTTCACCAAGTGAAGCATTTTACAAAAACAGAAATCCTCATTCAAAATTTGAATACAGTGGATGCTGACCGATGAGGATCAAACATGAAGCAACAGAATTGTGGTTCAACGGATGGATACTGAGAATACGATGAACGGAGCATTTGAACAACATGGAAGTTTTAAGATAATTAGTAACATAAAGGACACTTATATTTAGAATTTGATATTTCTAGGACATACAATACGGAATGGTGGCTTGGAAACTCTGACACTCATACTGCATATTGACAGCAGGTGGGACAGAGTGACACCTAACATGTGTAAATCGATGGCAAATGATAAACATTGTTAAGACCTACCTACAAAAGATAAGAAAGGGTCGCCATGATCGTCAACGTCTTGAAGGGTGACGTCACATAGAAGAAGAAGAAGAAGAAAAAAAGGAAGAAAAAGATTAGTATATTTGTACCCCAACATAATTTTTGGGCGTGCTGTTCTCTTACGGTCAAATCACGCTGAATATACCGGTCCTCGTTGGATCACCGAAGTTAAGAACTGTCGAGTATAATCAGTACTAAGATGGCGGACCGCTTGGAAATACCAGATGCTGTAAGCAACTTCATATATTCTGAAATGTGCTTCTGGCTTTAAATAACCTTCAAATGATGGTTAAACCGTAAAAATTGAAATCAATCATTTAATCAATCTCTTCTGCACTAATGATAATGTTAGAGTGATGTGTGACTTAAGCTCCAATGTAATCGGCCAGATATTCCAGATGTGAAAACAGAGTAATATGGCATCCGTTTATCTTGAGAGACTATGGAGTTGTGTTATGGAAGTTGTTTCAAACGAAACGACGAGACTGCTGCTTCCCGACTCTCCAGTGGATACGGCCTGGGTAGATATATATGGAAGCTAGACTGTTATTTATGTACTAGGTACTCCCTTTTTACGTCGTGGAAATAATTCAATGGAAATGCATATGCCGATATACATGGTTTCAGGAGTTGCCAACATGTTGCTGAATGCACCTACTAACAGTTTTGGGGACACCAACTCCGGATATTTCGTCGGAGTTAACCTCTAAAGCATTTCCTTTTTGTGGTTATAACAGCAGAGCTTTTAAGTCATTATTTTCCTTTTTCTTAGACGAACTACTCTTCTGTCTCCACGTGTTCCGTTTACTTAATCTTTACATACATATAACATTTTTTTTTAAGCATATCACCCCAAGCAAGGCTGGAAGCCACTAGTACGCAGGGGTTACAGAAGGTTTGGAGGAAGAGCAGATAGGAGTGGTAAAGGAGATGATGTGGAGAAAGATAGTGGATCGATCAAGGCTAGGGGGGTTACAGAAGATTTGGAGCGAGAGCAGATAGGAATGAAAGGTGAAAGGATGTGGAGAAGGGAAGAGGATAGATCAAGGCAGCTGGAGATGTCGATTGACGTTACACTTAAATAGTTGGAGATTGTATTTGTCAGGGAAACAGGAATAAGGAAGGGAGTTCCACAGGCGAGATGTGCGAGACATGTGAGCTGTTGGAGTAGAAGAGACGTCTACATCTAACAGTCAGGCATGGATACATATATACATATTAAAACAAAGCATGTTGAGCCCGAGAGAGAGAGAGAGAGAGAGAGAGAGAGAGAGAGAGAGAGAGGTCGAAAGTTCCTCCATTTGTTCCAGTGGAGTGTGAACTAGGTTTGGCAGGCAGCATACGGATATTGTAAATCTTGGCCTTCGAAACGTATTTTAATTGCCGATCGGACCTAGAACTATCACCTGTCACCATGAGTGGATGTTCCCTCAGGGGGAATTCCTGTGCCTTGAGCGCCTATTGAAACTTAAACTCAACCCAAACTTCTAGTGGAACTCGTCCATACGTTCCATCGTTGAAGATGCCTGAAAAATGGTCGGTGCTCTATACCGTTCCAGCATGTACCTTACTCCTCCTGCTACCATCGACATTTACATGAGCCAGATAAGCAAAAAAAAAAAAAAAAAAGGATTACTGCTGCCATACATGGGTAGGAAATGTCCAGTTTTCACTTTCCAGTCTCGATAGAGTCTAAAAGCGTACCCGTGTCTCTGGTGGGTGATGCATTATTTCCACCATACAGCACCTTTCTTATAGAAAAACAGCACAAGCCTCTCATTGCTCTTTCGCTATTTCCATGGAAAGTGGTCAGACGAACTACATTCCTTAGTTCCACAAGTCATAAACTTCACAGATAAGACCCACCATGCCACACACATTGTAGCGAACCACCGTCATTCACTTCATATTCCATTAGTGAAATGTAAGTTCCACTTGATAAGCTACATTCGACTAACTCCTGCTTTGTGGAACCGACTCCCAAGAGGATGCTTCCTCGATCATTACAATCTTAATTAGTTCAAGTCTATGGTTAATCGTTATGTTCGCACATATCAGTATAAATTATGTCTCCTACTCTGTAACCTTTCGACCTCGGATCTTGTAAAAAATCCATAAAAAGAATATATCTGTTGAAAGGGTGGACTTCTTAAGAAATAAACGCTAAAGTCTGAATAGTTTGCTCTTCATCCACCAAAACAATTTTGAATACATTTCGTTAAAACTCTCAATAAATAAATAATTATAATAATAATGAGAAGAAGAAGACATCGATGCTGATACTGAGGAGAGTGCTGGTAATTTGAGAAAAGATGGTCTCACTTGATTCGTAGCCATAACTAATCGCTGATTTTAAGATATGAAGTAAAACGAAAGAGGCAAGATTAGACGAATCAATAAGTCAAGGAACTGTCAAGAATGTCTAAACCCCAGCATTACTAGAGTCTGCGAGAATAGTGAAAGAACTTCCTGAAATTTTGAGGGAAGCTGTTGTCACTCAATCTCTAGCGATAACCATCAAACATGACGTCAACATGCAAATTCATGAGCCAACAGCAACAACAAAAAGAATAACAATAATTATAATAATAATAATGATGAATAATTGGATGATATTATTGTTAAAAACAAAAAAACTCAAAGAATAAACATTACGTCATTGTATTTAATAGCAGCTTCATACAAAAGGCGTGAGAAAGTTCACCCAAGTACAGAAAACCTGTAATTGACATGAAGAAAGAGATAGAATTTCATGTAGGAGATGATTTCTGTTTTTGCAAAATGCTTCACTTGTGAAATTCCGCTGGTTTAATTAATTTTCTTCTACATTTTCGTCTTTTTTTCTCTATTTTCCATTTTCCGCGTCCGTATTTTTTTATTTTACGTCTTTACTTTCCGTTCTTTTGTTTCTAAACTTTTGTACTTTCTTTTTTTTCACTCTCTTTCATTCGTTCTAAATCTCTACTTTCTTTCGTTCTTTCTCTCGCCTAAACTTTTCGTCTTTTTTTCTCGATTTTCCATTTTCAGCGGCCGTACATTTTTATTTATTTTACGTTTATACTTTCCGTTCATTTGTTCGTAACCTTTGTAATTTCTTCTTTGCCACTATCTTTCATTCGTTCTAAATGTCTACTTTCTTTCGTTCATTGACTCTCCTAAAATTTCGTTTTTTTCTCTATTATCCATTTTCAACCGCTGTAGTTTTTCCTATTTCACGTCTTTTCATTCGTTCTAAATCTCTACTTTCTTTCCTTCTTTCGCTCACCTAAAGTTTTCGTCTTTTTCTTTATTATGCATTTTAAGCGTCTGTACTTTTTTCTATTTTATTTTTCCGTTCTTTTGTTTTAACCTATGTACTTTCTTCTTTTTCACTCTCTTTCATTCGCTCTAAATCTCTACTTTCGTTTTTTCTTTTTCCTAAACTTTTCGTCTTTTTCGTCTTTTTCCATTTTCAGCGTCTGTACTTATTTTTTATTCTACGTCTTTACTTTTCGTCTTTTTGTTTGTAACCTTTGTGCTTTCTTCTTTTTCACTCTCTTTCATTCGCTCTAAATCTCTACTTTCTTTCGTTCTTTCTCTCTGCTAAACTATTCGTCTTCTTTTCTCTATTATCCCATTTCAGCGTCTGTACTTTTTTATTTTATTATTTCACGTCTTTACTTTCCGTTCTTTTGTTTGTCACCTTTGTACTTTCTTCTTTTCACTCGCCTTCATTCGCTCTAAATCTGTACTTTCTTTCATTCGTTCTCTCTCCTAAACTTTTCGTCTTTTTATCTCTATATTTTTCCTTTTCAACTTCTGTCCACTTTTTTTCTTTTGCGTTTCTATTTTCTTTACGTTCTTTTTTAAATCTTACTACTTTGCTTCATTTTTCAAAGGCGGGATTTTTCTCTCTACTTCTTTTATTTTATAATAGTATTTATTTTATACTTTATTAACTTTTTGCTTTATTTTTACCCCATTTATTTCTCTACGTTTTTTTTATCTCTACTTTCATCCGTTTTAAATCGCGATACTTTCTTGTATAATGTTCTTTCTTTCTTTCTTTCTTTCTTTCTTTCTTTCTTTCTTTCTTTCTTTCTTTCTTTTCTCTGTATGTTCCCATTTATTCTTTTGTTTCTGTACTGCCCTATTTGTACATTGCCTTTAGTGTATAGGGGGTCTGCAAAAGTAGGTATACAGTCAGCATTGTTAATAATTATAATTTTGCACAAGTAATACATTTTGTGTTTTTTCTTTCCTGTATACCTACATTTGCAGCCACTATATAGCTTCTTTCTTTGTTTCTCTCCTCTTTTTGTTTTTTTTAAATATCTCTAAAATAACTTTCAAACGAGATATTAATAACAGACAAGAGACAAATACTTTCTTTTTATCTTCTATTTCATATTCCAAAGGCTTGATTGTTCTCTCTACTTATTATAATTTATAATAGTATTTATTGAAAATCTTTTCTTTGTCTCTAACTACATTTCCTTGTTTCTTAATACTGTATTTCTTTTACTTAGTTTTGGAAGGCATCTTTTGCTGTTGCTATACGTCTTTGAATATCGTCGTCATCTTTTTCTTCCTCTGTTAATTCATTTACTAAATATTTGAATTTTCTTGCTTTATTTCGGTGTTTCCAATTGGTAGTTCTGCATTCTGGACTCTTCCTTTTGCTGATAAACTTACATTATGTCTTCTTACAACTGATGTTTAGTCCCTTCTTCTCCGTCCTGGGTAAGACGATAAACTACATCCGCGTCCTGGATAGGACGGTACAAACTGCGTCCGGTGGCCGGGCATCTGGTCTGGAGGTTTTGTGGAGCGTGGAAGCACCTCTTGGTTGCTGGGGTTTGCAAAAGTAGGTATACAGCAAGTATTGTTATCATTTATATTTTTGTACAAGTAATACAATACATTTTGTGTACTGGCTGTTTTCTCTTTCCTGTATACTTACTTTTGCAGCCCTTACATAGCTTCATTCTTTGTTTTTCTCTCGCTTTTTTAATTTCTCGTTCAAACAAGATATTAATAACAGACAATAGACAAATACTGTCTCTTTATTTTCTATTTCCTATTTTTCATGTCCGAATATGTAACATATGTCTGAGTCAGCAGTAGATTCGCTTAAGGTCAAATCAAGCTGAAAACAGATGTTCTCATTGGCTCAACAATGTTAAGCAGCGTCGAGATCAGTCAGTGCTTAGAAGGGTGACGGCGTAGGAATACCGGGTATTGTAAGCAGCCTCCTACAATCCAAGATCTCTTACTCTCTTAGGCTGTCCGTCATTGCTGACGACGACGCTGTCTTTCCATCTCTGTCCGTCTTCTATGGGCTGCCAAATGAGACAGCAGTCCGATCCGCGAACGACAAGTTCTCGAGCACAGGTGGCAGTGAAACATGTTCGGTGCGGAATTGGCAGGTTGCAGATGACGCTGGGGGTCACCTCCACTCGAAAAGCTCCTCGTCTCTCCTCCTCAAAGTGCGTCACTTCGGCAATGAGAGACCGCCATCCGATCCGATCCCTTGCGAGGTTCTCTAATTGTGTTGGGTCAATATTGCAGGAGACAAGAGTACGCTTAAGCTAGTCTCGAAACCGTTTCGTTGGGCCTCTACGTGGGCGGTTGCCGGTTTCGAGCTCTCCGAAGAATACAATTTTCAGGAGGCGATGGCCCGACATCCGCACAACATGTCCAACCCAACGTAGAAGGCGTTATCGGATGATGGTTACAATGCAGCGGACGTGCAATGTCTCAGGCAGTTTTATTTGTCGGCGATACAGGGTCCAGTATCCACAGCCATAGAGCGGTGTTGAAACAGCAACAGCACGATAGACAGCGACTTCGATGGTGAGTCGGAGCCGTAAAAAAAATCCAAAATAAATCAATGAAGCAGTAACTAATTAACAATATAATATAAGGAGAATAACAACAGTCGCAAAAATGGCTGAAAGCAAAAGGCATAACATCCTTTCAAATTATAATAATTAAAAATACTATTTTGATACTGTTATGGGTCCTTACTTATAACTACAGAATGAACTCTTCCTAACACTATGTATACTATGCCTCTCAAGAAAGAGAGACGAATCGATTCGAGCCACACTCTCTGACTGTGCACGACTCCTGTTGAACTCTCTACTTTGGCAGAGAGGAACCCGGACGAGGCTTTGCCGAAGGGCAAAGTTTCGTCCGGGGTGCTAGACAAGCCCTGAACCCATTTATACGGGTTCTTAAGGGAGTATTTTTGGCCGAGCTTACGGGCTCGGGGAAACCCACGTTAAACTCGGCCTTGTGCCACATACTTTCCTCGTGGGGGGACTGTTAAATATCGAATCGAGTCGAGCCGATAGTAGTTCACTCCCAAACCAGACTGTCAGTCATACTGACACCTTCCACATCTTGTATTATTATTATTCCGTGTAATATATCTTCGTTATTTCTACTCTTATGTTCGTGTTGTTCTTCCTTGGTCCTAACCTGGACCATAACAATGACAAAAGAGAGTGCTGGGAATTGGCAGGGAACAACAGTTGATCACATTAACTAGGTAAACAAATAGTGTCTAACTTAACAAGGGGTAGGTTCACAGGAAAACGCCCTGTTGTGTCAAAGGGGACTTAATAAAGAAAATCAAAGCTAGCCGCGTGTGAACGCGGCCAGCTCGCCATATTCACCCACGTTTCGCTGAAAACTGTCGATAACAAACGCTTTCTATCAGTTCTGATCTTCATTTGAAGTTGATGCCCAAAGAATCTGTGAAGCTCCCCATCGCCATTTTCCTTCTTTTATTATTTATTCCCATATGATATTTAAAACATAAGAAATTAGAGCCATTGTCCGGATAAATGGATAAGCCGCCAAGGTTCCGAAGCCATCAGTTCTGGAAAATCGGTGGTTTACCTGTCAATCTATTAACAACAGTTAAGCAATCAAAGGTCTGTAACTAATGTCTGTAGATTATTAATCTATCAGGTTGTTTAATATATTGTGGGGTACAGCATACCCGTATTAATACACGAAGACATGAAAAGTTACAGAGTGTTGGTATGTAGAAGTTATGTGTGTGTTGAGTGTCCGTACGAACGCGTATATTGTTTTTAGCGTGTTCCCAGAATTTGGGAAACGCTGTAATTGTGAGATGTCACATATTGGTGTAAGTGGAAAAGAGAAAGTTTTATACCTCGTCTCTGCGCGAGGTAGCGGCTCAAGGCCTGAGTTGAAAAAGAGTTTTTTTTACCTCATCTTCCCGCGAGATGACCGCCCGAGGCGGAAGCCGGAAAAAGAGAAAGAGGCGAAAGGTCAGCCAGTATTTATACTCGTGGGAGAGAGACCCCTGTTGAAGGATTAAGGAAATGAGGAGGAGCTAACTCCGACAATATCTTCGTTATTTCTACTCTTGTGTTCGTGTTGTACTTACTTGATCCTAACCTGGACCGTAGCAGCATTAAAGTCACCAAAGACAAAGATGTTCGCAGATGGGGGGAGAGAAATAACAGATAGCTAAAGACGCAGAGAGATTTTTATTTTTTTTTAAATTTTTATACTGCATACGTTTCATTAATTTTATATTTTTCTTTTAGCGATAAAAATATTTAATATTTGAGTCTTTATTTGGGAGTTGGTCTCTAATTTTTTTGTACACTCATTCTGAAATGGATGTAGCACATGGCATGTTTTAGCGCTAATTTAGATTGTCATGTGACCAGCCGACCGAAATTCTACTATAATTCAGGGTTAGGTTTATTTTGTCATCTACAGAAGTGTCCCGGCCGTTGAAAGGTCTGTCATTATTGCATAAAATGTCAAATATTCAAGAATAGAAAAACAGAAAATAAAAATACAAGCGATAACAACAAATATAGACAGCATCCCTGTGCATCTATCTATAAAAATATCATAATATATATATCACAGTCTCTTCGCATCTATCATTCTATGACAGTCTCCTCGCATCTATCTATCTATCTATTTATCTATCTATCTATCTATCTATGACAGTCTCTTCGCGTCTATCCATCTATAACAGTCTCTTCGCATCTGTCTATCTGTCTATATATATATATATATATATATATATATATATATATATATATATATATATATATATATATATCAAAGTCTTCGCATCTATCTATCTATCTATCTATCTATCTATCTATCTATCTATCTATCTATCTATCTATGACAGTCTCTTCGCATCTATGACAGTCTCTTCGCATCTATCTATCTATCTATCTATCTATCTATCTATCTATCTATCTATCTATCTATCTATCTATGACAGTCTCTTCGCATCTATGACAGTCTCTTCGTATCTATCTATCTATCTATCTATCTATCTATCTATCTATCTATCTATCTATCTATGACAGTCTCTTCGCGTCTATCTATCTATAACTGTCCCTTCGCATCTATCTATCTATCTATCTATCTATCTATCTATCTATCTATCTATCTATCTATCTATGACAGTCTCTTCGCGTCTATCTATCTATAACTGTCCCTTCGCATCTATCTATCTATCTATCTATCTATCTATCTATCTATCTATCTATCTATCTATCTATCTATCTATCTATGACAGTCTCTTCACATCTATGACAGACTCTTCGCATCTATCTATCTATCTATCTATCTATCTATCTATCTATCTATCTATCTATCTATCTATCTATCTATCTATCTATCCCGTTCTATGAATGTTTGTGCTGTTTTTACCTGCGTAAGTATTTTAAATAAATTATCTTTCTGTTATTTGCAGTAATATCTTAAATGTTAATCGATAATAGCATAGTTGTCACGATTAAGCAACAAAGACTTCAGGATATTTTTTTTTGTTAGAAACAGCTTATTTCACAGGATGCCATGTCCAGTGAGACTTTGATGTGCCTCTAAGACATACACAAAGGGAACAGACAGTTATGAACAAAGCTAGCTTGCAACAGTTTAAGATTCCTATAATTTGTTATAAACTTGTTGACTGGATTATATATATATATATATATATATATATATATATATATATATATATATATATATAGTATTTAGGCAGCAATCCTTCATTTATACATGTTTCATTAAAGATGACAGACAAAGTACTGCTATTAAACATTTTATTTAATTTTTCTTTTGTTCGAACAAGTGTTTTCTTTTCTGGGCACAGCCTGTATAAACTGTCCAAATGTTCTGTAATTCCGAGCACTTTCGGCTATATTTTTTTAGCCATGATCAAGGATTATTTTATTTTTATTTTTTAACTGGATGTATGGGTTGTGTGTATGTTTCTAGAGTTATAGGGGTGTATTATTTTATGTTCCGAACACAGCATACTGTAGCCATGTACGTTGTTAATATTATTGAGTGTTGGCTTTTTCTTTTTTAATATTAAGGCTTCCATTATTTTTTTTACATGTGGATGAATTTATTATGATTGTAGTTTCTACTAGTATGTTTCGGATAGTATCTGGTAAGTTTGTGTGTGTGTGTTTAAATCTGTGCTAATTGTTGTGGACCCAGAATAGGTCTGAAAGAAAACTCGAACTCAGCAATTTAGTGAAAACATATTATTAAACAAAAGAACGAATACAAAAGTGTTGCAAGTCCGACTGACGGCAATGTACAGTAGTCAACTCGTCAACTGTAGACAGCGATATTTACTTGCCCCCCGCCACGAGAAAAAGATGTGGTACAAGTCCGAGTTTTACGTGGGTATTCCGAGCCCGTAGGCTCGGCCAAAAAATGCCCGTAGAAACTGTAAAAACAAAATCGGGTTGGTCAACCTCCCGGAACGAGACTCTGCCATTCGGCGGAGCCTCGTCCGAGTTCCGCTCTGCTCAAAGGCAGAGAGTTCGACCGACTTCCTGGAACAAGTCGCAGCAAGGCTGTCAACGGTGGACAGCTCTGCTGAGAGGCATAATCTCCCCGTATATATAGTAATGGGACGAGTCCATTTAGTCCATAAAAGTAGGTCCCATAACACTAATAGAGCTGTGGTCGAATAGATGTAAGCTAAGACGTCTAGATAGGCATGTAGTCGTGTGATCGATGTAAGTATGAATTCGATTTGATCAGAGAACACACTTCGTTAAGAGGCATTTGAATATTTGATCCTAATTCATATATATATATATATATATATATATATATATATATGTATATGTATGTATAGTGTGTGTGTGTGTGTGTGTGTGTGTGTGTGTGTGTGTGTGTGTGTGTATTTTGGCAGCATATCGTTATTAAGGCATGTGTTACTAAAGACTATGAAACTCTTCCGCTTGGTGATGTTTTTCTCAGTTTTTCTTGCTTCCTCGCAAGTTTCTTAAGGCTCACATACCACCTCAACGAAACTAGCGTCAAAATAAAGTTTAAAGTGAATATATATATATATATATATATATATATATATATATATATATATATATATATATTTACCCTAGAAGACCGGTGTACTTGACCATTGTTATTAATTAATTGTAATTATTATGAAACTGGTTAGAAGTAGTAAGATAATATTTTCAAGGAGTGTGAGAAACTACTGCACACTCAGTACGCAGGTAGGAATCAGTAATGGATCCGGGGGTACAAAGGGAATATATGACTGATTTGTGAGTATTCTCTCAACATCGCACAACTTTTTTTTTTAGATGGTGGAGATTCATAGGTAGATAGTTAGAAATGAAGATACATACGGGCAAATATATATATATATATATATATATATATATATATATATATATATATATATATATATATATATAATGTGTTTGTGTGTGTGAGAGAGAGAGAGAGAGAGAGAGAGAGTGAGAGAGAGGGAGAGAGAGAAAGAGAGAGAGAGAGGTAGTATTAAGTTTATGTAATTTAACAGAGAGGGTAGTGAGGAGTGGTGTGATAGACATGATCGAGTTTAGAGATGGTTTATTTTAATATTTCTATCTATCATACTTAGTATTAGGGGAGGAGGGACCAGACATTGACCTATTTAATCGGTTAACTTAACGGAAGTGGTATATTGAAAAGGAAGGGGGAGAAGAGAGAAAAAAAATAAAAAGAAAAAAAGAAAGAACGAAGGGGGAAGTAAAGAGAAAGAATCTGTAATTAGGCTTTACGAAGGGAGAAGAGGGGTGGTAATTTTTAGCAATTTATGTAAAAAAACAGATTTTAATGTTTGATAGTAATTTAAATGTTTAAAAAATCACCGAAGAAATTAATTTGTTGTTTGCTAGCAATTTAAATATTTAACTCTTTTACAAATAATTTAGGGATTTAATATGAGTTAAATAGTATATTTAAAAACACATTCATAGAAAGTACATTAAAAAAAATTATTTAAAATATAACAGTTTACTGATAGTAATCTTTTAATATTGTAAATGATTGTTAAGGTAACACCTCTATCAGCTTGAATCTAATTCATGAATGTAATTTGTGACTATTTTTAGATGGGTAATCTTTTTTACTTAAAGTTTAGGTTTTAAATTAAGATGGAGTAATATTTGAAGGCAATATTAAAGATTTTGTTTTATCATATACATATATATATACCGCACATACACTTATGTAAATCTCACATATACATACGTTCATTTACATGTGCAATTACACAACATAGACACATACACATGTATCGATATACACAGGTACCTATGTATATTCATATATCAATACTTACACATATATTATATTTATATCTAAAACATATTTAAAACATATTTATATTTATATCTAAAACATCTTGTAACAATACAAAGCTCCACCAATAACCCATTCAAATCATTTGACATAAGAAAAATCTTAATTAACGAGACCGAAATCCTCTAAAAAAATAACTGGAAAAAACGACTACAAATTCTGGAAGCGATCCTTATCAAAAACCCAAAACCCAATATAAATAAAATAGCATTTAATACTGGCAGAAAATTATTAAACATATTTAATAACTAATCCTCCAATAATAAACACCAACCGCCTCCTTAACAATAATGAACTAACACAATAATATCGTCGAATATTATCTATAAAACAAAAAAAAAAAAAAACAATAACATATCTCCAAATAAAAACAAACGCCATGATGACGGTTGAGGACAACTGAAAGAGCTCGACAGAAAGATATCGACTGGGATAAAACTGAGAAAAAGATCATCAAGCGAAAGAGTTCCGTAGTCTTTAATAACACATGCCTTAATATATATATATATATATATATATATATATATATATATATATATATATATATATAATTTAAATAAAAATAAAAACAGACCACTTTAAGGCTCCATGTAATAAATTATTTCACCAGAGCCCTTTTAAAGGACCGCGGATCATCAGACTTTACTTCCAATGGTTGAAACGAAAAATGAAAAGAAATTTACACATTTTTAACGGGCAGTACTAAGCATATGTAAATTAACGAAGTGAGGAATTGAGGGGGAGAGAGACATGATTGAGTTAGATGTAAAATTTCTATTCTCTCAAATTTAAATTGTTTGAGGAAGTCAAGACATTGACACATTAAATCGGTTAACTTAACGGAAGTTATATATTGATATGGAAGGGGGAGAGGAGAAAAAGGCATGAAGAGAAAAAGAGAGAAAGCAGTCATGAAGAAAGTGTATATATATTTGAAAATATTTTTAAAGGTACAAAATCCAATTAAAGAAGTGAAAGTGTGTAGCTTAATATTACATGGCATTTTTAAAAGCGAACAACCGGTTTCGCTCCTGCTCTTCAGGCCTCTACGGGAGATTTAACTTAGATTAAAACAACAGGAAAATGTGTAAGGTTTGCTGGGGATCGCTGTTATTTGTCTCCAGCACTTGATGTTCAATTTTTCTTCTTCTCCTCTTCATTACACATTTTCCTGTTGTTTTAATCTAAGTTAAATGTCTTGTAGAGGCCTGAAGAGTGGGAGCGAAACCGGTTGCTTCGCTTTTAAAAATATTAAGCTACACACTTTCATTTTTTTAATATATATATTTTAAGACATCTTTATGTTTAACATTATTTTTATAGATTCAAATATTTAAGTAAATGCTCTGTTTATAATAAACAGTATGAAATGACATTTATCGGCCTGAATGTCCGAGGAATTTGCATAGAAAATATTCGCCCTCCGACAGGATTCGAACCTGCATCCTATACGGAACCGTCATATAGCCTGACGTGCCTTTTTACCGATTCGGCCACAGAGGATCGTTGGGTAGACGAGGTCGAATTTACTGCTTTTAAACTTCAATCATCCATGAATCTCTCATGTACATTGATATCTGCTCATGGCGTATCAAGTGTAAACAAATGACGTCATACATTATGAAATGGACAAAGTCCGACAATGATTTAAAGACATTTTTATGTTTAACATTCTTTTTATAGATACAAATATTTAAGTAAATGCTCTGTTTGTAATAAACATATATATATATATATATATATATATATATATATATATATATATATATATAACAGTGAACATTGAAGTCAACACTTAGAGGCGACAGTCTGTTTCATGCTAGGCGCAATCGTCATGCTTTTATACACGCTCTATCTCTGATATTGAGCACTTTATCCCATAAATATAGCACACCTTAAGAGTATATTTCTTCATATATATATATATATATATATATATATATATATATATATATACATATATATATATATATATATTAGGATCAAATAAGTTATATATCCCCCCCCCCCAAAAAAAAATGATGGGATAAGGAACAAATAAAAATAGGAAACGTTTATATGTTTCGCGTTTATTTAAACTTTAGCAGAAAATTAAATATGAAGGAGAAAAAAGTTCGGGTATTTTTTATTTTTATGTCGAAGTTATGGCGTGGCGTAACTTTGACTTAATTAATGCCACTCTCGTAAGAAAAACACTATTACGTAGAAAATATTTAGAAGGAATCCTGATCAATATTTTCGCATTAATAAACACACCAAACACATTTTATTATATCACTAACATTTATAAATTTTATAACCTAGATTCTTTTCACTCCCACATAAAAAAACCCACAATCAACAACACGGATATTCTATGTGACACGGATATTCTATGTGACGTAATCCTTCAGGGCGTTAACCATTCTGGTTCGCCATATATATTTTTTTAATTTCTGGTGGCTCTATATAACTTTTGTCTTTTTGCCATCTCTCCCAAATCCTGTCTCGTCATTCATTCACACAAGCTCGCCAGGTAGTTCATGCGTTGCTTGCCTCTGTCTCTCTTAGCTTTAATCTGTCCTTTGAGTATCAAAATTTCCACACCCTCTTTCCTCATTATGTTCCTTAGAAATGTTAACTGTCTCTTTCTGATGTTAAGTATACGTGTTCATTTTATTGCCATTGTCTTTAGAACTTCGTTGTTGCTCACATGTTTCGTCCATGGTATTCTCAGCATCCTTCTGTAGAACCACATTTCTGTTGCTTTAAGTTTTTTCTTAAACGGACATTACCAGAGAGAAATAAAAATGCCGACCAGACGCACAAACGCGCACAGACACAGACACACACACAGACACACCCACCCACATTAGCAATCAAATCCCTCATAGACCAAGTTGAACTATGATGCATAAAGAGACATGAATTATACACACGAACGCTATTCAGCAAGACAAATATCCACGAGGTCTACTTAACCAATGTAAAGGAAGCAAAACAAAAATTAAAAAAATACCAGAACCGATTCCACTTCATATTTCATTTTCTGATGAAGTTCAAATAAAAGCGAAACATGTTAAATTTTGTAAACGTTTCTTATTTGTTTATTATCCTATCGTGTATATATATATATATATATATATATATATATATATGTGTGTGTGTGTGTGTGTGTCTGTGTGTGTGTGAGAGTACCTATGAGCAGACATTAGTTACAGTTTCTGGGAGAGATCGCATAATCTGGCGTAATCAACAGTTTGATCAAAGCCAGTTCACTCAAACCCTCCCGCTTGATCAACCATATACGGCTTTCCAACATTTACCTCGTTCACAAAGCTTGGTTCAATCATTTTCCAACGGCCTGCCCAGACCGGTAATATCTATCTATCTATCTATCTATCTATCTATCTATCTATCTATCTATCTATCTATCTATCTATCTATCTCAAGAGATAGAATTTTTATAGCGCCTTCCATGAAGATCTCTCTCTCTCTCTCTCTCTCTCTCTCTCTCTATCTATCTATTTATCTATCTATCTATCTATATTTATATATATCAATTCCGCCACTAAGATGGAAGTGGTTGCTGGAAGTGAAAGAGAAGGAAAAAATGTTCAAAAGACCAGGGAGTAGTATGAACCGGACGATAGGCCAACCTATCTACTCCTACTTAGGAAGAAAAAAGTCATCAATAGTTAATAAAATTTCAGAGTTTAGACGGAGGCATTAAAAGTATAGACTTAAAGTGGAGTTTTGAAGGAGAGGGTAACCCAATCCTATACAGGAAACAAGAACTTTACTCATATGCAAAAGAGTGATGTCTGTGAACCAGATGATAGGCATATATATATATATATATATATATATATATATATATATATATATATATATATATATATATATATATATTAAACATGTTGTGTTGAATGTCAAAGACAACATAGTCCTGCATATTCTCTTTTGAATTTTCTCATATTTTCTAATGAGACTTTTTATTTGAAAATTATACCGAAATAAATATAAAAAAAAAATATAATAAAATGTAGCAACATGATTCCGCTACAAGACAATTTGCAAATGTTTAAAAAAAAAATTGACACTACATATATATAAGACATTGTTAAAAATTTTGACCCTGAAGATGAACAATGATGTTCGAAAGTACTCGTTTATCTTACGGACAATATTTATTTCGATATAATTTTCAAATAAAAATTCTCATTAGAAAATATGAGAAAATTCAAAAGAGAATATGCAGGACAATGTTGTCTTTGACATTCAACACAACATGTTTAAAAGAAAAGTTGCTGCCAAATCACACACACACGCACACACGCACACACACACACACACACACACACACACACACACATATATATATATATATATTCAAGCATGAGTAATCTAGACATATTATGTCTATTTATTTTTATTTTAATCCTCTCGAATTCACGGATCAATTTCTTAGTGTTGTTACAAAACTAACTAAGAAAGACGCCGAAAATTATGAAAATATTTTTGTAAATGCACTTGAAACGAATTCTGTTATAGTTTATATTTTTTATTGTTAATGTTTGAAAAATACTGAATCTGAAATTCTTAAAAACAAAAAAATAATGTTTTTTTTTACAATTTGAGCGTCACAAAACATTTATTTTATAGACATTTTAAAACATTGTTATACTTATAATTAATTTTATTTAGTTTTGCTTCCACTTTTTTTTATATAGAGCGCTTCGTGAATTTGAAGTTTTTCTTTTTCATTTTCATGGTCGAGTATACTTGTATTGTCAATTAATATTTATCTAAGACGTAAATGTGGACAGTTATAGTCTTTTAAATGTTGTGCAATAGAACTTGAATCCAACATGTGTAATGTAAGCCTTCTCTATAATGTCGTCATCGTGAAACCAACATATATATTAACGTTTTTGTCAGAGACACAATCTCCCAAAGGACATTTAAACTGATATATGATGTCGGTATTTTGCAAAACATTAGTTGACGGAGAAGAGTTATTGCGGATGATTATTTGGCTGTATTAAATTTAGTATAATATATAATTAATTTTACTTTTTTTACAACCGCTTTAGTCTCCTTTCTTTCACCATACAGTCAGTATTAGACAGAAAGGAGTGACAGGGTGCAATCGATTTCTATTTTTGCCTCAGTTTGGTCATTTGCAGTGGTGTGCAGTAACATCAATCTATTTTTGGGTATATGATGAAATTTGTTTGGCTTTGAAAAATATTGCTTCGTCCGTAATTGCATCAGATTTTTATCAGGCCGAGGCACTATAGACTCGACTGTTGATTAGTTGTCCTACGGCCATTGTCTTCGATGGACCTTCAAAAAAGCGTACGAAGATTTTAACGCTACACGAACACAATGGAAAGATTTAACAATGAGAAATAATAGTACTATAAATTGGAAACTCCTCTGATTTAGTTCCAATCGATAATTTCTGGCCGGGCTGCAAAGCACAACTTCGTGGCATGAACATACGAAGTCATAACACATGCACTGAATATTGTTTCATTGGAAAAAATACGAAAAATGTAAATAATAATGGAATTATTCGTTTTGTCGCAATTAATTTGCATAAGAGTATATATATATATATATATATATATATATATATATATATACTCTGGGCGCACGGCAGGGATGAAGGTGAATATATATATATATATATATATATATATATATATATATATATATATATATATATATATATTCATATATATATATATATATATATATATATATATTCATATATATATCTATATCTATATATATATATATATTCATATATATACATATATATATATATATATATATATATATATATATATATATATATATATGAATATATATATATATTAGGAATGGATTTTCCCTTTGTTAATCCGACATATTTTATTACTTAAATCTTATTTTGGGTGGATATCTATATTTGATTAGATGCGCTGTTTATTTATTAAACACTACATTTATTTATTTTCATCTATCGGCCTGAATATTTGAAAAATCTAATTAGCAAAATATGCGCTCACCGACAGGACTCGAACCTGCGTTCTGACAAGCTTTGATTTCACGCAGTTCCTGATGGCTAAGCAAAGCGTAAAAATTGCTAGTAAACAGAGATTTCACTCGACTCTCGAAATATACATCTTTGTTTAGTTTCGTATCCTAACGCAAACAAAGCAATTTTAGGAATGGATTTTTCTTTATTTATTAATACAACATATTTTATTACTTAAACGTTATTTTTAGTGGTTGGGATAAAGAGCGCGGACTTTGGATGTGACTCAACTATGTCGCTTTTGATGTTCACGTCTCGCGTAAAATAGATTTTGTTTCCGTAATGAGTGTAAAAACAAGATTGGGGTTTGGAAAGAGTGTCAAGTATACGACACTGTCTTTACGCCTCCGCAAAATGTTGCGGCGCTAAAAACGCCAGCGAGAAACTTGTTAAATATATAATGAAGACCGATGACGTAAGAGGTCCTTCTTAGGGAATATCCCTATCTTTTTCTTGATACATCTTTGTTGTATTGCGTGGACAGCAGTACGAAAAGAGTGGGTTTTTTAGAAATCGATTGTATTCCCGTACATCACACACTCATACATATATTTTTAACGTACGGTGGACGTTAATAATTAAGTCTAACTTAAGACTTCAAGCTTAAGATAAAACAGTATTTAATTACAAGCGCAAACAGATACTTAGCAAGAACAAAGAAATAAAGTCAACCAAAGATAATTAACCATTTCAGTGAATACCTTATTAGCCCGGCTTAACGTCCGGCAAATACTAAATCAAAACCCAAATCATCGACGCCCAATAATTCACACTAATTCGACTGGATAGTTCCACTTAATAATCATCGCAGTCAGTAGCCTGACACCGCTATTTATACACCTGTCAGAAAAATATATCATATATATATATATATATATATATATATATATATATATATATATATATATATATACAAAATGTGAAAGTGGATACTGAGGTCAACAGTAAGCGGAGACAGTCTGTTTCATTATTGAATGCAATTTTCCGGCCATGAAGATAGCATTCAAATATGAAAAAGACTGTCGCCACTAAGGGTTGATCCCAGTATCTTCTTTTCTATTTACATATGCTCTATCTCTGATATTGAACATTTTTACCCATAAATAATTCATACCTTAACACTATATTTTTATCATATATATATATATATATATATATATATATATATATATATATATATATATATGCACATTTCCTTGAATACGACAGACAAGGTGCTTTTATTTATTTTTTTATACAATTTCTCATGCGATCTAATAATTTTTTTTCTTTTCGGATGATAAATTATATAAAAACTGTCCGAATGTTCTTTTTATCCGAGAGCATTCGGCTAAAAATTTAGCCATTTTCAATGATTAAATATTTTAACCGTTAAATAAGAAATAGTTTGTTGTATGTATGTTTTATAAAATGGTTTCATTTTTCAAAACACGGTCAAGATATTGTGTCCATGTTCACAGTTAATATTATTAAGTGTTGGTTTGTTTGTTTTTATTAATAAGGTTTCTATTATTTTTATTTATTTTTTTGCATGTAGATTATGCTATTATATTAGTGTTGTCAACAAGTATGTTACGAATAGTGTCCGGTAGGTCTCCATGAATATTTAATTGAGATCTAATTGAGCTATGGTCAGAAAGGTGTAGAGTGAATCTGCGTGTCAAACATGTTGTAGTGTGGCCTACATAATTATTTATGAATTTTGATTGATCAGGAATACAATTCCTTAATGGGCATTTAAATTCGTATATATATATATATATATATATATATATATATATATATATATATATATATATATATGTGTGTGTGTGTGTGTGTGTGTGTGTGTGTGTGTGTGTGTGTGTGTTCAGGTATGCAGAAAAATAGGAAAGAACACGTTAGGTAAATAATCCGGAGTTCCTTAGTATTTTTGCTTTTATTTTTAAAAAGACAGTGCTCCATACAGAAGTAAAAATGAAAGTGAATTATTAGTGTGAATAATACAATCATTAAATAGAAAACCCTTTATGGAGTCGCCAAAAAACAAAACAAATTCTAATCCATTTCAACACGTCTGTAAAAGAAAATAGCCATTTGAATAAACAAATAAATAAAGAGATTAATAGACAGATAATAATGAAACAGAATCCTCTCGACAATTAACGACCTGCCGCAAGGCCATAAAATGCCTTTTTTGACCGCTACTATCAGACTTGAAATAGGGACCCCATCATAACCTGACATAAACATTTCGAAGGGGACTGGTCTGTAGATAAAAATTAATTCTTAACTCTTAGACCACCTAACCAATATAGCCCACCCTTGCCGTTTCCATAGTAACTAATGTTGCAAGAGACCATACTTATAAACACGCGCTAACCACAAGATAGCTTATTCCCAAATTCTCGCTTGACGAGGAAGCGAGACCAGACACCTTAATTCAACCATATTTCAAAAATTATATTTAGGGTCTCGGCTCTCGCTTTTGAAACATGAGAACTCTTATGTACCGAAGGAATCATATTTTAAACTTATATATATATATATAAGGTGAATATTACCAAGTTCAACTTTCCGTTCTTCCGCGTGCGTATTTTTAGTTTAGTAATTTTTTGGCGCAAACACGTAAAAAATGTTCTTACTCAGAGAAATTATCCAGTCAATCATTTGAAAATGAAGAATGATTGTCAAAGGCCATGAATTAATTGAGTTTTACTGAAAGAATCGATTTGTGATGTGCAGAGTGTAAATGTATTGCTAAAGATTTCCTAGTGGAAAATTTTACAACAGTAATTCATGAGAAATTATTTTACTGTAGGATGTATTATAAATGATTTTACTATAAAAACGCATTGTCCTTTTTTTTTACTATAATTTTAGCTTTAATATAGAAATTCATTATGCATAAATTTATTATATGATGAAATGGACCGACGATTATTTTCATATATTTATACGTTATTTTTATAGAGAGATATATTTAAGTAAATGCTCTGTTTACAATAAATCGATTAAACAACATTTATCTGCCTGGATATCTGAGAAATTTCGTAGAAAATATGTTTTCTGTCAGGAATCGAACCTATAACGTACACGGAACGTTCATTTGGCATGACGTTCTAACCATTTAGCTACAGAGGACGCTGACTGGTATAGCATATCAGGAAGACATATATTTTTCTTTGAAATGATTTTACTATAGTATGCATTGTAAAATATTTTCTATAAAATGCACTGTAAATGTTTTCCTGTAGTAAAAGAATTGTGAATGATTATTCAAAAGTATGCATAGTAAACAATTTTTATGATAAAATGCATTATAAATGTTTTTACTATATAAATGCATTGTAACTTAATTTATTCTAGAAATGCATTGCAAATGAGTTTAATGTAGGAATGCACTGTAAAAGTTTTTATTATATAAATGCATTGTAACTTAATTTACTCTAGAAATGCATTGTAAATGATTTTACTACAGAAATGCATTGCAAATGATTTTACTATAGGAATGCACACTAAAACATTTTACTATTAGAATGCATTGCAAATTATTTCACTCTAGGAATGCATAGCAAACGATAAAACTATATGGAAATCAAGTAAAACATGAATGTCAGTAGTTAAAAAAAACAATGCAAGTTTTACGGGCATAATAAAGCAACCAGAGAGGTAAATACCCGAAAATAAAGGACAACTGAGCACGTAGACAGGCAAATGCCCGTATATAGAGGACTGAACCGGATATACATTTCTGCACGTATATTATCATTGCGACAATTGACGATTTAGACACACACACACACACATACACACACACACACACACACACACCGCACATACATACACACACACAGACACACATACACACACAGACACACATATATATATATATTTACGTGTTTCATTTCTGTCATGTGGCTAATAATTAATAAATGTTTTTCGTGCTGATCAAATCGGTAACCTTTCATTTGCTTGTTTTATTAGCCAACCTATCTATTCAATTATATATATATATATATATATATATATATATATATATATATATATATATAGTGTAACCTGGATATAAGAGAGTAGTCGGGACCGTAGAATAAGTATCTTATATCCGGGTTTCTCTTATATACGTGTTTGGTCTATTTTGTTTTATTAACACAGGCTCTAATTTGGGACCAGAGAAAATCTTTCTTATATCCGGGTTTCTCTTATATCCAGGTTTCTCTTATATCCGGGTCTCTTATATCCGGGTTACACTGTATATATATGTGTGTGTTTGGTGGTTGTGAGTGCGTATGTTCAGGCAGCAATCCTTCTTTCATGCACATTTCATTGAATACGACAGACTAGGTGCTTTGATTTACTTTTTTATACAATTTCTCATGTATTCTAATATTTTTTTGCTTTTCGGATGATAAATTATATAAAAACTGTCCGAATGTTCTTCTTATCCGAGCGATTTCGGCTATACATTTAGCCATTTTCAAGGTTGAAATATATTAACTTATAAATTTATATTTATTAATGCAAAAAAACAAAAACAACATTCAATAATATCAACTATGAACATGGACACAATATCTTGACCGTGTTTTGAAAATGAAAACATTATATAAATAGATACATACAACAATCTATTTCTTTTTAACTGTTAAAATATTTCAACCTTGAAAATAGCTAAATGTATAGCCGAAAGCGCACGGATAAAAAAAAGAACAATTGAATAGTTTTTATATAATGTATGATTCGAAAAGAAAACAATTATTACATCACATGAGAAATTGTATAAAAAACTAAAACAAAGCACCTTGTCTGTCGAATTCAATGAAATATGCATATATATATATATTAATAGTAATATATAAAAGTTATCAAAATAATCTTACGCCGAAGTAGCTTTATTGCTTTGAAACGATTAATATATGTATATATGTATATATATATATATATAGTTTATTTTCTCCATCAAGACATTCATTTCTGTAGTTCACTGCTACTAGCAAGCAGAAATATTTTTCTCCTCATGATGGCCACGTTGGCCGAAACTAGTCGAGGAATCTAAATGAAATAATAATAATAAAAACAAAAGAATATTAATCTACAACTCAGTGTGTCTGAAGATTTTAATTTTTTTAATAATTTTTATCGTTCAAAAAAAAAAAAAAAATATATATATATATGAAGAAATATAGTGTTAGGGTCTATATTTATGGGATAAAGTGCTCAATATCAGAGATAGAGCGTGTGTAAATATAAAAGTGAACATAGAAGTCAACACTTAGAGGCGACAGTCTGTTTCATGCTAGACGCAATCGTCAGGCCGCCTGACGATTGCGTCTAGCATGAAACAGACTGTCGCCTCTGAGTGTTGACTTCAATGTTCACTTTTATATTTATATTTACATACGCTCTCTCTCTCTGATATTGAGCATTTTATCCCATAAATATAGACCCCAACACTAAATTTCTTCATATATATATATATATATATATATATATATATATATATATATATTTGAGCAGGTGACGTCGCATTATAAGAATTGGAGAGTTAGTTGTTTTAAAGAGGCCAATGACTTTGAAACTGGTCGTATTCATCGCCTGAAGGAAGCAAGAGTAAGGAAAAAACATCATTATCCTCATTAACATCCACCTTGTTTCGCCCCCCCCCCACGTCATTTGTGGTCTTGTCTAGACTCAAATATCATATCACGCATAAACACGTGTCCTAATTTAGTTGCTGGCTACTCATACATCGAAATCGACGGGAGCGTCTATCATGTATATATATATATATATATATATATATATATATATATATATGCATATATCATATTTATATATTTATATATATATATATATATATATATATAGTTTCATGTATACGTTTATGTATATAAATATATGATTATGTGAGAGAAAATATAACCGAAAAAATATTTGAAAGTAAATAATTAAATATATAAATCAAACTCAATTTGCCGACAGTCTTTGCTCCTCCCCCAACATATACATTCAACTACAGATGAAATATTTCGGACGAATATCCAGTTTATACAATAAATAAACAAACAACTCAATAAATTGCTGAAAGATGGATATTCATCCGGCGCCAGTTTCTCATATCGTCAGGCGCCGGACGACGGAAGCTGGGAAAGATTATGCTGTCAAATATTTGGTGTATTACCGATTTTTATTTTGTCAGCTTGGCATTATGAAAATAACTGACTACCATAAAAGAACCGGAAGATTTTTTCCAAACACGCAGTCTGTACGAAACAGATTTTTCTAATTGTGAACATATGCCTTTGAATGTCTTATTAACTTGTGTTTGGTCTATGACAAAATAGAAAAGAAAAGAAATGAAAAAGAGATAAAAACAGCGAACATTTCTCTTTCTCTATTGGAGATTCCGTAACTCGGAAGATGTTGGCAAGTCGCCTCGTTCACTTAAGAAAACACGAACCAAAAAATAACAACAGTGATATCTTTAACGAGAACATTTGAGAGACGAGGAGGGAGTAACGTTTATTGATTATGTTAGCAAATTTTATTTTTTTGAAAACATGCGCGTGGGTTCTCTCGGATGATGCGAATAAGCAGTGAAATATTAACAAAATGAAACATTACTTGTTCATCAAACACTACAAGCATATTTTTCAGCATTATCGTTGAGTAGTCATATTCCTGGCTATCCCACCCTAAGAGATAATGATAGTACCTTTCAAGGAATTGTGTGTGCATGAGTGGGATTTTTTTAGGTGACTAACGGTTTTCACAAGTCCAGGGGCATTATCTCGGCAAGGTGGGATTCCGGGTAGCTATAAGTAAACCATTTAAGGTAAATGCTCAGAACAAGTTTCGATGTAAGGAAAGATCTTCTGTGGCTTACGACCAACTGATTTGAATGCAGAATTTCACTTAGAGCTACGAGATAGCTACAAGACAATTGCTAACAGCTCAAAATATAGAAACTCTTTGCATAAAATATACAATGAAACTTGTGAGTGACTTGGTCAGTATCTGTGACTATTTCTTGCCTATTATAGAATAATTTGGGCGGTATTTTCACTATTTAAATCGTTCGGACTGTTGTCCTCATCTTTATTGCCGACATTTCGGCCGTTGTGCTCACTTTTGAACTGAATCCTTTACTTAGTCCACGGGTGTAGATTGTTCGAATTTTACGTATCATACCTTTTTTTGGATATCTCAGTTTTAGTTAATTTCGTCTAGTATCTCAATTCTCCAAGTTTTACAGTGCCATTCGATTTTTTTTCTAAATGTTCTCTTCTCCGATGAAACGAAAATTGAGCTAAATTCAAAGGATAAGCGACTAAAATCCGAAGAAGAAGCTTTGAAAGCTCTTTGAATTTAGCAGTAAGTTTAGCCAAGCATCCGTTCAGTATAATGTTCTGGGGATGCTTTTCTTTTCATGGAACTGGTTTCTTAAAACCTATTGAAAAGACCCTCAGGAGTGAGCAGTACAAGAGAATTTAAGAGTCTTGTCTGCTCCCTTCTGCTGAAAGGATGCAAATCGACCCCACCAAGCTCATTTTTATGCAGGATAATGCTCCCTGACACAAATCAAAATTGATGAAGGAATACTTTGATGAGAAGCAGGTAAGTGTTATGACATGGCCGCACCAATCTCCTGACCTCAACACCATAGAAAACTTATGGAGCATTATAAAGTACAGGCTCTCGATAAAGTAGTTGAGCAACAAAGAGGATTTGATTGTGAATTTCATATCCGAATGGAATTCAATGCTTGGAGATGAGATTTGCCAGAACCTAATCAAGTCAATGCCAAAAAGGGTTGAAAAGGTTATTCAAAATAAAGGAGGACCCATAGATTATAAAATATTTCGAACTATATTACCTATTATAAATAAATTATACCTCTATTATTCTTTATTAAAAGCTGTTCGGTTATGTTTCTATTGATTACTAGCTGCAGGAAATAAGTGAGTCACTTTTTTTGCACAGAGTTTTTCCCTAAATCTCATTTATATCCCAAATTATAATTATCAATAGAATACCTTAGGGTGAGTAAACTTTTTTTACTAGGTGGTCGGGAAGGGGTCTTTATATTAGTAAGATTAAAAATTAGTTTGACCCCAAAAACAATAGGCGAAAAAAATTTTAAGTAAAAAAAATCAGGCGAGTCACTTTTATCGAACAGCACTGTATTTCAATCTGCTGTGGCCAGTTCAATACTAGCAGAGATAATAAAAAGTTGGAGAGTTGAGTAACTAAAAGGAATTAACTTAAACTGAGATATCCTCACACACAAAAAGGCATGACACGTGGAATTAGAATAATCTACCCCTCGTAGACTAAATAAAGGGTGATACAATGTGCGATGGATTAATTGTCGTCTAAATTACGTAAAAATCAAAATAACACTGTAATCTCATTTTAACAGATATATTTACCAAAATTACATAAACATATCTTAAAATACTAAAGAGTAAATGTATTCAATAAAATTGCCATTGGCTTCAACCACGGTCTCCAGACGACTACGGGATCTCCTTCAACTCTTCTGGACAGTCCCCTTGTTTAAGTTGGTGAATGCTGTCATAATCCTTGCCTTCAGTTCATCTTTGGTCTTACAAGAAGATTTGTTGGTCTCTCACACATCTGCGCCCCACATATAATAATCAAGGGGGTTGCAGTCTGGGGAGTTAGGTGGCCAGATATAAGAAGTGACATGGTCGCAAAAATTGTCTAACAGCCATGACTGGTTTCTCCTGCTTGTGTGGCATGGTGTAGAGTCATGTCGCCAGACATAGGGTCTTTCAGACGCCATCCTCCTCACCAACGTCAGCACTACCTCCTAAAGGCACTTGATATAGGCCTCCCTGCAAGAATCTGAATGGAGGCATAACGTCACCATCCCTTGTGACCCCACCCAAATAGTTTCTTAATCACCAATAGACTCATCCAACCCTTTCCAAATCTTCTGCATTGCCCTCAGATTGACACCCAGACATTCTGAAATGTTCGTATTGGAGCTTCCGATGCGAAAGCCAAGCAGTGCAGTATATTTTTTCCAAATTTTTGGCGGAGTGATTTGCGTCAAGATACTCCTTTTATGCACGGACAGTGTCCAACAGACCATACTACCTACGCAGTCGATTAAATAAAAAACAAACAAAGCGCATGCGCGAAACTAAAAATATAAAATAAACATTGTTCGTGTATAAACACGAATAACTTGAATCTATAGGTAAACATCGGTCGTATTTATACTTATAAATATAGGTCGTGTTTATACTTGTGTCAATAGGTGAATAGTGATCGTATTTATATTTGAGTCTCTCGACAAGTTCACTGGAGGTTTTACATCAAAAGTAAGTCATCTACGCATTGATACAAACGTTTATCGTCCTGGATAAGACGTTAAACTACATCCGCGTCCTGGGTAAGACGATAAACATATCCAGTATCAGGGTCTCTGATCGAGAGGTTTTGAGGAGCGTGGTTGCCGGTGTTCCCAGGTTCACCATGACCCGGGGTGGTGGCACTTGTTGGGGTCCCAACTATCGGCAAATAGTTAACTATTACCAGCAATAGATTTTGAAAAAATTATTACCAGCAATACAATTTTGAAGGAAAAATATTACCAGAAACAGATTTTTGACAAAACAAAATATTACCGGCAATAAAAAATGTCGGCATTAAATAACCCATTGAGGTTGATATGCCGTAAAACAAAATAAACTAAATGAATCTAAACCAAAGAATACATATTCTATTCATACGAATCTATCCTAAAAATGTTGTCGGAATTAAATAACCCATTGAGGTTGATATGCCGTAAAACAAAATAAACCAAACGATTCTAAACCAAAGAATGCATATTCTATTCATACGAATCTATCCTAAAAATGTTGTCGGAATTAAATAACCCATTGAGGTTGATTTGCCGTAAAACAAAATAAACCAAACGAATCTAAACCAAAGAATACATATTCTATTCATACGAATCTATGCTAAAAATATTGTGGGCATTAAATAACCCATTGAGGTTGATATCCCGTAAAACAAAATAAACCAAACACTTCTAAACCAAAGAATGCATATTCTATTCATACGAATCTATCCTAAAACTGTTGTCGGCATTAAATAACCCATTGAGGTTGATATGCCGTAAAACAAAATAAACCAAACGATTCTAAACCAAAGAATGCATATTCTATTCATACAAATCTATCCTAAAAATGTTGTCGGAATTAAATAACCCATTGAGGTTGATATGCCGTAAAACAAAATAAACCAAACCAAACAAACGTTTATAAAAAATATTTAGAAAGCTAATTACTAATGAGGACAAGAGATGCTCAAAAATAATTGAATATCACCCTGGAATACCCATACTTTATAGTTTACCGAAAACACACATAAGCAGCCATTTCTCTGCGACCCAACATATCTGGAATTAGAGTGCTCTTCAGAATCTTGTGAAAACTATAACACAGATTTTAACTTCACTTCTTGGAATAACTTGCCCTTCACATACTTGAGACTATAGGTAAACATTTTCCATTTGTAGAGTTGATTCTGTAGGTGAACATTGATTAGTTTATACTTGATTCTATAGGTAAGCATTTCTTTAATTTAAACTTGTGTTTATAGGTAAACATCCTTAGTGTTTATACTTGACTCGATAAGTCAACTTTAAGACAATAGTTGATTCTGCAAGCATCGCCATCCAGGTAGCCTCTTTTGGGATGACCATACCCGTCTTCAGAGAATACAGTCGGTGTATTGTAGGCTTCACCGACAGAGAAAATATTTTAGTTGCTGTTATTTGTATGACACGATGATTGATTTTTACGGTTTGTCAACCCTTTCTGGTTTATTTAAAACTGAAAATTTTTTTTATATTTAAGAATAAATTTTTTGCAAGTGAGTAATGCATTAACAATTTTTGAGAACAATATTGATTTTTCCAGATACAAGTCATACTATTTAACCCGTATCTGGGTCAAGGACGTGGATTCACACCTTTCCAAAACCTATTTGCGCGTAAGTGAATGTAACGAGCCTGACTGGAACTGGAACTGGAACTCGACTCCCCGATTTCTATTCCGAGCCATTATCCATTATACCACCCACACACCTGTGTCGATATCTAACACAGAAAGTAAACTGAGGAAGTTATAGAGAGGGTAATAAAGGAAAGCGGGAAGAAAGGACTAAGTATCAATTGTAAAAAGTCCGTGTATAATTGTTAGCAAGAGGGTCATCCCGAGATGCGAGCTATTGGAGTTGCCAAAATCAAGCAAGTATGGGGATTTAACCATGTGAGAACTTTTTTTAA
The DNA here is from genome assembly GCA_964036315.1 of Acanthosepion esculentum. Taxonomy (NCBI): domain Eukaryota; kingdom Metazoa; phylum Mollusca; class Cephalopoda; order Sepiida; family Sepiidae; genus Acanthosepion; species Acanthosepion esculentum. The sequence continues at coordinate 133,142,554 of OZ038477.1, forward strand.
TAGAAGACAGAAACAGTGGTGCAGAAATCCAAAAGCGAACTGGAATAGCAGAAGATGACTTCCAAGAACTAAGTAAAGTATTAAGAAACAGGAAAATTTCGTTAAGAAAACGAGTGCTGAACTGCTAGTCAATATCTACCCTCCTATATGGGAATGAATGTTGGACATTTGTAAACTATGTGTAATAAAAGAAAGAGTTGAAGGAAATAGAAATACCAATTTGGAAAACTCTCATTACACTTTGACTTTAGCAACACTCGCTTGCGAAAAGACTGACCGATGCCAAAATATAATTATCTTGGCATCGGTCTCAGTCTTTTCGCAAGCGAGTGGAATAAAGGGCTAACCCGCTTGATATCTCAAATGAGTACCAGAGACCCGTTTCAACCGGTGAAAAAGTGTGGAAATACTTAAAACTATAAAATAAATAGTTTAATTATTTACACCATTTTCGCCACTGCAGCAGCCAGGTTTCGAACTCACAACTCGAGGTCTCATTTTCTCTGGATCCAGTGACTTGACCAAAAGAGTTGTGAGTTCAATACCTGGCTACTGCAGTGTTGAACGAAAACTTGGAGAGTTTAGCAAAAGGTAGATAACAGAGACACCCAAAAGAGGCATGGTACGCGGAACTAGAACTAGGTGGACGAAATAAAGCGTTTAGTTCGAAATTCCAATGAAGAAGGACGGATCGTACAACGGCCGAAACGTCGTGAATATGGCAATAAAGTTGAGGACAACAGTTCAGACAATGTAAATAATTACAATACCTCATCTCAGAAATATAGACAGATATTTATAGTTTAAAACTAAAGAAAACTAAAAGAAAGCCAACTGTTTATCTATTTTTATTTATGTATTTTTAATTTGGGTGTGTAGGATAAAATATTACAACATATTATAAAATATAAAATATGAAATATTATAAAATATAAAATATGAAATATTATAAAATATAAACATTATAAAATATAAAATATAAAACATTATAAAATATATAATATCAATTAATATTATAAAATATAAACTATTAATACTATAAAATATAAAATATTAATTAATATATAAAATATAAAATATTATAAAATATTATAAAATGTAAGATATTATAAAATATAAAATATTAATTAATATATAAAATATAAAATATTATAAAATGTAAAATATTATAAAATATAAAATATTAATTAATATATAAAATATAAAATATTATAAAATTTATTACAAAATATAAAACATTATAAAATATTAAATATTAATTAATATTATAAAATATAAAATATTATTAGATTTTATAAAATATATAATATTACTACATATGCACGTCAATAGCGCCAAATTTCGTAAATTTCTCTCAAATAATAGTTTTGACCAAAATATTCTAAACGTAAGAACACGAGAAATTAAAATTTTTGAATGTCATCACAGATTCTATTAAAATTCTTACAAGTTTTTTTTTCTATCACTTACATGTACCATGCGTGATACACGCTTAGACGATCATGTATCTTTCGATACATAACTGACGAGGCAGATTTTTTCCCCGAAGTAGGTTGAACTTTCTTTCTGCGGTAGACCAGTTGCCATCCAAGGATATGGAACCCAGTCTCTCCTGCTATTTACCCATACCTGGGGGAGAAGAAGCGGTTCATACCTTTCCCAAGGGTATTATCACGTAAGTGAATGTAAAGGATTCGACTGGAATTCGAACTCAGCTCTCCGATTTCTCGACCCGAGCCACTATCCACCAGTGTACAGAACCAAATCACACATTTCTTTTCAAAAAGTACCTAGATCCCTGTTTAAATAAAGAAATTGTTATTTTTTAAAAATTTAGAATTGAATACAAAACCTTTACAAATAAATATATCCGGGAGGATCAAATTTTTCAACTTATAAGCAATTAGATAAATATTGAGTTGGGTGTAGTTTCGTAAAAACATCACCCTCGAAGTATGTGAGATTTCTGAGTGTCAATAATCAGAATAGGATGAAATATACCCAATATTTAATTGGGTGTGGCAAGCATGGGAAGTCACACGGTTGACATTGTCTATGACACTGAGTTTAGTCGTATTGTGAAATACGGATGGTGTGCATTGTCATATTCTTCCTGTACCAATGATCTTGAAAGTACTAATACAGATGCAATTCCACAAGCTGTGTGTATCGGAAACTGTAGACTCACTGTGGAATACTAAGCCACAAACTCATCACATTAGTTGATACATTTCAGTAATAAATTGAGTTGTTTGCTCCACGTCGGACCAGTTTTGAATTCGGGATTATCCTTTTGGATTAATTGTCAATCAAGTCTAAAGAGTTCAGCCTGTTTTGTTATTTAAGACTTAAGTCCATATATCATTGAAACACCAGTTCTCGCCCGAAGCAAAATTTAGAAAAGTTGAGCCCAGTGAGTACCTTGATGGGTTACCGATGAGCAAGAAGAGCAAGAGGTACACCCATGTGCAAATTCATTGAAACAAACAAATAATTCAGTTATTAATTGTTTTTTTTTATAGTATTTTTCAAATGAAACATGACCCAGTGCACATGTTAGTATTTCGTATGTCTATTCCACAAAATCGTTCCTTGCAGACTGAACACAGATTCTCGAATGGATTTAAATCAGGGGAGTTTCCAGGACAGTCTATAGTACTTTGATTTGCTCTCTGGTAAGGATTGCCAGTGTGTTCGTGCAGCGTTACAATTTTCGTACGCTTCCTTGGAGTAACGTCCATCGCAGACAATAGCTGTAGGACAACTAATCGACAGTCGAGACAATAATGTCTGGGCGTGATAAAAATCTGATGCAATCATGGATGACGCAAAATTTTTCAAGGCCAAACAGATTTCATCATACACCGCAAAAATAGATTCATATTACGCACATCACTGCAAATGACCTAATCTGAAGAAAAAAATAGAAATCGATTACACCCTGTCACTCCAGTGGGTCTAAATTTGACCGTATGGAGAAAGAAAGGAAATTGAAGCGGTTGCTTCAATTAATTTGCACAAGGGTGTAAATCTATCAGCTTATTCGTCTTTTAAATATTTTTCAGACAAATAAACATTTATGCTTTTCTAATATTAATTATAACTGACCCGTGAAAATTCCTCGGTTTTCCTATTTGAACTTTCTGATGAATCTTAATGTTTGAGTAAGCTCATGGCGAGTTCTATGGCAATAAAATACCCGTTGAATTTCCCGTATCGCATCGTTAAATATTTGAGCGTAACAACTTTTACAAAAAATGCTAATAACAATCATAAATATGAATGTTGGTCGTTATCTAAAGAAGTAAGGGGGTACAAATGAAAAGACTTGAAATTGACCACTTTTCCATTTCACTCAAATAGACTTTAAACACTTCTATCTTCCCTACTTTTTTTCTTTCATTTTCTCATTGAAACTAAGTAGCGTATGTCAGTTGTCTTTCTAAGCAATAAAAACGAAATAGCTCTTTATTTATGAGGCCGGAGACATTAAACACTTCTATCGTTCCTTCTTTGTTCCTTTTTTTTCTTTCTCACTAAAACCAAGGAGTGCCTTTTCCTTACTTTCCACGCGATCAAATGTATGTATGAGGCAGGGCGTAATGGTCGTGCGAACCAACGACAGTAAGGACAAGCAGAAGTATAATAGTATACTTTTTAATTCAAGTTTAGTTAAAAAAAACATTAAGGACAAGCACCACCGACTTCTTTTTTTTATTAAATCAAAGAAAAATTAAAATCTTTGCTATTCTCTGTAAACCCTGCAATGTGTCGTAAGGTGTTCGTTGCATTGTGTTGTGGTGTGAATGACACTTGACTAGATTAACCTAGCGTTAAAGTAAGGGGCCCAACTGGGATCAATGAATGTCACTGTTTCAAAGTCGGCTCTGATGAACAAGTAGCATATGTCTTGACAGCGCTGACTTAGATATTTATCACTTGGTCACAATTACCTGCATTTTATTTATTATTTAACAAATTCTCAAGTGAACTCATTCTCCTAGTACCTTTTCAGACTCGCCAAGAAAAAAATTATCGGCGTTATCTGTGCCGCGTTTACTTTTGTGGGCTCCTCTCAAATGAAGAGTGGCTGTACAAGGATCAATTTACGTATCCGTTTTAAGGACACATACGAGCTTTGATTTCAGAACAACTCCATATAAGGGAATCATTCTTTAGCTTACACAGGAAAGCACTCTTAGGAAAAAAATTACTAATGAGATTTCTCACTCTGTTTCGTAAAGTTCTTTTCATTCGTATTTATAATACCCCGTCCCTTTAATATCAATTTCAGTTATTCTGGACGATTATTTCGTGCTCTTCCTCTTTTTCTTTCTTTCTTTCTTTCTTTCTTTCTTTCTTTCTTTCTTTCTATGTAGTTTTATACTCTTTAGTCCTTCTTTATTTCTTTTATCATCTGTTCTTTCTTTCTTTTTTCTTTATATCCTTTTCCTCTTGCTTTTAAAGAGGTTATTTGTCTTAGTATTTTTTCTTTATTTCTTTCATTTTATGTAGTTTTCTACTCATTTGTAGTTCTTTCCTTTTTTCTTTCTTTCTTTCTTTTTTCTCTCTTAAACCGTTTTTTTCTCTTTCTTTCTTTCTTTCTTTCTTAACTGTTTCCTTTTTTCTTTCTTTTTCTCTTTCTTTTAATATTACTTTCTTAACTGTACGTTCTTTTTTCTTTTTCTCTCTCTTTTAATAGTTCTTTCTTTCTTAGCATTTTTTTCTTTATTTCTTTTTATATAGTTTCCTACTCTTTAGTAGTTCTTTGTTTCTTTCTTTTTCTTTTTGGTTTTAGTAGTCATTACTTTCTTTTTTTTCTACTAGTTTTTTCTTTCTTTTTTCATCCTATGCCATTTTTCTAATTCTTTGTAGAACTGTGTTTCTTTTTCTTATTTTCTTTCTGTCTTCAAGTAATCCTTTTTGTCTTTCAAGTAGTTTTTTCTTTTTTGTAGTTCTTTCTTTCTTTCTTTCTTTCTTTCTTTCTTTCTTTCTTTCTTTCTTTCTTTCTCCCATATCTATATCAGTTCTTTCTTTCTTTCTTTCTTTCTTTCTTTCTTTCTTTCTTTCTTTCTTTCTTTCTTTCTTTCTTTCTTTCTTCCATATCTATATCAGTTCTTTCTTTCTTTCTTTCTTTCTTTCTCCCATATCTATATCAGTTCTTTCTTTCTTTCTTTCTTTCTTTCTTTCTTTCTTTCTTTCTTTCTTTCTTTCTTTCTTTCTTTCTCCCATATCTATATCAGTTCTTTCTTTCTTTCTTTCTTTCTTTCTTTCTTTCTTTCTTTCTTTCTTTCTTTCTTTCTTCTTTCTTTCTTTCTTTCTTTCTTTCTTTCTTTCTTTCTTTCTTCCATATCTATATCAGTTCTTTCTTTCTTTCTTTCTTTCTTTCTTTCTTCTTTCTTTCTTTCTTTCTTTCTTTCTTTCTTTCTTTCTTTCTTTCTTTCTTTCTTTCTTTCTCCCATATCTATATCAGTTCTTTATTTCTTTCTTTCTTCCTTTCTTTCTTTCTTTCATATCTATATCAGTTCTTTCTTTCTTTCTTTCTTTCTTTCTTTCTTTCTTTCTTTCTTTCTTTCTTTCTTCTTTCTTTCTTTCTTTCTTTCTTTCTTTCTTTCTTTCTCCCATATCTATATCAGTTCTTTCTTTCTTTCTTTCTTTCTTTCTTTCTTTCTTTCTTTCTTTCTTTCTTTCTTTCTTCCATATCTATATCAGTTCTTTCTTTCTTTCTTTCTTTCTTTTTTTCTCCCATATCTATATCAGTTCTTTATTTCTTTCTTTCTTCCTTTCTTTCTTTCTTTCATATCTATATCAGTTCTTTCTTTCTTTCTTCTTTCTTTCTTTCTTTCTTTCTTTCTTTCTCCCATATCTATATCAGTTCTTTCTTTCTTTCTTTCTTTCTTTCTTTCTTTCTTTCTTTCTTTCTTTGTAACAGAACAGCAAATGTTCTTTCCCTTCTTTATTTCCTTTTCTTTCTCTTTTGATATATAATTCTTTTTTCCCCCGTTTTTTTTCTGTCGTAGAATCTGCAAAGTAAATGGGCATATCAATCCAGGTCTATTTTTTCGCTTGTACATAAATAAGTGGATTTGGCTGGAATTGGCTGCAAGGAACTGAGTGAAGTCTGAAATATTTTCTCATACATGCTCAATGGGGTTTAAACCTGGCGATCGCAGGATCAAATTATGCACCTGGAAGTCATCAGGACCCAATTATCGTGTCATCCGCGCATAATGGAGGATTGCGTTATATTGCTGGAATCACCACCACCACCACCACCACCACCACCACCCGACCAAAACCGCCACCACCGTCGGGAAAGAACGATTCCCTATTTTCCCTAAATGGTTAAACTGTTGACTATACATGAATGTTGCATGGTGCAAAAACAATTGAAAAGATGTAAGGTGTCAGGTCTGGTAAATGTGCTGCAGACGTAAGACCTTCCCACCCCAGCTCAATGATTATTTGCTGTGTCACATTTATAACATTGAAACAGGGTCATTCGAGAAAAAATGCTCTTCGTTTCCTTGATAAGAAAAAGGTCTTTTTTTTCTTCCAGTGCGTAATTCAAATGAGCCAGTTGTTCACTATTGCGTTACGCAGCAAATAGTTATTTACTAAGCTTAGCCTAGTTTTAGCACAAGGCCATAAGTATAGAACACACAGTAAGGAGAGAATTAAAATGGTCAGGCATATTAGCTCGTTTACCATTACACTAAACCGAGGTACCCTGTCCCATTCAACAATAACATTAAAACTAATGATTATAGCAATCATAAACAAGCAAAGTTTGGTTTGGTTTGGTTTATTTTGTTTTACAGCATATCAACACCTCAATGTGTTATTTAATGCTGACGAGACTTTTAGGATAGGTTCGTATAAATACAATATGTATTCTCTGTAAGAAATCAGCTTGTAGATCAAGTTTCATTGACGTATTTTTGAAAGAGGGTTTTTGTCGAGAGTCACATATATTAATAGTTTTTTTTCAAAAATGGTATTTTTTTAAATGTATTACAGGCAACATTTTTTTATTCAAAAATGTGTTGCTGGTAATATTTTTATAAAAAGTATTGCTGGTAATATTCTTTTTCGAAAATGTGCTGCTTTATATTTTTACTATAAAAATCTATTTATATAATTGCATCGCGTTCAGATTGGGGGTTAACTATTTGCCCATAGCTGGGACCCTAACAGGTGTAACCAACCCGGGTCAGAGTGGACCACGGAAAAAAAAATTAAGAGATGGTTCTACGCTGCTTAAAAACTCTCGATGAGAGGCTTTAGCTGCCAGATGTAGTTTATCTTCCTACCCAGGAAGTTTAGAGGACCTAAGATGCAAGACAATGGCACAAGAGAAATATTATTGTAGCAGAAAGAATCGAAGAAATGTAGAAATGACGATAAACTACATCCTCGTCCTGGGTAAGACGATAAACCGTCCAACAGCATGGCCTCTGATCAGGAGGCTTTGAGGAGTGTGGAACCACATCTTAATTGCTGGTGTTCCCAGGTCCACCATGACCCGGGGTGGTAGCGCCTGTTAGGGTCTCAGCTATGAGCAAATAGTTAACCCCGAAACTGAGGTAAAAAGCATTATGAAAGTGTAAAAATAGGTTTTAATACCAGAAATACTTTGGAAAAAAAATTATTACCAGAAATAGATTTTTGAAGAAAAAATCTATTACCAGTAATACGCTTTTGAAAAAAAATATTACCAGCAATACGTTTTTGAAAATAATATTACCAGCTATACAATTTTGAGGAAAAAAATATTACCAGAATGGATTTTTGACAAAACAAAAATATTACCAGGAAAAAAAAGTCGTCAGCATTAAATGACCCATTGAGGTTGATATGCCGTTAAACAAAACAAACAAACAAATCAAAAGAAAAAGCTTGTGCAATCTTCTCAAGTGGCTAGTGTTTCAATCGAACCCTGATCGATGACAATCCTTTATTAGTTAATAAAGTTGAACCATGAAATAAAATTACTAATAAAAACGATGTAATCGATTATATCTGCCATCGCCAGAAAGAAAAAACGAGTAACGAAAGTCCTTCGGTTTGCAGAGAGGCGATTGACATCTAGAAATTAAAACAGACGCCCAAATCCTTAAGTGGGAAGAGGAGGGTGTAACACTTACAATATTGAATGTGACGCGTGCGAAAAGTTGACACATGCAGAATTATCAATAAGGTTTGAACAATCGCTGAATTCAAAATACGTCAATACGGATGTGTCAACGTTACATCTTGAAGTGTTTGGCCATTCCTACCTAGTCATAAATGAGAAATGCGGTTTAATCTTGCATTCCAATCTTTGCGAGGGCAGACAATGGAATCAAGTACATACTGGCTCACAAATGAATAAACGACGTTAGATTATATGGGCGAAAGGCATAATATCTACGAGCTGGAGAGAAGGACAACCTAATCTGATTGTAGAAACTATCATTTGATGGGAGGAAGGATGACTATAGACTGAAGGGAGAAAGGAACTCGATCATCTGATCGGAGAAAGAACACTACCATCTGCTGGAAGAGAGGGTCACCATACTTAAATGGGAGAAAGGAAATCGATCATCTGATTGGAGAAAGAACACTACCATCTGCTGGGAGAAAGGATCCCCATACTTAAATGGGAGAAAGGAACACGATCATCTGATCGCAGAAAGAACACTACCATCTGCTGGAAGAGAGGATCACCATACTTAAATGGGAGAAAGGAACACGATCATCTGATCGGAGAAAGAACACTACCATCTGCTGGGAGAAAGGATCCCCATACTTAAATGGGAGAAAGGAACACGATCATCTGATCGGAGAAAGAACACTACCATCTGCTGGGAGAAAGGATCACCATACTTAAATGGGAGAAAGGAACACGATCATCTGATCGGAGAAAGAACACTACCATCTGCTGGGAGAAAGGATTACCATACTTAAATGGGAGAAAGGAACACGATCATCTGATCGGAGAAAGAACACTACCATCTGCTGGGAGAAAGGATCACCATACTTAAATGGGAGAAAGGAACTCGATCATCTGATCGGAGAAAGAACACTACCATCTGCTGGGAGAAAGGATCACCATACTTAAATGGGAGAAAGGAACACGATCATCTGATCGGAGAAAGAACACTACCATCTGCTGGGAGAAAGGATTACCATACTTAAATGGGAGAAAGGAACACGATCATCTGATCGGAGAAAGAACACTACCATCTGCTGGGAGAAAGGATCACCATACTTAAATGGGAGAAAGGAACACGATCATCTGATCGGAGAAAGAACACTACCATCTGCTGGAAGAGAGGATCACCATACTTAAATGGGAGAAAGGAACACGATCATCTGATTGGAGAAAGAACACTACCATCTGCTGGGAGAAAGGCTCACCATACTTAAATGGGAGAAAGGAACACGATCATCTGATCGGAGAAAGAACACTACCATCTGCTGGGAGAAAGGATCCCCATACTTAAATGGGAGAAAAAAACACGATCATCTGATCGGAGAAAGAACACTACCATCTGCTGGGAGAAAGGATCACCATACTTAAATGGGAGAAAGGAACACGATCATCTGATCGGAGAAAGAACACTACCATCTGCTGGGAGAAAGGATCACCATATTTAAATGGGAGAAAGGAATACGATCATCTGATCGGAGAAAGAACACTACCATCTGCTGGGAGAAAGGATCACCATACTTAAATGGGAGAAAGGAACACGATCATCTGATCGGAGAAAGAACACTACCATCTGCTGGGAGAAAGGATCACCATACTTAAATGGGAGAAAGGAACACGATCATCTGATCGGAGAAAGAACACTACCATCTGCTGGGAGAAAGGATCACCATATTTAAATGGGAGAAAGGAACACGATCATCTGATCGGAGAAATAACACTACCATCTGCTGGGAGAAAGGCTCACCATACTTAAATGGGAGAAAGGAACACGATCATCTGATCGGAGAAAGAACACTACCATCTGCTGGGAGAAAGGCTCACCATACTTAAATGGGAGAAAGGAACACGATCATCTGATCGGAGAAAGAACACTAGCATCTGCTGGGATAAAGGATCACCATACTTAAATGGGAGAAAGGAACACGATCATCTGATCGGAGAAAGAACACTACCATCTGCTGGGAGAAAGGATCACCATACTTAAATGGGAGAAAGGAACACGATCATCTGATCGGAGAAAGAACACTACCATCTGCTGGGAGAAAGGATCACCATATTTAAATGGGAGAAAGGAACACGATCATCTGATCGGAGAAAGAACACTACCATCTGCTGGGAGAAAGGATCACCATATTTAAATGGGAGAAAGGAACACGATCATCTGATCGGAGAAAGAACACTACCATCTGCTGGGAGAAAGGATCACCATACTTAAATGGGAGAAAGGAACACGATCATCTGATCGGAGAAAGAACACTACCATCTGCTGGGAGAAAGGATCACCATACTTAAATGGGATGAAAGGAACACAATCATCTGATCGGAGAAAGAACACTACCATCTGCTGGGAGAAAGGATCACCATACTTAAATGGGATGAAAGGAACACGATCATCTGATCGGAGAAAGAACACTACCATCTGCTGGGAGAAAGGATCACCATACTTAAATGGGAGAAAGGAACACGATCATCTGATCGGAGAAAGAACACTACCATCTGCTGGGAGAAAGGCTCACCATACTTAAATGGGAGAAAGGAACACGATCATCTGATCGGAGAAAGAACACTACCATCTGCTGGGAGAAAGGATCACCATACTTAAATGGGAGAAAGGAACACGATCATCTGATCGGAGAAAGAACACTACCATCTGCTGGGAGAAAGGATCACCATACTTAAATGGGAGAAAGGAACACGATCATCTGATCGGAGAAAGAACACTACCATCTTCTGGGAGAAAGGATCACCATATTTAAATGGGAGAAAGGAACACGATCATCTGATCGGAGAAATAACACTACCATCTGCTGGGAGAAAGGCTCACCATACTTAAATGGGAGAAAGGAACACGATCATCTGATCGGAGAAAGAACACTACCATCTGCTGGGAGAAAGGATCACCATACTTAAATGGGAGAAAGGAACACGATCATCTGATCGGAGAAAGAACACTACCATCTGCTGGGAGAAAGGATCACCATACTTAAATGGGAGAAAGGAACACGATCATCTGATCGGAGAAAGAACACTACCATCTGCTGGGAGAAAGGATCACCATACTTAAATGGGAGAAAGGAACACGATCATCTGATCGGAGAAAGAACACTACCATCTGCTGGGAGAAAGGATCACCATACTTAAATGGGATGAAAGGAACACGATCATCTGATCGGAGAAAGAACACTACCATCTGCTGGGAGAAAGGATCACCATATTTAAATGGGAGAAAGGAACACGATCATCTGATCGGAGAAATAACACTACCATCTGCTGGGAGAAAGGCTCACCATACTTAAATGGGAGAAAGGAACACGATCATCTGATCGGAGAAAGAACACTACCATCTGCTGGGAGAAAGGCTCACCATACTTAAATGGGAGAAAGGAACACGATCATCTGATCGGAGAAAGAACACTAGCATCTGCTGGGATAAAGGATCACCATACTTAAATGGGAGAAAGGAACACGATCATCTGATCGGAGAAAGAACACTACCATCTGCTGGGAGAAAGGATCACCATACTTAAATGGGAGAAAGGAACACGATCATCTGATCGGAGAAAGAACACTACCATCTGCTGGGAGAAAGGATCACCATATTTAAATGGGAGAAAGGAACACGATCATCTGATCGGAGAAAGAACACTACCATCTGCTGGGAGAAAGGATCACCATATTTAAATGGGAGAAAGGAACACGATCATCTGATCGGAGAAAGAACACTACCATCTGCTGGGAGAAAGGATCACCATACTTAAATGGGAGAAAGGAACACGATCATCTGATCGGAGAAAGAACACTACCATCTGCTGGGAGAAAGGATCACCATACTTAAATGGGATGAAAGGAACACAATCATCTGATCGGAGAAAGAACACTACCATCTGCTGGGAGAAAGGATCACCATACTTAAATGGGATGAAAGGAACACGATCATCTGATCGGAGAAAGAACACTACCATCTGCTGGGAGAAAGGATCACCATACTTAAATGGGAGAAAGGAACACGATCATCTGATCGGAGAAAGAACACTACCATCTGCTGGGAGAAAGGCTCACCATACTTAAATGGGAGAAAGGAACACGATCATCTGATCGGAGAAAGAACACTACCATCTGCTGGGAGAAAGGATCACCATACTTAAATGGGAGAAAGGAACACGATCATCTGATCGGAGAAAGAACACTACCATCTGCTGGGAGAAAGGATCACCATACTTAAATGGGAGAAAGGAACACGATCATCTGATCGGAGAAAGAACACTACCATCTTCTGGGAGAAAGGATCACCATATTTAAATGGGAGAAAGGAACACGATCATCTGATCGGAGAAATAACACTACCATCTGCTGGGAGAAAGGCTCACCATACTTAAATGGGAGAAAGGAACACGATCATCTGATCGGAGAAAGAACACTACCATCTGCTGGGAGAAAGGATCACCATACTTAAATGGGAGAAAGGAACACGATCATCTGATCGGAGAAAGAACACTACCATCTGCTGGGAGAAAGGATCACCATACTTAAATGGGAGAAAGGAACACGATCATCTGATCGGAGAAAGAACACTACCATCTGCTGGGAGAAAGGATCACCATACTTAAATGGGAGAAAGGAACACGATCATCTGATCGGAGAAAGAACACTACCATCTGCTGGGAGAAAGGATCACCATACTTAAATGGGATGAAAGGAACACGATCATCTGATCGGAGAAAGAACACTACCATCTGCTGGGAGAAAGGATCACCATATTTAAATGGGAGAAAGGAACACGATCATCTGATCGGAGAAAGAACACTACCATCTGCTGGGAGAAAGGATCACCATACTTAAATGGGAGAAAGGAACACGATCATCTGATCGGAGAAAGAACACTACCATCTGCTGGGAGAAAGGATCACCATACTTAAATGGGAGAAAGGAACACGATCATCTGATCGGAGAAAGAACACTACCATCTGCTGGGAGAAAGGCTCACCATACTTAAATGGGAGAAAGGAACACGATCATCTGATCGGAGAAAGAACACTACCATCTGCTGGGAGAAAGGATCACCATACTTAAATGGGAGAAAGGAACACGATCATCTGATCGGAGAAAGAACACTACCATCTGCTGGGAGAAAGGATCACCATACTTAAATGGGAGAAAGGAACACGATCATCTGATCGGAGAAAGAACACTACCATCTGCTGGGAGAAAGGATCACCATATTTAAATGGGAGAAAGGAACACGATCATCTGATCGGAGAAAGAACACTACCATCTGCTGGGAGAAAGGATCACCATACTTAAATGGGAGAAAGGAACACGATCATCTGATCGGAGAAAGAACACTACCATCTGCTGGGAGAAAGGATCACCATACTTAAATGGGAGAAAGGAACACGATCATCTGATCGGAGAAAGAACACTACCATCTGCTGGGAGAAAGGATCACCATACTTAAATGGGAGAAAGGAACACGATCATCTGATCGGAGAAAGAACACTACCATCTGCTGGGAGAAAGGATCACCATACTTAAATGGGAGAAAGGAACACGATCATCTGATCGGAGAAAGAACACTACCATCTGCTGGGAGAAAGGATCACCATACTTAAATGGGAGAAAGGAAATCGATCATCTGATCGGAGAAAGAACACTACCATCTGCTGGGAGAAAGGATCACCATACTGAAATGGGAGAAAGGAACACGATCATCTGATCGGAGAAAGAACACTACAATCTGCTGGGAGAAAGGATCACCATACTTAAATGGGAGAAAGGAACTCGATCATCTGATCGGAGAAAGAACACTACCATCTGCTGGGAGAAAGGATCACCATATTGAAATGGGAGAAAGGAACACGATCATCTGATCGGAGAAAGAACACTACCATCTGCTGGGAGAAAGGATCACCATATTTAAATGGGAGAAAGGAACACGATCATCTGATCGGAGAAAGAACACTACCATCTGCTGGGAGAAAGGATCACCATACTTAAATGGGAGAAAGGAACACGATCATCTGATCGGAGAAAGAACACTACCATCTGCTGGGAGAAAGGATCACCATACTTAAATGGGAGAAATGAACACGATCATCTGATCGGAGAAAGAACACTACCATCTGCTGGGAGAAAGGATCACCATACTGAAATGGGAGAAAGGAACACGATCATCAGATCGGAGAAAGAACACTACCATCTGCTTGGAGAAAGGATCCCCATACTTAAATGGGAGAAAGGAACACGATCATCTGATCGGAGAAAGAACACTACCATCTGCTGGGAGAAAGCCCCCCCTATAGCTAAATGGGAGAAAGGAACACGATCATCTGATCGGAGAAAGAACACTACCATCTGCTGGGAGAAAGGATCACCATACTTAAATGGGAGAAAGGAACTCGATCATCTGATCGGAGAAAGAACACTACCATCTGCTGGGAGAAAGGATCACCATATTTAAATGGGAGAAAGGAATACGATCATCTGATCGGAGAAAGAACACTACCATCTGCTGGGAGAAAGGATCACCATACTTAAATGGGAGAAAGGAACACGATCATCTGATCGGAGAAAGAACACTACCATCTGCTGGGAGAAAGGATCACCATACTTAAATGGGAGAAAGGAACACGATCATCTGATCGGAGAAAGAACACTACCATCTGCTGGGAGAAAGGCTCACCATACTTAAATGGGAGAAAGGAACACGATCATCTGATCGGAGAAAGAACACTACCATCTGCTGGGAGAAAGGATCACCATACTTAAATGGGAGAAAGGAACACGATCATCTGATCGGAGAAAGAACACTACCATCTGCTGGGAGAAAGGATCACCATACTTAAATGGGAGAAAGGAACACGATCATCTGATCGGAGAAAGAACACTACCATCTGCTGGGAGAAAGGCTCACCATACTTAAATGGGAGAAAGGAACACGATCATCTGATCGGAGAAAGAACACTACCATCTGCTGGGAGAAAGGATCACCATACTTAAATGGGAGAAAGGAACACGATCATCTGATCGGAGAAAGAACACTACCATCTGCTGGGAGAAAGGATCACCATACTTAAATGGGAGAAAGGAACACGATCATCTGATCGGAGAAAGAACACTACCATCTGCTGGGAGAAAGGCTCACCATACTTAAATGGGAGAAAGGAACACGATCATCTGATCGGAGAAAGAACACTACCATCTGCTGGGAGAAAGGATCACCATACTTAAATGGGAGAAAGGAACACGATCATCTGATCGGAGAAAGAACACTACCATCTGCTGGGAGAAAGGATCACCATACTTAAATGGGAGAAAGGAACACGATCATCTGATCGGAGAAAGAACACTACCATCTGCTGGGAGAAAGGATCACCATACTTAAATGGGAGAAAGGAACACGATCATCTGATCGGAGAAAGAACACTACCATCTGCTGGGAGAAAGGATCACCATACTTAAATGGGAGAAAGGAACTCGATCATCTGATCGGAGAAAGAACACTACCATCTGCTGGGAGAAAGGATCACCATATTTAAATGGGAGAAAGGAATACGATCATCTGATCGGAGAAAGAACACTACCATCTGCTGGGAGAAAGGATCACCATACTTAAATGGGAGAAAGGAACACGATCATCTGATCGGAGAAAGAACACTACCATCTGCTGGGAGAAAGGATCACCATACTTAAATGGGAGAAAGGAACACGATCATCTGATCGGAGAAAGAACACTACCATCTGCTGGGAGAAAGGCTCACCATACTTAAATGGGAGAAAGGAACACGATCATCTGATCGGAGAAAGAACACTACCATCTGCTGGGAGAAAGGATCACCATACTTAAATGGGAGAAAGGAACACGATCATCTGATCGGAGAAAGAACACTACCATCTGCTGGGAGAAAGGATCACCATACTTAAATGGGAGAAAGGAACACGATCATCTGATCGGAGAAAGAACACTACCATCTGCTGGGAGAAAGGATCACCATACTTAAATGGGAGAAAGGAACACGATCATCTGATCGGAGAAAGAACACTACCATCTGCTGGGAGAAAGGATCACCATACTTAAATGGGAGAAAGGAACACGATCATCTGATCGGAGAAAGAACACTACCATCTGCTGGGAGAAAGGATCACCATACTTAAATGGGAGAAAGGAACACGATCATCTGATCGGAGAAAGAACACTACCATCTGCTGGGAGAAAGGATCACCATACTTAAATGGGAGAAAGGAACTCGATCATCTGATCGGAGAAAGAACACTACCATCTGCTGGGAGAAAGGATCACCATATTTAAATGGGAGAAAGGAACACGATCATCTGATCGGAGAAAGAACACTACCATCTGCTGGGAGAAAGGATCACCATACTTAAATGGGATGAAAGGAACACGATTATCTGATCAGAGAAAGAACCCTACCATCTGTTGGAAAAATGAACGCTATACATTGATGGGAGAAAGAGACACCAGGATGTGATCTAGGTAAAAAGTATTCGTAATATCAAAGAGTCGGGTTAAATTCACTGCCGAAAAGGAATGAGCGAGAGACGTAGTGATTTGTTGCGTAAACCTACATCTAATATTGCCTATGAAACTAAAGATAAAACATGTGTTTAGAAAGACTCACTTTTTGGCAATAAAAAAAACGGACCACTTTCTTTTTAATAAAATAATTACCACCAAATCTTACGAATACCCATTATTGAAACATATACAAATATATAAATATTAATGAAAAGTATTCGAACAGAATTTGTCAAAAATTCTTTTACAATATTGCAGATTATTTAAAAATTTAAATTGCGTCTTGATTCACCTTCCATTGCCTCAAGCTCGCTAGGTTAGTTATGCGTTGTTTTGCCTCTTGCCTTCACTATGTCTTGTGAGTATCAAATTTTCCAATCCTTCTTTCCTCATTATGTGTTCAGAAATTTCAACTCTCTTTTTCTGATGTTAAGTATAAGTGTTCTTTTTCTTTCCATTTTCTTTAAAATTTCGCATATTCAGTCCATAGTATTCTGAGCATTCTTCTTTAGAGACACATTTCTGTTGCTTTAAGTCTCTTCTTAGGTCTTTGAGGAAATTGTTCAATGTTGACTGCCATATAAGTGGACTGCTATTACATAACAGTTCAATGCTCTTTTCTATGTTTCTAACGAAATTTTCCTCTTTCTTAATACTTTGCTTAGATTTTGGAAGGCACATTCACTATCGCAATATGTCTTCCGTTTCTGTGTCACACTTTCTATCCTCTGTTAAAACATTTCCCATATATTTAAATTATACTTGCTTGACGTTGGTCTCTTCAAGTTTTAATTTGCATCTTGGCTTGTTCCTTTTGCTAATAACCCCGCATCCTGTTTTCTTGCAGTGTTTAGTCCTTTATTCTCGCTTTCCTTCAATACCTTTTGTAGGAGTTCATATAGTTTCCTTTCTGTGTCTGCTATCAATACTGTATCATTTGCATATATTATTTTGTTAAGATTGTAGCCGCCAGTAATGAATCTTGGTAGGATTTCTCAAAATCGTTTCACTGTATAGGTTGAATAAGTCCGGTGAGAAGATCCATCCTTGTCTTACAACCCTTTCTAATCTTATATAATTACTGAATTCATTTTCATCAGTACTTTGTGATGTATTTTATCAAATGCTTTTGTATAATCTATACGATAATATTTATATTGCTCTTTCTGATATCATTCTGAGCATAAATATCGCATTTCTTGTTCCAGTGTCTTTAAAGAACCCGCACTGTTCTTATCCTTTGATTCCGCTACGCCCTCTATTCATCAGTATTTGGATGATAATTTTTATTATATGGCTCATTAGGCTGATTGTCAGAGTTCACATTTGTTTACACCTGGCTTCTTAAGCAGTGGTCCAGCGACTGTTCGCATCAAATAAAAAAAATAATTCTCGGGACATAGAATATTAGAATACTAAGTCATTATGCCCAGTTAGAAAATATAAAATAGGAAATTAACAGGTTAAATGTTAATATTTTAGGCATATGTGAAACGACGAGTAAAAATGGAGAAGTAATCTGTGACGAACACAGGATCATATATGCAGGCGGAGAGAAAAATGAAAGAGGAGACGGACAGATATTAGATCAAGACACGAAGATATGTTTTCTGGGATACTATAAACTATATGAAAGAATTATTGCCGTCAAGCTGAAAAAAAAACCTACAACATATAACTCATATATATCCATGCGCCGAGTAAAGAAGAAGAAATTGAAAAAGTCTTACTTTACGCTAGACAACGGCAAGGCTTAATGTAAATGGCAAGAATTTAATATCGTCATGGGTGACCTCAATGCCAAAATAGCATCTCGTAATGAAGGAAAAGAAGAAATACTTCAATGATGCAAGACGAATTATCAGGTAGCAACCAACACGTGGTTTCAAGAATACCCAAGACTGGAGACGGAGAAGCCCAATAAACGAAAAACCGAATTGACTATATAATTAACTATAAGAAATTAAAGAATGCGGTTTTACACTGCAAAACACGCCCAAATGCTGACTGCGGGAGCAACCACCTGTGATATGTAAACCTAGATGACCTGAAGGGAGATGGCATTTAAAAAATGGGCGGGTTAAGCCCATTTAAAATAGCGAAAACTAAATTAAATATTTACTATTTAATTTGTGAGATGTGTAATTGTCCGTATTCTTGTATTATATCGAACTATTGTTCTCATCTTGGTTGATATAGATGGTATTATCGATACAACGTTTCGACCAAGTACCATCCCGCCATCATCCCGTCTCGATTTATTAGCTGATATAGGATTTATGTCATGTGCCTATAATAATATTCATATCAACCAAGATGAGAACTATAGTACAAAACAGACTTCGTATTTCGTTTCTGAGATGAGTAATTGCTAATATTCTTGTATTATTTCGAACTATTGTTCTCATCGTCACAATGTTTCGACCAAATATCATCTGATAATCACTAAACGAAACCTGATGATGAACAGAAAATACTTGGTCGAAACATTGTGTCTATAATATTATATTTTATTTTTATATACTTTTGAATTTTTACGAAATTTTAACATAAATTAACCACGGTTTATATAATAAACTTATTGTGAGAAAAACGTAAATGAATATACCATTCATCCATGCATTGAATATTGCTTTCATATATGGTCTTGTTTCCCTACTGTGTATTTAGAGATTATTTTAAAATACAAAGAATATGCAATGTTATCAGTCCTGACCTGGCATCTCAGCATCGATCACTTTTCCATCGCTGTGACGTATCTTACACTTTTTTGATAAATATTTTCATGGTAATTGTTCTACTGAGCTCTACTTTATGATACCACGCCTTTTTGAATTTAAGCGCAGTACTTGGTTGGCGATTAGGCTTAATAATTTTACAGCTGAAATGGCTAGAGTTAACTGCAAGTTATATGCTAATAGTTTCTTTTCTCGCACTTCTCGCTTGTGGAACTCTCTTCTAGTTTCTTGCTTCCCAGTCACCTTTGAGGTTCAAAAATTGAAACACAATGTGAAACCTTTCTGTCTTCTTAATTTTTGTTCTTTTACTGTTTTTCTTTTTCCTTTTCTTATATTCTTTCACACGCAGTAACCCCTGGTGTCTTAGTGGCCTTATTGCCTTGCTTGTAGTGAAAAGATTAAAAAATATGAATGAATAAAATTTAGTTGAAATAAATAAGAATTTTATTTTTGAATTGACTATCAAGTGTTTATAGGCTTAACATGAATCAAGTTTTGTGATATTCACTAACGCGCAAATCCCTTTGGGAAAGTTATGAATCTATCTTCTCCCCAAACTATGGATTAAATAGTAGGACTTGTATTTGGAAAATCATTATTATAAAAAAAAACATTTAATGCAATATTTACTGACATCAAAAAAGAATTATTCTTAAAATGCAAAAGATTTTGCTTCCTGGGTAAGATGATAAATTACATCCAGCATCCTCGGTAAGACGATAAACTATGTCTGACAGCAAGGCTTCTGATAAGGATGTTGTAAGGAGCGTGGAACCACCCCATAATTGCTTGTTTTCCCAGTTCCACCCTGACCCGGGATGGTAGCACCTGTTAGGGGTCTCAGCTATGAGCAAATCGTTAACCGACAAACTGATGTCCATACATTATGAAAGTGTAAAAATACCCGCAATAAATATTTTGAAGAAAAAAATTATTATCAGCAATACATTTTTAAAGGAAAAATATTGCCAGTAATACAATTTTGAAAAAAAAAAAATTACCAGTAATACATTTTTCAAAAAAATATTACCATCAATACATTTTTGAAGGGAAATATTACCAGCAATACATTAAAAAAAAAATTACAAGTAATATATTTAAAATATATATATATATTACCAGCAATACTTTTTTCAATATTAGAGAAATACATTTTTACGGAAAAAAATATTACCAGAAATATATTTTTGAAGAAAAAATATCGGCAATAGATCTTTGAAAAAATATTACCAGGAATATATTTTTGAAAAAATATTACCAGCAATACATTTTTGAAGGAAAAATATTACCAGCAATATATTTTTATAAAAAAAAATATTACCAGCGATATGCTCCAAACAAAACAAAACAAAAAAATCTCTCTTTATATATATATATATATATATATATATATATATATATATATATATATATATATATATAATATAATAATATTTTTAGTTTTTAAAAATATGATTCCTTCGCTACATAAGAGTTCTCATGTTTCAAAAGCGAGAGCCGAGACCCCGAACATAATATTTTAAGTTATATAGAGTTAAGGTGTCTGGACCCGCTTCCTTTTCAAGCGATAATTTGGGAATCTCGCTTGAAAAGGAAGCGGGTCCAGACACCTTAACTCTACATAACTTAAAAAATTATGTTAGGGGTCTCGGCTCTCGCTTTTGAAACATGAGAACTCTTATGTAGCGAAGGAATCATATTTTTAAAAACTAAAAATATTATTATAATATAAGCTCTACTTCTGTATGGAGCACTGTCTTTTTGAAAATAAAGCTAAATACTAAGGCACACCGGATTATCTACCTAACGTGTTCTTTCCTATTTTACTGCACACCTGCACATATATATTTATATATATATATATATATATATATATATATATATATATATATATATATATATATATATCTGTCTCTCTCTCTCTCTACACACACACACACACACACACACACACACACACACACACACACACACACACATATATATATATATATATATATATATATCTGTATTTGAAAAAAGAATATTACCAGCAATAAAAATCTTGTCGGTATTAAATAACCCATTGAGGTTGATATACTATAAAACAAATCAAACCAAACAAAACCAAACCCCAAGAGTTTTCGGTTTTAAATAACTTACAAAATGTTGATAAGCCTTAAAAGCAAATCAACCAATCAATTTTGATGACGTCGAAACATTTTAAAACATACGTTTTTCAAAATGTCTTCTTTATTTACCATCCTGATATTCGTAATCTTTTATTTCTGCTTTTAAGTTCGACGTAATCCTTGTATTGGTCAGGGCGACATTCAGCTGGACATAACTGATTAGATGTCACATGAAGAACAAATCTACATTATCAAAAGCTTGTTCTTAAGAATTGCTTATCGTATTACATTATAGATTAGTGCTGTGTCGGGATTTCTCGTCCTAGATCGAGTTGGATTTGAATCTAAACTTAACCCAAAGATTACTCGCACAATCACGTAAGAATATATAATGCATTTAATTCCTTTCCACTGACTCGCCGATGTATATGTCACTTACAATAAAAACCACGTGTACTCTATATAGAGATCACGCCGAAGGTGCTAAATGTAGTAGTGAGATCCTTAATCTTCAAATAGTTTGGGCTTGCTCGATATATTGTTATCAACAGGCGTGGGCGAATAGTTCTTTGTTAAAGGTTCTGACCCAAAGATTATTTCTAAAATGTACGAGTAGATAAAGCTATAATTTAAATGTTATTTTGGTCAACATGGAAGAAGACAGGTATTATGAACAATGCTGAAATAACAGGGGGGGGGGGATAGATAAAACCCAGTTGAGAGCGTTTGTAAAGAAGTGAGTTAGATATTCAACAATCCTTAGAGAAAAAGAATGAGAAATAAGTCGTAGAACATTATCCAGAAACCTACCTGTCAAGTTGTGGGAGGTCCGATATACATCGCTATTGTTTCGAAACTTAGCGAATAACAAATCGTCTTAGATGGCAGTGGATGTTGGACAATCCCCTCACAAAGATGAAGAGAAAACTAGAGGCAACAAAAATGTGGTTCTACAGAAGGATACTGAGAATTCCATGGACGGAGCTAGTAAGCAACGAAGACATTTGAAATGAAATTGATAAGAAAAAGAACACTTATATTCAAAATCAGAATCAGAAAACTGAAATTCGTTGGACACATAATGAGGAAGAAAGGCTAGGAAAAATTAACCTTCACAGAGCATATTGAGGGCAAGAGAAATAGAGGAAGGCAACAAGCCGCCTACCTGACGATATTTTTGTGAATGGATGGCGGAGCGGGGTTTGGCGGGATGCTTAGCAGAGAGAGAAACACAAGGGATAAGAAATTGGGGTGAGCCATAATCACCCATGCCAAGAAAGCACACAGTGCATAGATGAAGATGATGATGATGATGAGCAGTCAGTCAGAAGTAAAAAAAAAAACTGCGCGCCTAGAAAGGTGACAAACTCAAGAACAGTCTACCTGCATAACTTTGAAAAAAGTGGAAACAGATGTAAAAAAAAAAAGGTAAAAAAAGGTCTTTAAATGAAGATTGATTTATTTTGTGATGTTGGACGGCTTTCTTTGATCTTTTGTTATCACTTCCAAAAATGCTCGTTGTAGTTGAGACTTCGTAAACGCCAGTACTACTAGTAGTAATACCTTCCAATAATATCCACACCAGTAATACTTGTACAAGTAGTAATTGCCAAATAGTATAATGATCAGTAGTATAGAGAAAAGAAACGTAATCTGTATAGTAATAGAGTAGAAAGAGAGAACGTATAGCAATAGTGGATAGGCAAGTGAACAGTGAACACGTAGTCAACACGCTACTTCGTATTTATTCACTTCCTTTCTGATCACGTGATCTACTTAATTATGGAATCGCCCGTGTTACTCACTGGCGTTTTAGTTACAAACCATAGTGTCGGCAACGACACTTAGTCTTATACAACAATTTATCTATTTTTTACGGCTTATCAACCTTTGTAGGTTATTTAAAACCAGGAAATATATTGAGATTGTTTACAATTTTTTTTTATAATAGATAAATAATAATGATTTTACTGGTTCAAGTTCTACTAACCTACTAATTAACCCGTAGCTGTGGGGAGAAGAGGTGGATCCTTACCGTTCTCAAGAGTATTTGCGTGTAAGGGAGTATAACGAATCTGACTGGAAGCGGAACTCGGCTCTCCGATTTCCAAATTCGAGTCGTTATCCATTACACCAACCGCACATCCAAGCTTACAGAATTTGATATTCTCAAGCGGTCACTCATCTAGGTACTAACCATATTCAACGTTGCTTTACTTCGGTGAGAACTGGTTTTTCAACGTGATATGGCTGCAATTCCTTTAAAGAAAAAAGAGAGAATGAAGCGAATTTACCGAGAAAGCAATCTAGAAGAGAGAAAAAATATTAAAACTAATTTAACTTTTTGGATTATAAAAACATAACGAAATAATATACATTACATAGGATGAATGGGATATTAATTTGACAGAAGTAAAGTTCGACTTGGCGGTAAGGACGCTAATTGTTGCCATGTATCTTACATAAAAGATTTTTATTGCAATTTTTTAAATTTTTCTTCTACGAATTTAATATCCCAATAAAAATTAAATTAACTGTTCGTTGAAAAAAATAATCATAGAAGTGATGACAGCTATTAAACTTTAAATTTAAAGTGACGGTGATTTTGTTAAAATGTAATAAAAATTCATCGAGACTGTTAGGTTTCGATACTTTAAATACGTCCAACGTATCAATAATCTATGTTTGAAAAATAAAAAAAATAAAAAAATCAGAGACTGAAGTACAGCGCATAAGTTACCTAACAAGTTTGTGGAAATAGATTGCAGAACAGTGTCTCATTCACCAATATTCCTATAGGTTAATTAGCTCCCTTGCTTAAAAAAAAACTAACTAAAATGTATACCTTTCTTGCTAATGTACTATCGGGTGAACTCCTCCTAATTTTCGAAACCGCTACTAGGAGACGCTTTACGTCACTATAAATACTCCGCGATAATTATTTGCAGCCTTACTTTTCCGTTTATACAAAAGCATGTAAATTTCTCGCGGAAGAACGCGTTCCCTTTTTGGGAAAAGCATGAACAATACCTACACATACACGTACATACGTACGTACATTCGCTCACTTCCCATACTTTGGACCAACAAGTTCCTACATTCATTTGTCACTTGTAACATTTTGTTGTTAATACATTTATCATTTGTTTGTACATATATATCGGGTCTTGTTTCATTACGTTTCTTTTGGTGGACTCATACTCCAAATCTGTCATGTTTGTTGTGGGTATTTCAGGAGACACACGTGTTTATCTCACAACGCGTACACTGGCCCGCAACAACAGGGATTAGGAGAGACAGCAAAAATGCACACTTTACTAAGAGCTACAAAGGACAGGAAGTTGTGGAGGAATACGGTATATAGAAAAAGAATAAGTACACCGGAACTTTCCACATGTAGAAATGACCTTTGGTCATATGGCGTATGTGTGACTTCACAATCAACAAAATTTTTTATATGGAAATATTGTCTCACTTCTCTTCTATGAGATTCAATGCGCACAAATATTCCTAAAATAAATCTTAGAATTTCGGAACAATAAATTCTTACTTATTGATATCTTTTCCTGCATGACTGCTCATGGCACCGTTAAAGGTAGACGTATGAGCGGACATAAACGCAAAAACCGGTTGGATAATGTCAAACATTGGACAAGTACGACTATATCAGTATTGCTGATGGCTGCGGTTGATAGACCGTTGTGGGTGAGGTTCAATATGGCTTCTGCATTCGGATCCCCCTACGATTACAAAAATCAAGGGGATTATGACTTAAAATTAAAATAATGAAATACATCCATTCCGTTTTAACATTGAATGCATGTGCTGGAGGGGGACTATTATTCTGCATTTTGCCCAGAGTTCATATTGCCGAGCATTTGAACCCTTTTATGCTGACCATATTTTCCGCTGGTGAGATTTTGTTCCATCAAGATAAAACAACACCCCGCCATTATGCATGGGTAACCAAAAAAAAAAAAAAAAAAAATAAAAAAAATGATTCAAGGAACATGGCTGACTTCATGGTGCTTCATTGGCCTTCTCACTTCTCAGTGAGTACGAATGGGGAGGCGAAGTGGAGTAATGGATAGCGCCTAGGATTGAGGCATCGGAGAGCTGAGTTCGAATTCTAGTCGAATCTATTACATTTACCTACATGAAATTTTCTCTGTACTTACTATGATTGGAACTGACATTTAACTGGGACGCGATCTGATGTAATGTTGATTTTTTTTTTTGATAATGCTAATACCCTTGGGAATGGTATGAACCCTCTTCTCTTCCCGGCTATAGATAAATAGCAGGACAGACCGGGTTCTGTAGCCTTGGGTCTAATAGAATTAACTCTGAATTCAAAACCGGGCTGGGGAGGGTTGGGCTCCGTCAGGCTATCTTGCCCAAGAAACATCACTTCTAGTGCGGCTACAGTACATGTGGTACTCCTATGACCCTGATGGGTCACAGGATTTGCGAGCATGAGTATTGAGTATTCATGACACATTTGAGCAGATTGAGTCTTTTTTGCTTTCTTTGTAGAAAATAAACATTGCACTCAGTGGAAAATCTGGGGGTGGACGTGAAAGCATTGATACCAAAAATAGATTCGTAGTTCCACTTGAAAGATTTCTTTTAAAATCGTCTGAAAAGATCTACAGAAATACCTCATTTCCGTAAATTTTTGTTTACAAACTAACTTAAGAATTTTGCTATTTTAAGAATAAATCCAAATAAAGTTGATATTTTTGTATTATTTACATTGAGTGGAAGACATATTCAAACAAAAATTCTAATTACACGGGATTACAAAATATTTTTTCTCTGAGGAAAACATGTGAATAGGTGTTTTTTAAAAATTAATTTTGATGTGGTGGGTTCAAATTTCTGAACAGTTTTGTTTTATCACCTGCAGAATGTTTACTTTTACATATCACATTTTTATCATACTGCATATAAATAAGTGTTTATTTTATTTACTACAAAGGCACATTAGAGAAAGAAACAGCATAGACACAGATCGTTGGCGGAAATAAATTACTTGAATAATAAGAAGTGAGTGTTTTGGACGATCTCAGGTTCTTTGACTCCGGTATGTCACACAATAGCATTCAGCAGAAATCATATATCATACTGGGCTCCACTTGCTTTGGTAGTTTCTTTCCATATTAGCAATACCTTGGTGAAACCTTTCTGCCTGCTCATTGCTCACTGCTCTAAGGGAAAAAATTAACGACGGACTTTGAAAGTGAATTTTGAATGAGATTCAACATCCCTTTTTGAGTGAATTCCGCATCCCATATTCTCATAAGACTAAAAATTTCTCGATACACTCTTGGTAATCTGGTACTCGGGTGTCACTAAGGAGGCCACGGAAAACTGACGTAAATGCTTGCTATGCTCTCAGCCCATTTAAGATAAGAAGCTGCTCAAATGCCTCATTCTTCAGCACTTCTCGAATCTACTGTTTGACGAAGATGCCATGCTTGAGCTTATCAGGGAATAGAGGGGTCAGGTGTTGGAAGGCAGCACCATTTTTGTCAGGATATTCATAAAATTCTTCATTAGACCAAGCTTGATATGAAAAGGAGGAAGAAGTACCCTATTCATGTCCACAAGAGGAGTTTTTCACACTGTTTTCACGAGGTACAAAAGTGCTCCTAGACGGCCCAGTACATATACATGTAGCACTTGTAGTCCAAGAGACAGCGAAAGCAACAGAAACTTCGAGAAGCCCACTTTCATAAATATAAGGAAACCAATAACCCTGGTATCCCCACAGAGTCTTCATTGTTTTCTATTGTTTTGCCAGTACCAGGTTCCACAGCTTAACCAGGGATACCAGAAGCTCTGACTGCTGCTTAGACAGGTTTAAATCACGGGCAAGTTCATTCAGGTCTTCCTGAGTGATTCAATATGGCTCACTGAATACACAGAGACATTGTCTTCAGAAACGACCGACATAGCAGAATTTCCCTCTGAAGGCAATTCTCCAAGGAATAAGATTTTCATTTTTGTGCTGGGGGTGTAAGGACAGGGAGGTCATGTGAGTTGGGAACAGGTCACATATCTGAGTGAAGGTTGGGGTATTTTTTATATTTCAATTTAACAAAAATAATAATCATCTGCATGGCTTTTTAGCTCTCTCCATGCCATCAGGACAGCAGAGATGAAGGCTGATTCCTTGCCAGGTGACCATGCAGTTAGTCCGTTACAACAAATGCGTTCAACCAAGAGTTCGTCTTGATCTTCAATTTTACAGTTTAAATGATAAAAGTAAACAGTTCTCAGAAAGCGAATAATTGTACAACGCTGGGCAACTGTCGTAAAATCCTCACATACGTAACAGGATGAATTTGCCTTTTTTCTGGCATCGTCGGTGTTTTGAAGTGTCTGAAGCTATTATTAGAAGTATTAGCTCATAAAAAATCTGGAAAACAAAATAAACATTGATCATATATATGGTTACGTCCATAAGTACCAGGCTTTTGAGTTTAAAGAGGATTTTCATTTCTCAAGAGAATATAGCCTACAGGGCCGAGCGTAGGACGCAGAAAGGCGGTAGCTACGTAAGTTCTTATTAAAAATAACATAATTCCTAAAATTTCAAATAAAAAAAAACACAATGCCCTAAATAAGACACATCTGTCTGCATTGAATGCATATACATGCATACATTTACGTACATGTATATCTCATAGACTGGAGACAATGACTGAAAATTGATTTCGTATCTGAAATCAACACCCAATAATTAGGTTAGAACAAGGTATTTTTAGCTTGCCTCAGTATCTTTTACACCAATGATATGAATTACCACGTGGAAAATATGCAATTTTCTTTACTATATTCGATAGGTTTTTACTAGGTAAAGATTTTAAAATATTACGAAAAGTCAACTGAATGAATAAGATCTTACACCACGTGTTAGGTCATAATTAATAAAAAAACAAAAAAAACATAAGTAAGTGTATATAGCAACATAATACTGCTGGGCGCAAACTATACGATAGAATGATTTAAATTTGCATTGTTTATTAAAAGTCGCACTAAAAGGGCTGCACTGTATAACATTACATGATAATAATGCGAAATTGTTCAGTATAATTTCCATTTGAAGTAAATGAAGGGCGTATTTGATGACACAATGATTTAGTTATAATGTATCTTGTCCATATTCAACTTGTGAAGTTTCAGTAGTTAATTTAACTGCTTTTACCACACCTTACGAATGTGCAGGTTTATTCCGGAACTCAAACACCTTAGTATCAATGAGAAGATGGTGCAGTTCATTATTTGTAAAACCTGCAAGCGAAGGTTCATAACCTCTATTTTTTGAGGTTAATTAAATTTGATCAGTGTGTCGCTTCAGAGTTGATGAATGTAATTTTTAATCTCTTCTTTAGAGGCTCAATACTTCTTAAAAACTGTTATTGGAAAATTTAGCCATACTTGGTTATATATTTGTAATGCAATTTGAAAAATTTGAACATTTGTCTTGTAAATTGACACAGCTAATTAAATATGAATAAATTTTTACTTATCTAATGAACACATTTCTTTGTAGCCTCCCAATTCATCTGTCTTCAACATTGAGAAAAATATTTTCATAAAGCAAGGCGAAAGCATTGTGCTTAATTTTTTAATGTAAAATTCTCTATTTCGTTCAACTGTTACTTTATTCTCTGGATCATGTTGAAGATAAACCATTATTCGTTATGGAATTTGTTATTCCGTTTAAACAATAAATCTAAAACCAATTAATTGCGCGTATTTCAATTATAAATTTTCTATATGGCTGTGCTATAAGGCTTTCACTGATCGCCTGTATTAAATCCCAACGTTATAATTTTGAATCTAAATTTAATCTTTAACTAGTTTCCTCAAAAGACAGTAACGATTTCGAAAAACAAATTTTGTGCTATTAATTAACCCTGTCAAACCCAAAATTTCAAACTGAGCCCAATATCATGGTTCCAGAATCGATCTGCCCTAATGGCACTTGCCGTAGATTGCGTTGTTTTTTACGGTTTATCAACCATTTTCAGGTAGTTGAAGTCAGAAAATATTTTTTAGATTGTAAGAATGTTTTGGTGATAATAACGATTTATTGATAGAAGTCCGACTAATTAACCCATAGCTGGGGTGAGAAAAGTTAAATGGGTTTGGAACTCGGCTCCACCATCTCCAATAACGAACTAGTATCCATTATACCCGCCTCAAACCTGTGGCACCTGGCATTCTCATGAGAACATCCATCTCGGTACTGACCAGGCTCGACATTGTTTAACTTCGGTGATCATAGAAGAACTGTTATTTCAACGGTCATTACACCACCCGCACATCCAAGCTTACAGCACCTGGCATTCCCATGTGGTTACCTATCTAGGTACTGACAAGTATCAACATTGCTTAACTTAGGTGATCATAAGACAACAGGTGTTTTAGTGTTATATGGCCGTAAGACAATTATTTTTCAACGAAGAATTATTATTATTATTATTATTTTACGAGCAGCATTGCCCAGTTTCAAATACCAAAATAAATATAATCCCGTGAGCTCACAGTACTTTGCTTCAGTTGCTTTTAAAACTGAGTCGGGGAATTGTTGCAATTAAGATAATTCTACTACTTTATTTACTCAGAATTTCGCTAAAACATGTATATATAAGCAAATAATATCTAAAATAAATCAATAATAAAAATTAAAATAAAGACTGCAAAATAAAAATGAACACACATACATACATATAGCTGTCGAATCGTTAATTTAGTATGACTAAAAAACATTACTATGTACAAATTGAATTATCATGCTACAGAATTAAAAATAAATATGAATAGTTATGGTACAAAACAAAATATTGAATAAGACAATTAAAATCAGTGAAATATGTACAAGTGATCTATAAATTATGTGATCTGCAATGACTCGTAAGACTTGCAAGGAAGTACTTCTGCAATAACTACACAAAACAATTGTTTGATAGATATCGCATGATTTCACATGTCTAAGTAACCCGAATCGCTTTCTAGATAATTTATTACAAACCGAGTAGAAGGAATCTGAAGAAATTAGTTACTTTTAGTCACTTGAAAGTCTCATCATATGGCTAACATATAACATACAAACACCATCAATTATTTGAGAACACATTATCAGAAAGCCACAAGTGACCAACATTAACTAAAAAGAAAAACTTGTTTAATTTTGTTCAGACTCGCGATGGAAGCCTCGACTCTTTCATGCAGTTCTCGTTGCTTTAGCTGCCAATAACATAGATTTAGAGATTGCAGACTTCTTAAATGTGACAAGGTCATTCGTGTTTAAGATAAGAAAAGGCCTCCAGGTCCCAGTCAAGAATGTTTTCAGTGGCAAAACGAAAAAAAAAAAAAAAAAAAACAAACTAAAAAGCAAAAACATTATTGAGGAATATATGCGCCTCGACTTGGTGTAATAATTTACAATAATGTCTCGTTAGAACAATTACGACAGGGGAGTGAGATCGATCCTCTCTGGTTGTCCCATACTTTCGGCCGTGTGCCCCATTTAAGCTACGCTTAGGCAATCAGCATATAAATTGGACACTTCTACGTGATTCAATGGTTAGCAAGCTTGTCTCGCGAGATTAATTACGACTGAGTAGTGAGTTCAATCTTCACTGCGTGCCTCATACTTTTGGCCTTGTGTCACATGTAAGCTACTCTTAGAAGACCAATTGCGCACCTCAACGTAGTGTAATAGCAAGATTGTTTTACTAGAAAAATTACGACTGAGTAGAGAGTTTGAATCCCATATTTTCAAATTTGTGCCGCATCTAAGCAATGCTTAGAAAATCAGCATTGTGAGGAATCTCGAGATAGTCCATAAAAGTCCAGGTTATCATCAAGGAGAACCTGGAAAATTCATAATGGTTTGTTAATAAGCTCCATATATCAGATTCAACCATCAGACCTTTGGAGTACGAAAAATAGTTGGTGGTTTTAAAGGTGTGCGAGAACGGGTTGATAATTTGAAAGGTGAGCAAGAACTGTTTGGTGATTGGAAAGGTGTGCAAGAACGGGTTAGTGGTTTGAAACGGGTGCGAGAACTGGTTGGTAGTTTGAAAGATGCGCGAGAACTGGTTGGTGGTTTGAAAGGTGTGCGAGTACTGGTTGGTGGTTTGAAAGTTGTGCGAGAATGGTTGGTGGTTTGGACCGTGTGCGAATACTGGTTGGTTGTTTGAAAGAGGTGCGAGAACTGGCTAGTGGTTTGAAAGGTGTGCGAGAACTGGTTTGTGGCTTGAAAGTGCTACGAGAACTGGTTGGTAGTTTGAAAGTGTTGCGAGTAATGGTTGGGGGATTTGGGAAAGTTGTGCAAGTACTGGTTGCTGGTTCGAAATGGGTGTAAGAAGATGTTGCTGGTTTTAAATTGTGCGAGTACTGGTTGGTGGTTTCAAAGGAGTACGAAAATTGTTGGCGGTTTGAAAGGTGTGCGAATACTGGTTGTATGATGAAAGATATGCGAGAACTAGTTGGTGGTTTGAAAGGTGTGCGTGAACTGTTTCGTGCTTTGAAAAGTTTGCAAGAACGGGTTATTGGTTTGAAAAGGCTGCAAGAACAGGTTGATGGTTTGAATATGTTGCGAGTACAGTTTGGTGGTTTGAATATGTTGCGAGTACAGTTTGGTGGTTTGAATATGTTGCGAGTACAGTTTGGTGGTTTGAATATGTTGCGAGTACAGTTTGGTGGTTTGAAATATGTTCGAGTACTTGTGGTGGTTTGAAATATGTTCCAGTACTGCTGGTGGTTTGAAAGATATGAGAGTACAGGTTGGTTGTTTGAAAGGTGTGTGAATACTGCTTGGTTTTATTAAGGAGGTGCGAGAACTGGTTGGTTGTTTGAATGTGTTGCGAGTATTTGTTGGTGGTTTGAACCGTGTGCGAGTACTGGTTGGTGGTTTGAAAGTTGTGCGATAATCGTTGGTGGTTTGAAACGTGTGCGAATACTGGTTGGTTGTTTGAAAGAGGTGCGAGAACTGGTTGGTGGTGTGAAAGTGTTGCGAGTACTGGTTGGTTGTTTGAAAGGTGTACGAGAATGGTTGGTGTTTTAAAAGAGGTGCGAGAAAAGGTTGGTGGTTTGTAAATGTTGCGAGTAATGGTTGGTGGTTTGAAAGAGGTGCGAGAACTGGTTGGTCGTTTGGAAGGATCTGTGAGAAGTGGTTGGTGGTTTGAAACAGGTGCAAGAACAGGTTAGTGGTTTGAAAGGATGTGCGAGTACTGGTTGGCGGTTTGAAAGAGGTGCGAGAACTGGTTAGTGGTTTGGAAGTGGTGCGAGAACTGGTTGGTGGTTTGAAAGTGTTGCGAGTATCATTTGGGGGATTGAAAGGTGTGCGAGAATGGTTGGTGGTTTGAATGGTGTGCGAATACTGGTTGTTTGTTTGAAATGTGTGTGATTATTAGTTGGTGGTTTGAAAGGTGTGCGAGTACTGGTTAGTGGTTTGAAAGAGGTGAGAGAACTGGTTGGTGGTTTGAAAGGGGTGTGAGTAATGGTTGGTGGTTTGAAAGAGGTGCGAGAACTGGTTGGTGGTTTGAAATGTGTGCGTGTACTGGTTAGTTGTTTGAAAGGTGAGCGAGTACTGGTAGGTGGTTTGAAAGAGGTGCGAGAACTGGTTGGTGGTTTGATAGGTGTACGAATATTGGTTGGTTGTTTGAAAGTGGTGCGAGAACTGGTTGATGGTTTAAAAGGTAAGTGAAAACAGGTGTGCTTGAACTGTTTTGTGCTTTGAAAAGTTTGCAAAACGGGTTATTGGTTTGAAAAGTCTGCGAGAACTGGTTGGTGGTTTTAATATGTTGCATGTACAGTTTGGTGGATTGAAATATGTTCGAGTACTGGTGGTGGTTTGAAAGAGTTGCAAGAACTGTGTGGTGGTTTGAATGTGTTGTGAATACTGGTTGATCGTTTGAAAGGCGTGTGAATACTGGTTGGTTGTTTGAAAGATCTGTGAGAACTCGTTGGTTGTTTGAAAGAGGTGCAAGAACTGGTTGGTGGTTTGAAAGTATATTCCAGTACTGGTTGGCGGTTTGAATGTCGTCGAGAACTGATTGGTGGTTTGGAAGTGGCGCGAGAACTGGTAGGTAGTTTAAAAGGTGTGCGAATACTGGTTGTTTGATGAAAGTGGTGCGAGAACTGGTTGGTGGTTCGAAAGGGATGTGAGAACTGGTTGGTGGTTTGACAGGTGTGCGTGAACTGTTTCGTGCTTTGAAAAGTTTGCAAGAATGGGTTATTGGTTTGAAAAGGCTGCGAGAACTGTTTGGTGCTTTGAAATATGTTCCAGTACTGCTGGTGGTTTGAAAGAAATGCGAATACTGGTCGGTTGTTTGAAAGACGTTCGGGAACTGGTTGGTGGATTGAAAGAGGTACGAGAACTGGTTGGTGGTTTGAAATTGTTGGAAATACGGGTTGGTGGATTGAAATTAGTGCGTGAAATGGTTGGTGGTTTGAAAGTGTTACGAGTACTGGCTGGCGTTTTGAAAGGTGTCCGAATACTGGTTGGTGGTTTGAAAGGTGTGCGAGTACTGGTTGATGGTTTGAAAATGGTGAGAGAATTGTTTGGTGGTTTCAAAGGTGTGCGAGTACTGGTTGTTGGTATAAAAGATGTGCGAGAACTGCTTTGTGGTTTGAATAGTGTTTCAAGAACTGATTGGTGGTTTGAGAGTTGTGCGAATACTGGTTGGTGGTTTGAAAGAGGTATGAGAACTCTTTGGTGGTTTGAAAGGTGTGCGTGAACTGTTTGGTGCTTTGAAAAGTTTGCAAGAAAGTGTTATTGGTTTGAAAGTTCTGCGAGAACTTGTTGGTGGTTCGAAAGGTTTGCGATTACTGATTGGTGGTTTGAAAGAGGTCCCAGAACTGGTTTGTCGTTTGAAAGTGTTGCGAGTACTTGTTGGTGGTTTGAAAGTGGTGTGAGAACTGGTTGGTCGTTTGAAAGTGTCCGAGTACTGGATGGTCGTTTAAAAGTTGTGCGAGAATGGTTGGTGGTTTGAGAGTGTTGCGAGTACTGGTTGTTTGATCAAAGAGGTGCGATAACTGGTTGGTGGTTTGAAAGGCCTCCGAGAACTGGTTGGTGCTTTGAATGTGTTGCGAGTACTGGTTGGTGGTTTGAAAGTTTTGCAAGTACTGACTGGTGGTTTGAGAGTTGTGCGTATACTGTTTGGTGGTTTGAAAGAGGTTCGAGAACATGTGGGTGGTTTGAAAGAGGTGTGAGAACTCTTTGGTGGTTTGAAAGGTGTGCGCGAACTGTTTGGCGCTTTGAAAGTTTTGAAGATTTTTAGTGTTTTCCAAAACCTAGTTAACGAGTTTAAGGTTGAACGCAAGGAGACAATTAATGACGACCCCGAAAGAGAATTCGTAGTGTGAATCGACAAAGGAAGAGAAGATAGGATAAATGAATGAGGTGTCGGGGGGGGGGGGTAATTTCATGTGACAAGAGTTTTGAACTTGAAATATGACACTGAAATCCGAAATAATTTTTGGATAGAAAATGCGCCTTCAAAAAGCTAAGTAAAGTATAAATAAACAGGAAAATTTCATTAGAAGCAAAAAAGTGCTGAACTATTATGTAATATCCACCGATATGGCTGAGAATACTGGACTTGATGCAAAACAGATGCGGCTCCACAGAAGGACGCTGAGAATAACACAGGATGGACATGTGAGTAACGAATGCTTAAAATCAGAAAGAGATAATTAAAATTTTCAGGGCACAACGAGGAAAGAATGCATGAAGAATATGACACTCACAGGAGATTGAAGGCAACAGTGAGAGATGGAAACGGTGTGTAATCTAGCGAATAAACTTGAGTAAATTGATGTCAGAACAGGCAATGGGCGTACTGGTGAAAAGACAAACCTCAGCTTCTTTTTATGGTAATGTTGGCCAAATACAAAACCCAAGAGCGACTAAAGGTAGATGGTTATTGTATGGCGTTGCATGAGCGAAAGAAGGGGCAACAAATTATATTCATGGGACTATGCAGGAAAGACAAAGTTTAACCCTAGACACGAACAGGTTAAGATTGTAGATATTTGGAAAACATCCCGTCGGGAGTCTGTTTCACAAAGCAGCAATACAAAGAATAGGAGATTGTGCAGAGCTATGTTTGCTCACGCCCATATGGACACGGTACATAGAAGAAAAATGTGTCATTCTCCTTGGTAAGTTATTTTATCGTTGATGTTATAGACGTTTGAATATTTCCGGAGATGATTCATTATTATTAGTTTTTTTGAATAACCAAAAAGCAGACAGAAAATATGGTGAATTATTCAACATGCAAACATAAAACTCTTATAGATATGTACGCTGACGTGCACGCAAATTGAAAATAAATTTATGATAAAATAAAACCATTAGTTTTTGATATCGTTCTCTGGGCCAGGCTCTGATTTCGAAGAAGGCGTCAGGTTTACAGAGATTTATAACCATGTATTCCAAAACCGACACAATAACTTTAGTATCTCTAAGCCCATCGCGTTTCCTTTTAGAGTCCCCCCGCCCCCCAAAAAATAAATAAATAAAAGAGTTGCATTGGCATTCACAGTCTATGACCAAGGAAAAAAAAACAACGGTGGGAGGCGAAACGGTAAACTGAGCAGCCAGGTCGTTTGGTGCTCACAAAAGAATAAGTTTCAACGTCAATCACAGGTTCAGATTCGCCTCATTTGATCTTAATTGCTGCTGACATAGTTAATGAAATATTGAGTGCAGACCTTCCCGGCATGCTTCATTCATTTCCGTTCAGGTGTTTTATTTACTTGCGCCGACAAATGTAAGCGTGTTCGTACAAAGAAAGTTCTTATACGAACAAGCTCAATATGCAATTTTACGCCGTTTATTATGGGCAAAGGTCATAGGATAGCATTAATGATACAGTGAGACCTCGGTTCACGAATTTCATTCGTTCTTGAAGGGCATTCGTAACACGAAATTATAGAATCGTCCATATTTTCTACTCACCCCCGTTAAAAATACACTCTTCCATCAGAATCAGTTTTAACCAATCAACGCCTCACATTGAAAATCTCGACTTTTTATTGGTCGAGACGACACCAAATTGTGTATCAATTATCAAAAATCTATTTTCTCGCCAAGCTCACTTGAGCCTACTTTGATTTCACAAAACAAATAAAAGGACAAATTTCAGTCCAATTCACCAGTCAGCCACTTAGCTTCAGAGAGATGCTACACGAATCCACGCATGTCACTATTTTGACTTAAGAAAAATATCGCGCATCAACTGCTGACTCAACCACCAACATCATTCTCTCTCTAAATCCATTACAACTTTTTAAAAATGTGTTCATTTACACTATTAAATAGAAATTGTAATTTCAACAAAAGACAAACAAAAGACAGTTGAAGGTAAACAACTCTGGAAGAATAAGAAAAAACACATCCTACTTTATTGTCGCATATTTACTACGTAAATTACCTTTTTGATAAATTCTCCATTCTTATTCTATTTGAACATTTCTTCAACAATTGAACATTCCTGAACCGTAATTCATTAAGATACTTAATTCACACTTCGTTAACTTTCATATAACCAAAACACAAGCTTTTTCAAATTGTATTAATTGTATATAAATGTTCGATGTTTTCTAATTGAATTCACGACTACCGTTGTTTCTTGTTCGATTTTGCCTTGAGATTTATTCAACTTGTATGTCTATGCTTTATATTATTGTGATTAATATGAAGAACATGCTTTCAAACTCATCATCTTAAAACAAAAAAACTTCTGAGTACAAATTGATTTCATAGCAATCCCAACAAAATGCTTGTTAACTGAAATTATTTTTCCGATTGGAATTAATGTAGAGAAAAAAGTCACAGTACAATAAAATTGGAAATGAAAAACATGGCACGACACAAGAGTGTATACAACATGGCGGTCGACTTAGAAATGATTCCGTTCGGATTAACT
The DNA here is from genome assembly GCA_964036315.1 of Acanthosepion esculentum. Classification (NCBI taxonomy): domain Eukaryota; kingdom Metazoa; phylum Mollusca; class Cephalopoda; order Sepiida; family Sepiidae; genus Acanthosepion; species Acanthosepion esculentum. Next base: position 133,180,092 of record OZ038477.1, read on the forward strand.
CGGTTCGGCTCGCTTCGGCTTGGTTCGGCAATGTTATTCGAGAAACGAAATTTTGTTCGATAACCGAGGTATTTTCATCTCGGATTTTCTGTTCGAAAAACGATTTGTTCGGCATGTGATACGTTCGAGAATCGAGGTTGCTCTGTATTTTTAATTTATAGGCCACTTTTGATGACAGCCCTTCCAGCTGGGTCCTCTGAGATCTCTCTATATGTCACATGAAATGATATTCTACCGAAATCAAATCATTGTCGTCGTATTTATTACAACGTTTCGGCTGTTGCACGCTCCGGCCTTGTTCACGTAGTTGGAATGTCGAACTGAACCCTTTATTTCGCTCACTGGGGTAGACGATCCTAGTTCCACGTGCCATGTTTAATGGATGTCAGTTATCAGTTATCTCCTGTTAATTCACCTCTCCAAGTTCTCCACTGCCTTAACCGGGTATTGAAGTGAGACTCTTTGGGTCTTGTCACTTGAGGACACATGGCACAGTGGATAAAGGCGTTAGTTAGATCCAGTGACAGGAATCAAAGAGTGTGAGTTCAATACCCGGTTAAGGCAGTGGAGAACTTGGAGAGGGGAATTAACAGGAAAAAACTGATGACTGACGTCCATTAAACATGGCACGTGGAACTAGAACAGTCCACCTTAGTGAGCGAAATAAAGGGTTCAGTTCGACATTCCAACCACCTTAAGAAGGCCGGAGCGCACAACGGCCGAAACGGTTGTAATAAATATGGCAACAATGATGAGGACAATAGTCCGAATAATGTAAATAGTGTACATAATATTACCACTGGGATTTGGTAATATACAGATTAACTCTTGGACAGACGGAAATTGAAATAAACGAAACAATTTGGGAAAGAAACTTATTCAAAACATTAACCTATTTTAAAAGAACAGAATACAAGAGTTTGTCATTTGATATCAACAGACTGATTTTTTTACTGGTTATCAACGTTTTGTTATTTAAATCCAGAAAATAATTTTAAATTATAAGAATTTGTTGCAGATAACACATATTTACTGATACAAGACCTACTAATTAACTTATAGCTGGGGGTGGAGATGTTGATTCATATGTTACCCAAGTGTATTTGCGCGACTGGACCCGACTGGAATTCGGAATTGTTATTCATCAATCCAGCCACACATCCAACCTTACAGCGCCTGGTATTTGCACGCGGTCTCCGATCTAGGTTTCAGATTAGTAGAATTTGTGACTCATACATTGTTTCCTATCAAGATAAGAATCCTTACTCTCTATTTCTATCACTTTCTCTCTCTCATGTAATATTTGGGACGTGGGTATCCACAGCTTCTTTTGTTGTTCTTAGTAATAATTGCTCCTTTACAGCCTCTTTTTGACTTAGGGGTTCTTGTTTACCAAGTAGGTTTCCTCTCTCTTTCTATGTCTTTTGAGAACATGGGCGATCTTGGCTCTTCACAGCTTCCTATATTTTGGTTATCTAAACAATAATTGCCCATCTTTGTGATTCTTGTTCCCTCGTCTATTTGCTCAAAATGTCAAGGAAGTGGCATTATACTTTTGTGACACTGGGGCCGTGAAGTGGTTAAAAGTTAACTTTGATCAGCAAGGAGGTAAGCCTATATTGGAATATAAGCTGGGAGAAAGAAAGAGAGAGGGTGGAGACATTTTTCTTGGTGGAAATGGGATCGTCTGGATTTCTTCTCTCCTAAAGTTTATTTTCTGTTATCTATCGAGAATCTGGCAGACGTGGAGAAATAATTTTATCTTTTCCTTGAGGAATTAAGAAAACGTATATTAACGTGAAGAGAGACAGACGGGGGCTTACATTTTCGTTGACGAAAACGAATTTAGAAATTTAAACAAAGAAAGAACCTTTTTTGAGTGTCGAAGCTATGAAGACATATCCTGTCATTGGCGAGCAGGTTTATATTTTCGCTCGACACAAATCAGCCCAGGAATGGAGTAATACTTTTCTCTCTCCCTTGAGAATTTATGCAAACAAATATGGTTGGCAGAATATACATATATATATATATATATATATATATATATATATATATATATATATATATATATATATATATATATATATACGGATTTTATTGTCGCCGACGAAAACGAATTCGGAACCTGGGAAATGTTAACAGGGAACGAATCTTTTTGAGGGTGGAAGTTATGAAAACAGAACCTGCTGTTGATGAGCAGAATGATCTGGTTTATATTTTCACTAGAAAGTGATAAGCTCAATAATGGAGAAATAATTTCATCTCTCCCTTGAGAATTCAAGAGAATTAAAATTAATGACTATAATAAAACTATGTCCTTTTGTCCAAACGATTTAAAAATTAGATTTGTCTTAAAGACAGCTATGCTTGTCCTGGAGGGTAGGCTGAGCTTGTGTACTGAGAAGGAAGGAGTAAGAGGGAAAATTTGGCACAGCCTATATGGAATTATGGTGCGAGATGTAAAGTAAAGGCAGTTGGAGATTAAGAGAGGAGAAATCAATGTGACTACTCCCAAGAAGGTGGATAATTCTCCAAATTTGGTAAGTTGATTAAGAAAGCAGAAATGAGGAACAAGGACCCTTATTGGGATTAATGTGAAAGAATCACCGAATCCCCAGAACCCTTCGGTTCCACGCCAGTTTTGTGTCGGAGTGCATATACGCAGATAGCTTTGAGAGTTCGAAGACTTGGCCAGTGAATCCCGCATTTTGTTTCTCTGCGATCCACGTTATCTGCCACCGGATTTTCTGATTGTGAAGAACTTGGACTTCAAATATTAGTCGAGGCACAGTGTCACTATAGAGATTGATGCGGTCAGTGGTTTATTTTTCTTGTACCAAGAACTATATAAACGAATTGAAGATTAACCCAATAAATCGTTTGTTTTTATTTTTTCGTTGTGAAGATATTTCTTCCCTTAATGTAGCACCCGCCACGGCTCGAACCAGCACCATTCGACATTCGATCTTCCACTGCTTTGAGATCAAACGTGGGTAGAGTTAGTGCGAATCGAAGCGGTCAGCTACCAACAACCAGCTTGAACCGGCGTCAGCATTGACCGGCACAGAGATAGCTTTGTGGTTAAAACGTTCTAAGACCTTGAGGACCGGACCATTAGACGTGGTTACGCCGCCGGATGTAGGCGGCGGTAAAATGGGTTATACGTTTAAGTATTTCTCTTACCTTTGGTGTGCGTCGTAATTATTAAATTATCCAAGCTATTTTATTACATGATTTCATCTCCCAAATTCCCGCTCTATCATTCTGATTGTTAGCAGCAATTTCTTGTTCCTCTTCACCTTAAAGCTTCGCCATTTGTCAAATTGTGTGTCACGTGTTAAAGTAAGACTGGATTACGGCCCAATTAAGTAGTTTTGCATTTGTATCAAAGCTATCTAGTATCCAGAGCCATGAAGTCACAAAAGTACAATGCAACTTCCTTGACATTTTGACGGGGAACAAGGATCATAAAGACGGACAGTTATTGCTTAGATAAACAAAGTATAGGAAGCTGTGGAGAGCCAAGTTCGCCCATGTCCTCAAAAGACATAGAAAGAGGGAGAAAACCTACTTGGCAAACTTGAAAAATGGATGGGGAGGAACAAAAATCACTAAATCAAAAAGGGCCTGTAAAGAGGCAATTATTACTGAGAACAACAAAAGAAGCTGTGGATAACCACGTCCTAAATATTACATGAGAGAGAGAGAGAGAGAGAGAGAGAGAGAGAGAGAGTAATGGATTCTTGTCTTGATTAGAAACAATGTATTAGTCACGCATTCTACTAATCTGAAACCTAGATAGGAGACCGCGTGGAAATACCAGGTGCTGTAAGGTTGGATGTGGGTGCTGGCGTGATGAATAACAATTCGGAATTCCAGTCGGGTCCAGTCGCGCAAATTCACTTTGGTAACATATGAATCAACTTCTTCCCCCAGCTATGGGTTAATTAGTATTATCAGCCTAGTATCATTCTACCTCTTTTGGCAGAGCACTAGACGATCTAGTCAATTCCGAATTTGTTAAACATTTCACTTCGCATCTCTCTTTCAGCGAAGCAATATGGCTTTCGCAGCTCTAGATTTTAAAGGTTATTACCAAAAGAATCCATTAAGGTTCAGCTAAGAATTGTGAAACTCGGGCTGTTGATTTGGATATCTCGAAGACGTTTGATACGGTTTGGCATGGTCTTTTCCATGAGCTGAAAGGTTATGGTATTTCTGGTCGACGTTTTGATTTCATTACATCTTTCTTATCAAATTACAAATGAAAGTTGTCTTGAACGGCCACTCTTCTAAATCATTTTCCAATAATGCGGGTGTCCCCTAAGTTGTTATTAATTTTCATCAACGACCTTCATCAGTTCTCAATCCGGTATCTATTATCTACGAAAATGTTACTCGAGGAGAAATTAATGACATAATCATTCTACACTATTTGAAACAAAAGACTAGGAAGGAAACCAATACCACTACTAGAAAGAGCTATAACAGATATTGGACTTGAGAAAGCTATTTTATTGAAAAATTGTTTTAAGCAAACGTTTTTATAGATTTCAAACGAAAATAATGCAAAATGAAAGTTAAAGGATTCCGTATAATGGGAATATTAACCATTTCATTATAAGGAAACATTCAACATTCAATGACCGAGCAGCCAGTAGTACTTTCGGTTGAAATTTATAAAATCGTTTTATAAAAAATATCTGTCTATATCTGTGAGATGAGGTATTATGATTACTTGCATTATTTAATTGATTTGAACTTTTATCCTCATCTTCATTGCCATATTCACAACGTTTCGGCCGTTGTACGCCCCGGACTTCTTCAGATGACTGGAATTTCAAACTGAACCTTTTATATCTGTCTATATCTGTGAGATGAGGTATTATGATTACTTGCATTATTTACATTATTTGAAAAATTATCCTTATCTTCATTGCCATATTCACAATGTTTGGACCGTTGTACGCTCCGGACTTCTTCAGATGTTTGGGATTTCAAACTGAACCCTTTATATCTGTCTATATATGTGAGATGAGGTATTATGATTTACATTATTCGGACTGTTATCCTCATCTTCATTGCCATATTCAAAATATTTCGGCCGTTGTACGCTCCGGCATTCTTCAGGTGATTGGAATTGCAAACTGAACCCTTTATATCTGTTTATATCTGTGAGATGAGCAATTATGAGTACTTGCATCATTTATATTATTCGGACTGTTATTCTCATCTTCGTTGACATATTCCCAAAGTTTCGGCCGTTGTACACTCCAGCCTTCTCAAGGTTATTGGAATTTCGAACCGTTATTGTTGTTACCAGTATTGACGAATGTATATCCTTCCTAACCGTTCATTTGAAATCATGTCGCACTTCAACATCGAGGATAATGCAAAATAAAAGTTAAAAGTTTCGGTAAAATTTTAATGTTAATATTAACCGTTTCCTTATAAGGAAACATTCGGCATTTAATGGCCGAGCAACCGGTTCTATTTTCGGTTGAAATTTATTAAATCTTTCTCTTAAAACAATTTTTCAGGAAAATAGGTTCCTCAAGTAACATATCTGTTATCGCTTTTTCTAGCATTGGTGAGGAGTTCCCTTCCTAACCTTTTGTTTGAAATAGTGTGGAATGTCAACGCCTTGATTATTATTTTCTTTTAGCTGTACTCAAATGATGTGGTTTCACTTATTTGCTACGGTTCTGTGTTTATGATTCTGTAGCGCCAGTACACAATGTTCGACCAAGGATGATCTACGCCAAGACCCATAGACTAAATTCGCTTAAAGCCATATCAAAGAATTGTTCTTAGAGACCGAAGAAACGGCTAGTCATACATACCATTACGGTTTTTTTTAATTTTTGGTCCGACATTTTTTTATTGGATCAAGTGTAATATTGTTTAGCTTCTTGTTAATGTAATTTGGGACTTGTAAAATCAGGAAATCTTACCTGTTGTTGCAAGCTTAGCAAGATGTATCTTATAGCAAACCCAATCCACTCGAGAACAAATTAACATATGTAAATTATTTAGGTAGACAGTCATTATTTAGAATGCAGCTAATATTGTTATCGAATATCAATGAAATGGTATTGATAACATCTACGTATCTGGTATTTTGTTGCATTTCTGACAATGGGAGGGGGGACTTCGTTCAGATGTCGTATTGAACGATCGAATTTCCAGTGTCCGGTCATTTCGCATGAAGAGATTCCTGCCTATTGTTGTCTAATGGCTTTTTTCCCCCCATGTGTCTACTGACCACCATTAGCGCCCCGGTCGAGCTAAACATTTACTGCATGTAAGTAATACTGTTCGAAGATTTCTTTTGTTCGAGACAAGAGATGGAAGTGTGACTATAATAATCAGATTAAAGATATAATGAGATTTTACTCCAAATGTTTTCTTTTTAATGGCTATCGCATTCATGAACAAATCCCCAAATTCCCAATGGGGTTTGTACCATCTCCTATAAGGCGGAGTCATTAGAAAATACGAGGTTGGTATTCAATAAAATTATATTGTAAAAGGGCGTTTAGAAGTTTGAGGTAGGGAATTATCTCCCTTGCTGACAGGCTCTCCGGTGTTTGCTAATCAGTACGTATTCATGTCTCTGTGTAGCGTGTTTATTGTAAGGAAAAAAAGCGACGTCCTAATTATAGAACGCTGAGAACTGTGTTGTAACTTGGTTAACAAATGCTTGATGCTAGACATTTTGCAAATCCTAAAATCAACCAAGATTTATGAGTAATAATGATAATAAAAGAAAAAGAAAAGAAAGCAAAGATAAATGCAAACAACCAGATACAGAAACAATGGCAAGATAAACCGCTTCATGGCTAGTACTCTGCCCGTACGAAACAAGCTGACGTAGACAAAAACCGTACCCATCAGTGGCTACGTAGTGCAGGGTTGAAAGCTGAAACTGAAGGTTTTATCCTTGCTGCACAGGACCAATGCTTGTTAATTAGAAATTATCAAGCACATATACTAAAATACTGTGTTAAACCAAAATGCAAATTCTGTGATAAATATCCAGAAACCATTGATCATCTTGTATCAGGTTGCACGATATTGGCACCCACTGAATATAAAACCTGGCACGACAGAGTGGGCCAATATCTGCACTAGAAAATTTGCAACTTCTCCGGGAAGGAAACTGAAAGAAACTGGTACGAATACCACTCAGACCCGGTTACGGAGATAGGACCTGTTACAATTCTATGGGACTACACAATAAACACTGACAGAACAATCAAAGCCAACCGCCCAAACATTGTTATTAGAGACCACAAAAATGCCTCCTTATTGATATGGCAGTCCCTGCAGACTGCAATGTATCTTTGAAGATATTCAAAAATCTGTCAAAATACAAGGACCTTGAAATAGAAATCTCAAAAATGTGGCACATGGGAACACCAACGATCCTTGTTGTAGTTGGAGCCTTAGGATTGGTTGGAAAAGATTCCAGTAGACTAATTGAAGGGATCCCTGGAAGTCCATGCCTCAAAGAAATACAAAACATTATTCTGACAAGTACAGCCCACACTTTACGAAGGTCTTTATCTATGTAATAATTTTTTTTTTCAGTGGAAAGTGTCATTATACCATTTCTAACCTTAGGTCCATGGGCGGGACCAGGAAAGAAATGTGTAAACGGCAGATATCAAAAGAAATAATAATAATAATAATAATAATAATAATAATAATAATAATAAGAAGAAGAAGATGTACTTACTATTTTTATATAAACTGTAAAGTGTTTTTGCGACACAAACAATCGAACGCACATTGGATAAGGTGAATGTCAAAAGCGAAAGAAATTACTGAGCAACAAAGATCTCAGAATAGCTATGAGAAAACCAACCTCTTGCACGGCAGTGTAAGTTGGATAATCTCTCCACATATGTAGTGTAAAACGGAAGCCATAAAAAGTTTGTTCTACAGAAAGATTCTGAGTATATTCCATGGACTGAAAGAGGAAGCATCAAGAAAGTCTTAAAAAAATGGTAAAAAAATAGCATTTATACTCAAAATCAGAAAATTTCACCTGAAAATTCTTGGAATCATAGAAAGAAGAACTTGGAAAGCATATTGAGAAGATAGCTGAAAACAGTGGCGACCTACCCGACGAGCTTGTGTGGATGGATAGTGGAAGTCTTGTCAAAGGTAGGAACACTGATAAAGGCCACCAGGTATAGAAGGTTACAGATAGCCATGATCACCTACGCCAGGAAGCGAAACGACATAGAGAAGAGAAGTTTGATTTATTTTTTACGGTTTATAATCCCTTTGCAGGTTATTTAAAGCCAGCAAATATTTTTAGATTGTAAGATTTTTTTTAGATAATAATAATTTAGTGATATAAATCTTACTAATTAAGAGGTGGATTTAAAACCTTTCCCACAGATATTTGGGCGTAAGTGAATATGAGGAAGCCAACTAAAATTGAAACACGACTATCGGATTAAGAATTCCAAACATTATCATTACGCCACCCACACATCAACTTTTATTCGCACGCGGTGACCTATTTAGGCACTGACTAGACTCGTTGTTGCTTAAGTTCGGTGATCCTACGGGAGCTGGCGTTTTAACGCTATATATGTCGTAGGCATTCAATTTTTGAGGTTTTGAGCAAACGGGAAAATGACGACAACGGTTGAAGTAGTTCTGACAATTTAAAATACAAATCTAGAGGAAATAAAGCCAAAGTATTCCATTTTAATGCAACCTACTTGCAATAGATATTAAACATTTGTCGTATATACTGGCATGCGGATGCAAATTTATATCTTTCCCTCAATTGTAGGTTCTTTTTTAAAAGAATTATATATATATATATATATATATATATATATATATATATATATATATATATATATATTCAAATGTAAAAGAACGAATAGTAAGATTTCAGCGCTCAAAACATTAATTTAAAACAGGGCTCAATACAAAAGTAGAGCAATAAATATTTATTTATTATGCAGTGTTACATAAGAACATGCACATATCAACTACAAAACTATACATCTTGATTCAAAGTTAAAAATTTTTTCTAACTTTTCGTAACGTTGAAACAAGATGTACAGTTTTGTAGTGGCTATGAATTGGCGTCAGTCGAAACTTCTACCACTAAGTCGTCGGCGCACGGCATGGATGAAGGTGAATTTTAGCGTGTTTATTTTTAGATTTACATAAACCCACAGTGACTGACAGTGACTCAATTCTGCCGAAGAGTCATGCTATATTAGCTTTAATAGTCACTGTTTACGCACACGTCACACCCACACAGCTCAACCGAAATTTAATTTTTTCTAATATATCACTTCATAATATATATATATATATATATATATATATATATATATAGGAAAGAGAAGTTGAAAATGCAAATGGATTCTTTGAGAAAATTTATTTAGAGTAACTTTACCGCTTTCACACATCTATGATATTCCAAATTTAAATTGAGATGGGGAGATGTGTGGCTATGCCATGATCAGTTTCGCATCTGTCTGGAGTTGGAGAATTAATCCGATTTTATATAGAAAATGTGTCTCCGGTTACTGTTTAAAATGCAATTTGATTGGTTGATTATGATCACGTGATCAGGCATAGTAATTTTTGCACCAAACATGGATGATCATAAAATTTTGTTATCAAAATATGGAACTATCATAGTTCAGTGGTTGTAGCTAATGACAGCAAATTGTTAAATAGTTCATAGCAACGAACTATTTTTATTCTTGGTTACAGAATGCATATTCTTATCGGTGTTATTTACTTATAGTCTGGTAGATATCAATTTGCACCGGGAAAAATGTTACTAAACTTAATACGGTATATTTAGAAAGTTTAAGGCCTCCTCTTTAGAAAATTAAAAAATCTTCACATGGACTACTTGGTGAAGTTCAGTTATAGAGAACAAATTTCAAACCAGATCTAAAATAATGAACCTGAAGTAAAACGTAGCCATATTTCATCATTATCAGCTGGCATATATCAGTCGTCATGTATATTGCAGTGGAACAGTAGATAACATAAAAACTTATCTATATTTATGAGATGAGGTATTATGTACATTATTTACATTATTCGGACTATTGTCCTCATCTTTGTCGCCATATTTATTACAAAGTTTCGGCTGTTGTACCCTCCGGCCTTCTTCAGGTGGTTGGAATGTCGAACTAAATCCTTTATTTCGCTCACTGGGGTAGACTGTTCTAGTTCCACGTGTCATGTTTTAATGGGTTTCATTTATCTGTTATCTCCTGTTGATTTCCATTCATACATGGCACAGTGGACAAAGGCGTTGGTTAGATCCAGTGACAAGATCCAAAGAGGGTGAGTTCAATACCCGGTTAAGGCAGTGGAGAACTTTCAGAGGGAAATTAACAGGAGATAACTGATAACTGGCATCCATTAAACATGGCACGTGGAACTAGAACTGTCTACCCCAGTGATGGAAATAAAGGACTCAGTTCGACATTCCAACTACCTGGAGAAGAAAAAAAAATTTGACTAAAATATTGACCCTGAAGCGGAACAATGATGTTCGAAAGCGCTAGGTCATCGTATGGACAATACATATTTCGAAACTATTTTCAAATAAAAAGTCTCATTTGAGAATATGAGAAAATTCATAAGAAAATATGTATGACTATGTTGTCTTTAACATTCAACACTACATGTTTGAAATATATATATATACATATATATATATATATATATATATATATATATATATATAGGAAAGAGAAGTTGAAAATGCAACTGGATTCTTTGAGAAAATTTATTTAGAGTAACTTTACCGCTTTCACACATCTATGATATTCCAAATTTAAATTGAGATGGGGAGATGTGTGGCTATGCCATGGTCTGTTTCGCATCTGTTGGAGAATTCATTCGATCTTATACAGAAAATGTGGCTCCGGTTGTTGTTTAAAATGCAATTTGATTGGTTGATTATGATCACGTGATCAGGCATAGTAATCTTTGCGCCAAACATTGATGATCATAAATTTTTTTAGTCGAAATTTGGAACTATCATTGTTCAGTGATTGTGGTTCATGACAGGAAATTGTTAAATAGTTCATGGCAACAAAGTGTTAAGTGTCAGGGATGCCGTTTTATTGGACTTTAGTAACAATCCAAACAGATTCCCTAATCAAAGATACAATTTATATATGTGTGTTTGTGTGTATGGTGGGGAGAGAAAGAAAGAAAGAAAGAAAGAGAGAGAGAGATAGAGAGAGAGTGTGTATGTATGTATGTGTGTGTGTGTGTGTCCTTGTAGAAATAGTTTTTTTTTTCTACTTTGTTGGAATGTGGAGGATACTTGATATAAAAAAAATACTATAATATTATTAATAATGATGAGGTGATAGCAAAATAAACAAGAATTGTACCTAAGTATCTATGTGCATATAAAAAAATGCGTTACGACGCATCATATGAACGAAACTCTGTCGTAAGTCGAGGAGCCCCTTTATTACCAATGCAGAATTTCAGGGGAAGCAGTCTTTTTATTTGAAGGATTTGTGTAAGATAATTTTCCTAAACTATATTTACCCATATCCAGACTATGCTGAATTTGGAATATATATATTTTTGCAACCAGGTTGCGCTGAAAGTTTCTCCCCAAGTCCAAGAAGAGTTTTAAAAAAAAAGAAAAAAGAATCCGATGTTTAATCATTTAGGCATATCTCGGGAAATAGGTCGAAAGGAAAACTTTTCGGCACCCCACGTAAAATTTTTAAACAACTTATCTGTTGATTGGATCGTTTATATAAACATGAGAAGTATATCGCTTCGCAATGTCAAGTGAGTATTGTACAATGCCAAGATTATAAAAATAAATGTGTGAATTTCTTAGTGTACTGGAAATTCGAAAAGATATATATCTGCCATGTACTCCCGGAACGGGATCCCATATGCATATTATAATACAAGTTATAGGTGTGGCAGTTTTTGTGGTAATTTATTATAACACTCAAGACTAAAGATTTTTCACTTTTGACATTTCAATTATTGCTGCTTGAATTCGTGTTTTTAACCTCACACCTGACAAAATACGGTTATTGCTGACGGAATTTCTGAGGCAAGACGTGCTTAGTGTTATACACAGATTCTTTAAAAATAGCTTCTTTTTGTTGTTTTTATACTAAATTTCACCCAGTATAAAGCTCAAGAGCCACTCAAGGTAGAGGTTTACTGTTAGAACGGTAATGATGAATGAGGTATGTGATATAAATGAAAGAAGAGGCGGTAGGAATGAAGATTACGAGGGCAGGGAAGATAGACAATGATTGACCTTTTGACATGAAGTGGTTAAGATTGTAGTGTTCAAGAAAATCTTTTGCGTAAAGTGTCAGTTCTGGAATTTAAAGAGAATGGGGATGATTCAGCTCTGTGTACGTGTCGTACGTATAAGTGTCTGAACTGATGAATCTAAGGAATGCAGCTCGTCTAGAAATCTGTCAGGGAAATAGTGATAGAGCAGAGGGGAGCTAGCAACATTTCGTCTATGGGAAAAGGGGTTGCAGAATGAAAGATAATTCCTTACACACAAGACTGAATAAATGCTTTTGAAATCTATCAAAGCTGGAAAGTTTAGTTTTGGCAGTTCTGGTCCAGATAATCTTTTTATCATTGCACCCCAAGCAAGGCAGACAAGCCACTAGCAAGTAGGGGGTTAGAGGGATTGAAAATGAAAACAAAATGAGTATTGAGGGAAGGACAGAAGATGAACGGGATTCAAGAAGACAAAAGATAGCGATTGACGTTGCATTTGAATTTTAGAAGATTGCATTAATCAGGTAATCCAGTAAGCGGAAGAGAGTTCTACAGGCAGGAAGGACGCGAAAAGAAGTATATTTTAATGGCAACTGCTCAGACGAAACACTTTCAATGGTACCCAAACGGAATGAATTTAAACGTGCTACTAGGTTGGCATCTCGGTCCCATCCTTTCACTGTCGAAACAGTTAAATGTAACCTCCTCTTCTACTCCAACAACTTCTTCTCTCGCACTTCCCGACATATGAACTCTCTTCCTCTTACTTTCTTCCCTGATAGCTATAATCTTCAAATATTCAAGTGTAATGTCAATCGACATCTTCTGATACCTTGATCCTGATCCCCGTCCTTCTCTATATCCTGTCCTGAAACCCTCTATTTACTCTTGCAGTCACTCTCTGTAACCCATTGGTGTGCTAGTGGCACTCACTCCTTGCTTCGGGGAAAATGCTTTAAAAAGTTACCATTTCTGTCTTAATAGAGGCTCTTTGAACATTATTCATTAGAAGCTAAGCATCTTTTACCATCTTAATAGTCAGTGTCAACAAATGAATCGCTTCTATCCTAAAAGATATTGTTACAGAAGGAATTGTTATGTATCTGCTCTGTTAGGTACTGTTTAGTTTTTGAGGCTTTCTTTCTTAACAAGTACATAGTAGATGTTGAGCCTGTCCGTTTATTTTAATGGATGTTATTATTATTTCGGGTTGGGTTTTTCTATATTAATACTTGGAAGTGCATCTAAAGAAGCGGATTTTTCGACACGAAAAAATTGAATCGGCGGACCGAAATCAAATTTCTAGTTCGTCTGTTGAGTTCACTTTCGCAAAAATATTGTTGCAGAAAACCTGATTCCGCACACACCTATACCAATTATAGGTTAATTCAGAGTATAAGAGGCGGTTGAATTTAGCTATTTAAACAGTAAACGAGTGTGGCCTAGATGCCAATCAAGCAGCACGATTGATTTCATGTCGTCGGGGAACCAGAAAATAAAGATAATCAGAGCAGTAGCCATGAACAGATTTGTAGAAAAGTCAGAGGGAAGGCACGTCATGTTGGTGAGAAAGTGACTGAAGTTTAGATTCCTGGTCAGGATCGACTACATTACAGATCCCTCTTTGGATTTTGTCAAGAACCTCAAGATAAATAGCAGAATCACCAGACCACATATGACAGCAGTATTCAATGCACAGGCGAAGGGTAGATTTGTAAATGTGTAAGATGGATTCTGTTGAGGAAAAAAAAAAGCAGCAATAATCGATCTGAGGCTTGTCAGGATAAAGCATGGTAGGAAGTGTCAGGTACTTTCTGGGGCGGTCCAAGGTTTTAACAATATTTCCAGCCCTCTTTAGCGAAGGATCGTTTATATGAGGTTCACTTGAAATCTGCTGTGCATTTGAGAGTCAGTAGATGTTCGAGAATTTTTCATCTCGAGGAAATTTAAACATATATTCAGTTTGTTGCTATTTTCTTTTGCGTCAACTTCGTTGAATAAACTCAAAGACTAATAAAAAAAAAAGATAAAACCTTGTGTAATTCTCATTAACACAATTGTCAAAATAAGCTCCAAATACGATAAAGAATCAGATGTTTCTATGTTGTAATAATTCCTGAAAAATGATTAGCTAAGACGCTACCATTTATTTTCCTTAAATACCTCAAATATTTAAGAGTATGACATGGCCTAGATATCAATTGAGACGGGAAATTGATAATCATCATGTAGTTTCAATTACTATATCCATACTGTCTATATATACAAACAGTCTATCTCTTATGCTGGACACGCTTCTCTCATAAATATTTAAGATTAAGGTTATATAAAGTTATAACATTCTCACTCATCTTGTTGTTGATAGTAGTGTATGAAAGGAAAGTATGTAGAGTGTTGTCGTCTCACCTCACCACAGAGTTTTCCATCAGTGACTTTGCAGCAGTTTTTAGCCAATGACAACATTCTTACCCAGATCCCACCCCTTGAGGCGTTTCCTTTTCAAAAATCAAATTCCACTTCAAAGGACAAGAATTCAAGACGTCGAGGCCATCCAAGAGAATGCAGTGATGTGTTGCAGTGTTCTTTTTATAGCACAAGTCCCGATGGTCAGGCCTCGTATATGCCCACTTTATATTAGAACGAATTTTGTGTGAAAAGGAGATATATTGTATGATACATGCAACATATACAATGTACCCCATATCCGTGTTTCTCAAACAATTGCTAACAATACAATGTGGCCGTATCTACCTTTTATTTTGTCGACATCACACACGCGTACATACACAATATGACCCGAAAGTTACATACCTTTATATTAGAAAATATAATAAAAAAACAATATGAAAATTAATAAAAGTACAAAGTAGATGTTGAGCCTGTCCGTTTATTTTAATGGATGTCATTATTATTTTGGGTTGAGTTTTTCTATATTAATACTTGGAATAGAAGCGGATTTTTCGACACGAAAAAATTGAATCGGCGGACCGAAATCAAATTTCTAGTTCGTCTGTTGAGTTCACTTTCGCAAAAATATTGTTGCAGAAAACATGATTCCGCACACCCCTATACCAATTATAGGTTAATTCAGAGTATAAGAGGCGGTTGAATTAAGAAAAACATTTTTTTTACACAATTATTATTGTATAGTATCTCGTTAATTTCTATTTTGCTAAAATAGAGAATTATAAGTATATTTTTATAGTCTTGTTATTGCGTGTTTTTTTTTTAACATTATTGCAAATTAGCAACTGAATAAATATTATTTAACATTTTTGCTGTCAGTTCTCAGAAAAATGTATTAGTTTCAATTTTAAGAGAAAAAACGACTTTTTAACCCAGATTTTTTTTATTTGGTCCAACCTTTACCGATTTTTCTTTATTATCCTAGAATTTATCGGGAAATATAGTGGAATGCTTTCGCGTTACCTTCACGATTTCCGTTCTTCTAGACAGGCTACCACGCATGATTAGAGAGTCCACTCTACCCTATGAATTAACCTATAATTGGTATAGGGGTGTGTGGAATCAGGTTTCCTGCAACAATATTTTTGCGAAAGTGAACTCAGTAGACGAACTTGAAATTTGATCTCGGTCCGCCGAGTCAACATTAAACGACATCCACGTCCCGGGTAAGACCATAAACTACGTCCAACAGCAAGGCCTCTGATCAGGAGGTTTTGAGGAGCGTGGAACCACCTTTTACTTGCTGGTGTTCCCAGGTCCACCCTGACCTGGGGTGGTAGAACCTTTTAGGGTCCCATGTATGGGCAAATAGTTAACCCCCAAACTGAGGTAAAAGAATTATAAAAGTGTAAAAATAGGTTTTAATACCAGAAATACATTGTTTAAAATTATTACCAGAAATAAATTTTTGAAGAAAAAAAGAAACTATTACCAGCAATATATTTTTAAAAAAATATTACCAGCAATACGTTTTTCAAAATAATGTTGCCAGCTATACATTTTTGAAAAAAAAATATTACCAGAAATAGATTTTTTGACAAAACAAAATATTACCAGGAATAAAAGTTGTCGGCATTAAATAACCCATTGAGGTTTATATGCCGTAAAACAAAACAAACAAAACAAAACAATTCCTTCTGTAACAATATCTTTTAGGATAGAAGCGATTCATTTGTTGACACTGACTATTAAGACGGTAAAACATGCTTAGCCTCTAATGAGTAATGTTCAAAGAACCTCTATTAAGACAAAAATGGTAATTTTTTAAGCATTTTCTCGCAAGCAAGAAGGAGGGAGTGCCACTAGCACACCAAGAGATTAAAGAGGGGTGTTTGAGGAAAGGATATAGAGAAGGACATGGGATCAGGATCAAGGCATCAGAAGATATCGATTGACATTACATTTGAATATTTTAAGATTATATATATATATTATTATATATATATTTCAGGGAAGAAAGTAAGAAGAGGAGAGTTCCACTGTCGGGAAGTGCGAGAGAAGAAGCTGTTGGAGTAGAAGAGGCGGTTACATTTAACTGTTTCGACAGTGAAAGAGTGAGACGTGACGCCAAACTAGTAGCACTTTTAAATTCATGCAGTGAGGGTAACAGTGAAAGTAGCTCGTCAGTGCAGTTGCCATGAAAATATTTGTAGAAAACACAGAAGGAAGCCACAGCACATATGTGAGAAAGTGAATGTATACGAGATGCCAGATCAGGACCTATCATATTGCATATCCGTCTCTGAATTTTGTCGAGGACCTCGAGATGAATAGCGGGGGCACCAGACCATATATGACAACAGTATTCAATGCAAGGACGAATCGTAGATTTGAAGAATGAACTCAGGCGAGAAAAACCTTCTGGCGCGACACAGAGAACCAACTTTCCTTGCGGTAGATGAAGCTATTGATTCAACATAGTTGTTCCAGCCGAGTTCAGTAGAAAACGTGAGACCAATCAGGCGCAGAGAGACACTCTGTGGAGTTGAGCATCAGCCATGCTCTTGACACTATTATGATAACTAGAAATGTTTTGCTTCGAAACAGTAAACTTTAATATGTATTCACTGAGAGTCACTTAATTTCCCCAAAGAACTAATTAAGATAATAAGAAACGGTTAGCCAAAAATTATATTTATTATCATAGAAGCCCTGATAATATCTAATGTCTATCAGGATAGAACGAAAGAGGATCTGTGGTTAGCTGGGGCAAGAAACGGCTTGTTAATTTTAATACCCCAAAACGGAAATGCTTTCTAATAATCATCTTAAACACACTTATTTTAAAGTTCAATCAACATGGCTGATTTTAACCTCGAGGAGAGCAACTCAATGCATCTTTTGAAATAAAGTGGAACGATTATATTGAATCACCTACTGGGTCTACTGCTCGGAATGTCGATTAACTATATCGTGCTAGATAATTTTTCTCTTCAGAATCATATTGCCGGTCTAGTGCTTTTGTTACATACTTAGAGGTTTTTGACAAAATGCAAAGAAGAAACTGCAAAGTTATCGGTTCCGACTTGGCATCTCGGCTCCAATCACTTTCCCATCGCCGTAACATAGTTTCTCCTGTGCATTTTTTAAATAAATATTCTCATGTCAATTTTTCTGGTGAACCTCGACTTGGTAACGCAATTTCACGCGCAGTGCATGATTGGTGGCCAGGTTTCATAAATTCATCGTTAAAATTGACAGATATAACTGTAAGTTTCATTCTGATTGTTACGGTGGAGTAATGGATAGCGGCTCAGATTAAGGAATCGGAGAGCCGAGTTCGAATTCCAGTCGAATCCATTACATTCACTTACATGTTAATACCCTTGGGAAAGGTATGAATCTCCCTACGCCCTGCTATGGATAAACAGCTAAACAGACTGGGTTCTATAGTCTTTGGTGGCAACTGGTCTAGGAGAAGGACAACTCTGAATTCAAATCCTAATCCTCCAGGGTAGGGGTTGTACAGTAGGCTAACAACCTACTCACTTAAAAACTGGCTTGTTATAGAAACAGCAAAGATATCTTGCGGCCCTATGTTCCTCAAGGAATCTAAAAGCATAATATGTACTATACTAGTAGCATGGCCCGGCGTTGTCCATGCTTGATTCAAAAATCGTACGACTCATACACCAATCACTATAATTTGACTTTAAATATTTTTGCCCTTCATTGCCTTTAAAGGAGTGCCCTTTGCCGTGCTGATGTTGCGACACGCCTTACTTATTGCCTATCTCCCACTGCGAATTTTTTCTAAGCTCTATACTAAACATTAAATCTGTTACGAAAAAAGAACTAAACAAAATGAACACAAAACGATCAGCTTTAAAAAAGGACTCGTAACTGGAAAAACCGAATGAAAAAAGAATGTTAACAACAAAACTTTTTTCACACCCAACCCAGTTCTGAGGAATCAGAGTCAACGTTGAGCTTAAGCAAGCGAATGAGCCAAGTGGAGTAAAGTGCCATGCAGATTTAAATTTTCCCCACTTGCGACAAATGCAGCTATCGATTTTTTTTTGCATGGTAGCATGCTAGTTAACATTCGTGTCAGTCAGCTGTTGGCTCTCATGCTGGCCAATAGAATCTTCCTGCCTATTCGTGGCAGCCAGCTATAAGCTCTCACTCTGGCCCTTAGAAACTACATAAAAACTACCGTAGAAGCATGAAAAATCGATTATTTCCACTATCGATGGGAGTTGGGAAATGCAAAGTCGGTCTTGGTCTTTCAACTAACTTGGAGCATGTGCATGTGTAAATTTTGGTTCAAATCCGTCGAAAATTGCGGACAAGCATTCGTTACACAGACACACACACATCCTGCCTTTTATAGATAGAGATTGGCGGCTGGGTTTCATAGATTCATCGTTGAAATTGATAGATGTAACCGTAATTTTTATTTTAATCGTTATTTTTCTCGTGTTTTTCACTTGTCGAATTCTCTTTCAGCTTCTTGCTTTCCTGTCAAGTACAATACCGAAAAAATTAAATGTAATCGTCATCTATTGTGTCTTAGAATCCTGTTCTGTTAATGTCCATCCTCTGGGTTTCTTTCACTCTCCGTAACCCCGTAACCCCTTGCTTTTATTTTCTTGCTTGGGCTGAAATGATTAAAAAAATCAAGGCAAATTTCTTAGTAAAATAGTGTCAATTTAGATAATAGAAAACAAAACAAAAAAACCCCATTTAAATTGAATCTATTAAGATTGGTAGAAACGTTAACGTCATAAGTAGCAGACATTCAAACGTGGCCGGACATTTGGCTGAGAGACATTTGGCCGACGGACATTTCAACAAATAAAGTAAAAAAAGTACAAGTAAAAATGGTAAGAAGCAATACTTTAAGTATTTTAATTAGCAGTATTATAAGGTAAAATGGGACTAATAATTACCACTGAATTTCAAGTGATTAAATTACTAAATCTAAACTTAAAGTTAAAAGTTTATTTATTTCAATATTTGGTTATTGAAATTAGTATTTAAAAAAAAATATTTGAGAGTGTGTAAAAAAGTAGCACCAAATTCTTTAAACTCGTATTTAACAGTAAGATAAAAGCTAGTTCATCCCTTTAAGATTATGATCCTTAAAAATCTCGTCCCACGGCTGAATGTCAGAGTTTCACATTCATATAACACAGCAATTCATATTCATTGCTTAAAAAACAGTTTTACTGCAAAAATCACTTAATTAAATTTTTCGTATGTTTATAATTATTTTTTAATAAATTTATTAATTGCTGCGTTTATCTTTTTTTCTTTGCGTTCTTTTTCACACAAACATATTTTATAAATTTATAGGTTAATGGCAAGACAGGCTTCTGCAGCCTTAGTTGGCAACCAGTCTAGGAGAAGGACATATGCTACTTGCTACAGAAAACACAACAGTAATACATAGCGTGGTGAAGCTGTGGCCCTCGGGAAATTTGAATGACACTGAGGAGGAGGTATGCATTGCTAGGGAGCAGGAGGAAGACTTTCGTCAAATTAACACATTATAGCGATCAGTTGTGTTGAGAACCAGCAGTCGAAAACTTTGCGTGTCGGTCGATGTCGGACGACAGTCGGCAGCACGTTAAGTGCTAGACGATTGAACTCTCTGCCTCTGAGCAGAGAGGAACCCGGACGAGGCTCCGTCGAAGGGCAGTCTCTCGTTCGGGGAGGTTGACCAACCCGATCGCGTTTAATCGGGTTCTACGGGCATTTTTGGCCGAGCCTACGGGCTCGGGAATACCCCACTCTAAACCCGGCTTTGTGCCACTACTATCCCTCGTGGGGGGGGGGGGAGTTAATACAGTCGAAAACTTTGCGTTCGATTTCGAGTATAAGTAATAAACTCTTCGCTGTATCCCGCCAGCACCGTGTAAGAAATCAAGATATATGAAAGGAAAATTTGGGATAGATAAACATATCAAAACGAAACGAGTTTATGGAAGACGAGGGTTTGTGTTGATGCAGAAAAGTGGATATTAATGGTGTATGTTTAATAACCAAACAAATCGTCTTCCAGTTTTATTTTTAATATTCGCCATACACACTACACCTTCTCTAGTGAAATGCTGAACACATTCAAGGGAATATAAAGCAATAAAAAAATGACAACTATAAGCCTGCATCGCCCACGACGATGTCAATTACGTTTTTTTAATTCTTTTCTCATACATTAGAAACTAATGCTCTTTTCTCCTTTTTTCCCCTTTATTTTCTGTGAAGATTTCTCATCCATGAAATCTATTTTTGATTTTGGAGTACTTTGTTTTCTACTGGTTCTTTTCGAATTATTTCTGTTTTTAAGTTTTCTTTTTCAATTTAAAAAAAAACCCGGCTAAACTGTTTCTTACCCTCTTATTCTTAGTTTTTACAGACAGACTGGTTCCCTTGTGCAAGAAATGTTTGTTTTACTTCTTTGAGTTCAAGTGTGGCGGCCTTTTTAAGTTTATTTATTTGACAACTTCTTACTTTGCGCTTTGGAGTGTCTATAAGGGAATTTTTTTTGTTCGTTCTATTATTTGAAATATATCTTTTACTCACGTGCTCACAAAAACACAAACCCAATTTTTAGTCGCAGTTGTGGGTATCTGGCAAGCTGTTGGACGAAACTACAATGAAACACGTCAGAACTTTAGAATTGAATCAACTATTTCCGAATGTCTCCTTTTTTGCATAAACGCTGAGCCAATGATACTAGATGCTTCGGTGTCGGTTAATAGTTACCAAGATTTGCTTATTTGACCATTTACTACTACAACATTCGACATTAAATAATCTAATAAGACACATGGTATAAAATCAATGGCGCTATGGTTAACAAACTAGTCTTGTAGACATTTATTAATACAAAGAAATCGTTTTTTTTTTCTGAGTGTCTCAAACTTGCGTGGTACTAAAGCTAATCTTAGCATGTATTTCGTCTTTCACATAGAGGACTTATGGTGATTTTCTAAGCGTAGATTAGATGTGGCACAATGCCGAAAGTATAGGACACCCAGTGAGGATTGAACTCACTACTCAGTCGTAATTGTTCTAGCGAGAGTAAGCTTGCTAACCATTACACCACCTCGAGGTGCCCTAGTGATTT
Source organism: Acanthosepion esculentum (assembly GCA_964036315.1). Taxonomy (NCBI): domain Eukaryota; kingdom Metazoa; phylum Mollusca; class Cephalopoda; order Sepiida; family Sepiidae; genus Acanthosepion; species Acanthosepion esculentum. Next base: position 133,201,933 of record OZ038477.1, read on the forward strand.
TCCAAGCGTAGCTCAGATGTGGCACAAGGCCGAAAGTATGGGGCACCCAGTGTGGATAGAACTTACTACTCAGTCGGAAGTGTTCTAGTGAGATAAGCTAGCTAACTCATACACCACTTCGAGGTACGCCCTCACAGAGGACTTATGACTAGCAAGCTAATCGCCTAGTCTATTATCGCTGTATTAAGTCCGATTATCACGTTACATTTGTGATCTTGTACCGTACTATCTATAAATTTAGTCAATAATCGTTTATTGTATTTTAGGCCAGTAAAGAAAATCTTATTGATATTTGAGGAACCATTTCTTTCACTTAATAGGGAATTGCGATAACTGCTTATTTTACTTATTACAATAGAAAAACATTATAGAATCCCTACGAGATCTGTATAGTACCATATGCAAATAAGATGGACAAGCATAAATAGAGAACAACTGGTGAACAAGACAGCATTACTCAGCGAACCCGTTTGCTACACGTAACCTGGAGAGTTGTGCTAAGACTGCTACTACACAGAGAGATATACCAAATATAAAAAGCTGTTTAGTAGCTGAGGTAGTTGCGTTGCGCATTTCTCGCTGGCAATGTTGTCCCGGTAAAAAACTAAAATTTCTAAGTTTAATTTATGCAGCTTCTAGTTGAACAATAAATTGTTTGTTTGTTTAATGGCCTATGAACTCCTTATTGGTCGTCCTATGCCCAAATTTAATTTTCTTCGAAGCGTGAGTAATTTTTTTTTCAAAAATATATTGCTGGTATATTTTTTTACTATGAAAATGTATTGTTGGTAATTTTTACTAAAAAAGTGTATTTTTTATATTTTCATAGTGTTTTGACCCCAGTTTGGGGGTTAACTACTTGTCCATAGCTTGGACCCTAACAGGTGCTACCACCCCGGGTCAGTGTGGACCTGGGAACAACAGCAATTAAGAAATGGTTCCACGCTCCTCAAAACCTCCCGATCTTGCTGCCGGATGTAGTTTATCGTCATACCCAGGTCGCAACAATAAATTTATTCCTACTCACTGGATCTTGTGTCATATTAGGCAAATTATAATAAATATAGATAATCATTATTTGCATTATTTACACGCGGACTATCATCCTCATCTTTGTTGTTGTTATCACAACATTTCGGTCATTGTGCTCTCCGGTCTTCATCAGGTGAATATCGATCGGGGTAACCTTGCGAGAATTTCGAACTGAATCTTTTTTTTAATCTAAAGAGGTATATTGTTCTCGGGCCACTGGCCATGAAAAGCAACAGCAGTAGCAGCAGCACTCATCAGCAGGCAGGTTAGGCTTAAGGCTCCAAACCCTCACCACAATTGCTCCAAATTGGACTGAGATAGCAAATACTTGCGAGTTCAAATCTTGGGCCAGGAAATGTGTACTTGTACTCATTGAAAAACGGGTGAACGATACTAAATTAAGAACTAGACGAGATATACCTAGAGATATGAACGAGACTAATCTAGCCCCGTAGATTTAATAAAGGATTCAGTTCAAAATTCCTTTTAGGTTACCCAGATCGGCATACATCTGATGAAGGCCGGAGGTCACAACAGCTGAAACGTTGTGAAATAATAATAAATCCTCACTGAAGAAATTCAAATAAATTATATATAATTTCCAAAAGTACGATTTAAAAAAATTAGCTGCTGGAATTAGACTGAATATTTTAGTTTTAACACTTTCAGCACCCATTTTGTTCTCTGACGTCAATAGACCAATTAAGATTACCCAGCGAGTAAATAGCATTGCTGGAAAACAAATATTATCATAGTAGTGAGCGAAGGACAAAATGAAACTGGCGCAAATTGAAAAATGGTGACGATACCTAATTACTGCTGTGTAGTTTGTGATTCAGGCCTGGGAATGCCTGGGATCTGAATTGAATTTACTGTCATTCAGGGATCGTTGACCTAAGCGGAGTTGATCTGTGGTGACCCCAGTATATACTGAACTCATCCTAAGAGACATAAAAATAATCTTTATATTCGGTATCGCACCAGGACATCAAAGGAGCTAGGTGCATCAAATGATTTCCCCAGAAGGTAACCTTAAACCACTAAGTGCAAAGCCGGGTCTCATAGAATACCAACGGCTGCAACGACATAAAGCTTAGCCTCAACCTAGCTGAACATAGGATATACGAATACAAGAAAACGTCATGACATGTGATATAAACATCCAAATCGCAAGAGGGTTGGGGAGAATAGCTCATATTCTCACGAGAAGGTTGAACGTTCATCGAGAAATCTCCGAAAAATCACAAACGCTTGATATGGCCTTCGTTAACCTTTTTTTTAACAAAGCCCGAGGCCGCTCGAGGTAGAGTATTACATTAAGAGACAGTTTAATCGGGTAGGAAGGGGAAATAACGGTTAACCGTAGATTCGAACAGGTTAAGATTGGAGTAATCGGAGAAACATCATCTTGGGAGTCGGTTCGCAGGGAGTTATTCGAGTGGAACTTACTTCTCACCGATGGAATACAGAAGGAAGGTAGATGGTTACAATGTGAGAGGGCATGGTTTGGTTTGGAGTTTTCTTTTACGGCATATCAACACCTCAATGGGTGATTTAATGCCGACAAGATTTTTATTGCTGGTAATATTTTTTTTCAAAAATATGTTGGTAATATCCTTTTCCAAAATGTATTGTGGTAATATTTTTTTCAAAAATATATTGCTGGTATTAAAACATATTTTTATATTTTCATAGTGTTTTGACGCCTTTGGGTGGGGTAACTTTTTGCCCATCTGGGACCTTGACAGGTGCTACCACTCCGGGTCAGGGTGAACCTGGGAACACCAGCAATTAAGAGGTGGTTCCATCATCCTCAAAACCTGATCAAGGACTTGCTGTTGGATGAAGTTTATCGTCTTACCCAGGACGCGTGAGTGGCAGGGCGTGTCCTGGCCGTGAAGGCTAGAACTATCGGAACCAAGGAATGCAATACGTCCGAGATCTTTCCTTGGAAGTAGCGATAGAGCAGGGAGAGACTTTCCACATCTCGCCTCTGAGAGGGAGGTTGCAATGTGAAAAATAATTTATCACTTAAGCACGCTGAGATGCTTTTGGACTCTATCGAGACTGGAAAGTGAGGTTTGGGCAGATCCCAATCAAAATATGACAACAGTACTCTATTTTAGGCCTGATCTGGTTATTGTAACGGTAGGAGATAGCACGAGGAGTCAGGTACCTCCTACAGCGGTACACAGAACCGACTATTTTTCCTGCATCTTTAGCGATGGACCGTATGTACGAATCCACTTGCGGTCAGGGGTGAGTAATAGTCTCTCAAGGCACGTAGCCTCTCTTAGGGGGGCATGCATTCATCGTGACTGGTGGTAGTTCGGGGTCCGATCGGCGATGATGGAATATAACTAGTTTGGTTTTCGAGGCATTGTATATAACCAGCTCGTTTTTTTTTCCGTGGGTGGCTTGTTACAATATGAGTGGCAGGGCGTGTCCTGGCCGTGAAAGCTAGAACAATCGGAACCAAGGAATTCAATACGTCCGAGCTCTTTCCTTGGAAGTAGCGATAGAACAGGGAGAGACTTTCCACATCCAGCCCGTCAATGAGAGGTTGGAAGGGGGAAAATAATTTTTCACCTACAAGAACTCTGTGAAGCTTTTGGATTCCATCGAGACTGGAATGTGAGGACTGGGCAGCTCCCACCCAAATATGAGAATAGTATTCCATTTTAGGCCTTATCTGGCACTTTTAAAGGTAGAGGCTAGCACGAGGAGTCAGGTATTTACTGAAGCGGTACACGGAACCAATTTTGTTTCCTGCATCTTTAGCGATGAATTGTATGTACGAGTTCCACTTGAGCTCAGGCCCAATAATCTCTCAAGGCACGAATCTTCCCCGAGAGTGTACCCTTTAATCGTGAATGTTGTTATTTTGGAGTCCAATTGGCGTTGTTGGAAGGTAACTAGTTTGGTTTTCGAGACACTGAATATATCCAATCAGTCCCCCCCTCTGGGAAGTTAGAGCAAGAACAGATGAGTGATCTCTCTCCTCGCGACTTTAGGAGGTGAAACCGTATATCATTATATCATTGGTATAGATCAGGCATCGGCAATCCTTTTTCGAGTAGTGGATCACAAGGCGGGTCGCACTACTAAAAAGATTCAAAGTAAGCTTTCGGAGAAGGTACCTCAGCTATCTTCGCCACAGGAGACCATATGAGTAAGCATATTCCTTAGAAATGGCAGTTTTATTTTTTATAGATATTTTTTCATAATTAAAAAATTGAAGTCTTGGTATAATATTATCACAGATGACAGTGTGATTGTCGCTGAGTGGGATATATTTTTAATTTATTCATTTGAAAATGAAAACATTTCTTCCTTAAAGAATGAAAAGTCTTATGTTTCCTGTTTCAAAAGCAAAAGATCTTTACACGTATGATCTTCCATAGTGAAAATCGCCAATGATTTAAAATTCTGACAAAGTTACTTTCCCCAAAGTTTTACACACTTCAAGAAACATTGTACTTAATCATCGTTTATGTATGTGGTTATTTATGAGAGAGTGTGTGAATGAACAAGTGAGAAGGAAACAAAATAAACTTTTAAGAAATTTTCCTTATGAAATTAAGCGTACCATTCAGAGGGACCAAACGGCCCGCATGTGGCCTGGGGGCTGCAGTTTGACTATGACTGAAATAGTTCTTTACAATTCATCTGAGTATATTAGACGGATCATTTATGTAAAGTAAAAAGAAGGTTCGTCCGAGAAATTAACCTGGGAGAAACCTGCGTTGATTGCTAGGGCCCCGAAGGATTGGTCGCCAACGACTACCTTCACGTTAGATAGGATTTTATGATTGAGAAGACGGAGTCCAGAAGTGAATGAATAATAATTTTACGTATGAAAGATTCTGTTTAATATTCGCCTCAGACTTTGCTAACAAAGCGTTACAGCTGATTTGACGTTTAACAATTGAAGTTAATTGATGTCCTTTGACGCAGAACAAGTTCCGTGCAACTGCTCTACTACTTCAACCGTGTGCATGGAATTGATGATATACAGAATAGTTCTACCAGGCGTTGATGCATAACTGTGTGGGAGAAATAGAAGAAAATAGCTTAAGGTTAAGGGTTTGGTTTGGGTTTTTTACGGTTTATCAAGTTCAATGAGTTATTTGATGCCGGCAAGATTTTTATTGTCGGTAATACTTTGTCAAAAATGTATTGCTGGTAATAATTTTCTCCCAAAAATAAATTGCTGGTAATATTTTTCTTTTTCCAAAATGTACTGCTGGTAATAATTTTTCCAAAAAAGTATTGCTGGTATTAAAACCTATTTTTATGCTTTCATAGTGTTTTGACCCATTTCGGGGTGGGGGTAACTATTTGTCTATAGCTGGGACCCTGACAGCAATTAAATGGTGGTTCCATGCTCCTTAAAACATCCTTGCTGTCGGGTATAGTTTATCGTCTTACCCACGACGGTAAGGTTAAGGAGTAGGAAGAATAATCCCCTGGGTATCAAATACAAACACAGGCAGGGTTAAATTGTGTCCTTCAATTTAACCCCCCACCCCCACACCTCATCACGGTGCATATTTGATTGGAACGATTTTTATTTTAAAAATAATTCTAGCCGCGTTAAGATTATTTTTTTATGAAGTTTATTAAATATATATTAAAAAAAATTTGATACAGGACATTTAAATTATGGTGACTTTCTAAGCGTAGCTTAGATGTGGCACAAGGTTGAAAGTAGGGGGCACCCATTGAGGAACACACTCACTATTCCGTCGTTATTGATCTAGCGAGATGAGTTTGCTTACCATTACACCACGTCAAAGTGCCCAAGAAAATTTAATTCATGGTGATTTTTAAGCGTAACTTAGAAGTGGCACAAGACCAAACGTATGGAGCACCTAGTGTGGATCGCACTCACTGTTCAGTCGTAAATTATCTAGCAAAACAAGCTTGCTAACCACCGCAGCACATCGAAATGCCCAAATTATTTTGTAAGCATAGCTTAGATGTTGCACAAGTTTAAAAGTATGGGGCACACAGTGTGGTTCGAACTCATTATACAGTCGTAATTGATCTGGCGAGACAAGATTCCTAACCATAACCTTACATCGATTTGTCCAAATGATTTTATAAGCAGAGCTTAGATGTTGCACAAAGTTGAAAGTATGGGGCACGCAGTGTGGATCTCACTCACTATTCAGTTGTAATTGATCTAGCGAAACAAGCTTGCTTACCATCATGCCATATCGAAATGAGTTGGAAAAATCCCACTAGTATGGCTATTTTATACGGTAATTATATTTGGTATGAAATAGTATAAAGACATCTGAAGAAGCCTGTAGAGTACAATGTCGTGAGTAGATCAACCAAGATGAGGGTGCGAGGCCGATTATCAAAATATATATGTTATATATTAAGATTATTGTGGAGTTTGTGGAGTTTGATGTAAAATCACTTCTTTTCACCATTCCTATTTCTTTTGGCCTTGTACTGTCATAAACTCAGTTTATGAATAAAATATTATATATTAAATATTAAGTATTATATATTTATAAATATAAAGAGAAAGCATTTCGACATACTGCCATAATTCGTAAGCTTGTTATATAATTGACAGTTTAGATACTTCCGAATATTTAATTTTAAGGGTTTGGGCGCCAAGAAGTAAGCGTTCCTTAAATGTATCACGAAAACTGATTAAAAACAGGTTACATACGACAACATTCGAAGCGAACAGCAGTGGATTGATTAGGGTAAATCCCTACAACCAGTCCCAAAAGCTGAGCTCGTGGGAAGAAGGTTCATGTAACTATTATTCATCTAGAGTTCTTAAAAAGCGATCAAACACGAACAGCACATTCAGACGTCCAGCAGCTACAACGTGGACCTAAATGTTTACCAATGGCGTTTATAATAAGGAAAAGTATTGTTCGCCATTAAACGGAAGACCGTATAGAGCAAAAAATAACAATGGAAAAAATGTTGAATTTAGTTTCTTTGTTCTACCGTACCTGCCATATTCACCAACCGATTATTACGTTTTACGATCATTGCAGAACCAGATGGAGAAAATCTAAATAAAAACCAGATACAAGTGTTCGTCAAAACCGCTTTCACATCATAAACGAATGAATTTTACTCAAAAGGAATCGAAAAAATGTTTGCTAAGTTGTAAGAAGTAATAACAGAGGAACATGCCCGGAAATTGTTTATGATACAATCTAATAGATGTCTAGCACTTTCGCCCCAGCCCCTCAACCGCTGGCGTCCTACTCTCTGGGTTGAGGTGTCTACTCGGTCCTATCCGAACTTAAGGGAGTGGCCGTAGGTCCCCTGAGCACCCGTATATTATTCGACCGGTCCGCTGATTTAATCCTACTTCCTGTCCACGTTGTGATTTGTTTGATCCAGAAAGTAGAAGTGATGTCCGTCCATTCACGGTCGACTGAAGATGTAGACACGGTTGGGGGGGGGGGGGGGGGGGGCTAAGAAATTTAGAATGCAACAAAAAAAAAATCATTATCTGCAGAAAGCCGGACAAACAACTATTCAATGGTTGAATTGTTAATGTCTTTTATATAGCAGAAAAGAATAGTAGAGAAAAGAAACGGGTTACAGAAAAGAAAAGTATTTAACGTAAAAACTCATTCTACCGGATGAGAGAGAGAGAGAGAGAGAGAGAGAGAGAGAGAGAGAGAGAGAGAGAGAGAGTTGTGATTAACTTGTTAAATCGTCTCAGAACGATATATGAATCTTGCGATGGAGGGATAAAGATTTCTGCGTGGGGCTTAAAGTAATAGTGACGTTCCTCCTCCCAACGCTTGCCCGGGCCAATTCTCTCTTCTCTCGTCAAGAATTTTCTCCAGTCTAGCACTTTTTCAGCATAACTACGCGTTTGTATAGATAAACCCGGCTGGTTATAACTAACCTTCAGACCTACTACTTCACACGCAATTATCACGGGGTTCTGGCTGCTTCAACCAAAATCATGTGAATTCCAAAGTTCCTTCTAGCTTACTCAGCTCTATTTCAATTTTTAATCGCTAAAAATTATTTCGACCATTAACATTGTCTTCTGATAACCCAGATTCAATGAGTACAAATTCTGCCCTAGATCAGATTTCCCCATCAGTAAACAAAATGCTCTGATTTAATTTCGTTATTCAAATCTACTCCAATTTCACTAAAATAAATATATACGTGTGTGCGTGTGTGTGTCTGTGTGTTTTCCAGATTCTCTCTCTGTCAGAGATGAACATAACCGGGAATTGTTTATGACACAATCATATAGATGAAGACAACCGGGAATTGTTTATGATAGAAGCTAATAGATGAACATAACCGGAAACTGTTTATGATACAAGCTAATAGATGAACAAAACCGGAAACTGTTTATGATACAAGCTAATAGATGAACAAAACCGGAAACTGTTTATGATACAAGCTAATAGATGAACATAACCGGAAACTGTTTATGATACAAGCTAATAGATGAACAAAACCGGAAACTGTTTATGATACAAGCTAATAGATGAACAAAACCGGAAACTGTTTATGATACAAGCTAATAGATGAACATAACCGGAAACTGTTTATGATACAAGCTAATAGATGAACATAACCGGAAACTGTTTATGATACAAGCTAATAGATGAACATAACCGGAAACTGTTTATGATACAAGCTAATAGATGAACATAACCGGAAACTGTTTATGATAGAAGCTAATAGATGAACATAACCGGAAACTGTTTATGATACAAGCTAATAGATGAACATAACCGGAAACTAATTATGATACAAGCTAATAGATGAACAAAACCGGAAACTGTTTATGATACAAGCTAATAGATGAACATAACCGGAAACTGTTTATGATACAAGCTAATAGATGAACAAAACCGGAAACTGTTTATGATACAAGCTAATAGATGAACAAAACCGGAAACTGTTTATGATACAAGCTAATAGATGAACATAACCGGAAACTGTTTATGATACAAGCTAATAGATGAACATAACCGGAAACTGTTTATGATAGAAGCTAATAGATGAACATAACCGGAAACTGTTTATGATACAAGCTAATAGATGAACATAACCGGAAACTGTTTATGATACAAGCTAATAGATGAACATAACCGGAAACTGTTTATGATACAAGCTAATAGATGAACATAACCGGAAACTGTTTATGATACAAGCTAATAGATGAACATAACCGGAAACTGTTTATGATAGAAGCTAATAGATGAACATAACCGGAAACTGTTTATGATACAAGCTAATAGATGAACATAACCGGAAACTGTTTATGATACAAGCTAATAGATGAACATAACCGGAAACTGTTTATGATACAAGCTAATAGATGAACATAACCGGAAACTGTTTATGATACAAGCTAATAGATGAACATAACCGGAAACTGTTTATGATACAAGCTAATAGATGAACATAACCGGAAACTGTTTATGATACAAGCTAATAGATGAACATAACCGGAAACTGTTTATGATACAAGCTAATAGATGAACATAACCGGAAACTGTTTATGATACAAGCTAATAGATGAACATAACCGGAAACTGTTTATGATACAAGCTAATAGATGAACATAACCGGAAACTGTTTATGATACAAGCTAATAGATGAACATAACCGGAAACTGTTTATGATACAAGCTAATAGATGAACATAACCGGAAACTGTTTATGATACAAGCTAATAGATGAACAAAACCGGAAACTGTTTATGATACAAGCTAATAGATGAACATAACCGGAAACTGTTTATGATACAAGCTAATAGATGAACATAACCGGAAACTGTTTATGATACAAGCTAATAGATGAACATAACCGGAAACTGTTTATGATACAAGCTAATAGATGAACATAACCGGAAACTGTTTATGATACAAGCTAATAGATGAACATAACCGGAAACTGTTTATGATACAAGCTAATAGATGAACATAACCGGAAACTGTTTATGATACAAGCTAATAGATGAACATAACCGGAAACTGTTTATGATACAAGCTAATAGATGAACATAACCGGAAACTGTTTATGATACAAGCTAATAGATGAACATAACCGGAAACTGTTTATGATACAAGCTAATAGATGAACATAACCGGAAACTGTTTATGATACAAGCTAATAGATGAACATAACCGGAAACTGTTTATGATACAAGCTAATAGATGAACATAACCGGAAACTGTTTATGATACAAGCTAATAGATGAACATAACCGGAAACTGTTTATGATACAAGCTAATAGATGAACAAAACCGGAAACTGTTTATGATACAAGCTAATAGATGAACATAACCGGAAACTGTTTATGATACAAGCTAATAGATGAACATAACCGGAAACTGTTTATGATACAAGCTAATAGATGAACAAAACCGGAAACTGTTTATGATACAAGCTAATAGATGAACATAACCGGAAACTGTTTATGATACAAGCTAATAGATGAACAAAACCGGAAACTGTTTATGATACAAGCTAATAGATGAACAAAACCGGAAACTGTTTATGATACAAGCTAATAGATGAACATAACCGGAAACTGTTTATGATACAAGCTAATAGATGAACAAAACCGGAAACTGTTTATGATACAAGCTAATAGATGAACAAAACCGGAAACTGTTTATGATACAAGCTAATAGATGAACATAACCGGAAACTGTTTATGATACAAGCTAATAGATGAACATAACCGGAAACTGTTTATGATACAAGCTAATAGATGAACAAAACCGGAAACTGTTTATGATACAAGCTAATAGATGAACATAACCGGAAACTGTTTATGATACAAGCTAATAGATGAACAAAACCGGAAACTGTTTATGATACAAGCTAATAGATGAACATAACCGGAAACTGTTTATGATACAAGCTAATAGATGAACAAAACCGGAAACTGTTTATGATACAAGCTAATAGATGAACATAACCGGAAACTGTTTATGATACAAGCTAATAGATGAACAAAACCGGAAACTGTTTATGATACAAGCTAATAGATGAACAAAACCGGAAACTGTTTATGATACAAGCTAATAGATGAACATAACCGGAAACTGTTTATGATACAAGCTAATAGATGAACAAAACCGGAAACTGTTTATGATACAAGCTAATAGATGAACAAAACCGGAAACTGTTTATGATACAAGCTAATAGATGAACATAACCGGAAACTGTTTATGATACAAGCTAATAGATGAACAAAACCGGAAACTGTTTATGATACAAGCTAATAGATGAACAAAACCGGAAACTGTTTATGATACAAGCTAATAGATGAACAAAACCGGAAACTGTTTATGATACAAGCTAATAGATGAACAAAACCGGAAACTGTTTATGATACAAGCTAATAGATGAACATAACCGGAAACTGTTTATGATACAAGCTAATAGATGAACAAAACCGGAAACTGTTTATGATACAAGCTAATACATGAACATAACCGGAAACTGTTTATGATACAAGCTAATAGATGAACAAAACCGGAAACTGTTTATGATACAAGCTAATAGATGAACAAAACCGGAAACTGTTTATGATACAAGCTAATAGATGAACATAACCGGAAACTGTTTATGATACAAGCTAATAGATGAACAAAACCGGAAACTGTTTATGATACAAGCTAATAGATGAACAAAACCGGAAACTGTTTATGATACAAGCTAATAGATGAACATAACCGGAAACTGTTTATGATACAAGCTAATAGATGAACATAACCGGAAACTGTTTATGATAGAAGCTAATAGATGAACATAACCGGAAACTGTTTATGATACAAGCTAATAGATGAACATAACCGGAAACTGTTTATGATACAAGCTAATAGATGAACATAACCGGAAACTGTTTATGATACAAGCTAATAGATGAACATAACCGGAAACTGTTTATGATACAAGCTAATAGATGAACATAACCGGAAACTGTTTATGATACAAGCTAATAGATGAACATAACCGGAAACTGTTTATGATACAAGCTAATAGATGAACATAACCGGAAACTGTTTATGATACAAGCTAATAGATGAACATAACCGGAAACTGTTTATGATACAAGCTAATAGATGAACATAACCGGAAACTGTTTATGATACAAGCTAATAGATGAACATAACCGGAAACTGTTTATGATACAAGCTAATAGATGAACATAACCGGAAACTGTTTATGATACAAGCTAATAGATGAACATAACCGGAAACTGTTTATGATACAAGCTAATAGATGAACATAACCGGAAACTGTTTATGATACAAGCTAATAGATGAACATAACCGGAAACTGTTTATGATACAAGCTAATAGATGAACATAACCGGAAACTGTTTATGATACAAGCTAATAGATGAACATAACCGGAAACTGTTTATGATACAAGCTAATAGATGAACATAACCGGAAACTGTTTATGATACAAGCTAATAGATGAACATAACCGGAAACTGTTTATGATACAAGCTAATAGATGAACATAACCGGAAACTGTTTATGATACAAGCTAATAGATGAACATAACCGGAAACTGTTTATGATACAAGCTAATAGATGAACATAACCGGAAACTGTTTATGATACAAGCTAATAGATGAACATAACCGGAAACTGTTTATGATACAAGCTAATAGATGAACATAACCGGAAACTGTTTATGATACAAGCTAATAGATGAACAAAACCGGAAACTGTTTATGATACAAGCTAATAGATGAACATAACCGGAAACTGTTTATGATACAAGCTAATAGATGAACATAACCGGAAACTGTTTATGATACAAGCTAATAGATGAACAAAACCGGAAACTGTTTATGATACAAGCTAATAGATGAACATAACCGGAAACTGTTTATGATACAAGCTAATAGATGAACAAAACCGGAAACTGTTTATGATACAAGCTAATAGATGAACAAAACCGGAAACTGTTTATGATACAAGCTAATAGATGAACAAAACCGGAAACTGTTTATGATACAAGCTAATAGATGAACATAACCGGAAACTGTTTATGATACAAGCTAATAGATGAACAAAACCGGAAACTGTTTATGATACAAGCTAATAGATGAACAAAACCGGAAACTGTTTATGATACAAGCTAATAGATGAACATAACCGGAAACTGTTTATGATACAAGCTAATAGATGAACATAACCGGAAACTGTTTATGATACAAGCTAATAGATGAACAAAACCGGAAACTGTTTATGATACAAGCTAATAGATGAACATAACCGGAAACTGTTTATGATACAAGCTAATAGATGAACAAAACCGGAAACTGTTTATGATACAAGCTAATAGATGAACATAACCGGAAACTGTTTATGATACAAGCTAATAGATGAACAAAACCGGAAACTGTTTATGATACAAGCTAATAGATGAACATAACCGGAAACTGTTTATGATACAAGCTAATAGATGAACAAAACCGGAAACTGTTTATGATACAAGCTAATAGATGAACAAAACCGGAAACTGTTTATGATACAAGCTAATAGATGAACAAAACCGGAAACTGTTTATGATACAAGCTAATAGATGAACATAACCGGAAACTGTTTATGATACAAGCTAATAGATGAACAAAACCGGAAACTGTTTATGATACAAGCTAATAGATGAACATAACCGGAAACTGTTTATGATACAAGCTAATAGATGAACAAAACCGGAAACTGTTTATGATACAAGCTAATAGATGAACAAAACCGGAAACTGTTTATGATACAAGCTAATAGATGAACAAAACCGGAAACTGTTTATGATACAAGCTAATAGATGAACAAAACCGGAAACTGTTTATGATACAAGCTAATAGATGAACATAACCGGAAACTGTTTATGATACAAGCTAATAGATGAACAAAACCGGAAACTGTTTATGATACAAGCTAATAGATGAACATAACCGGAAACTGTTTATGATACAAGCTAATAGATGAACAAAACCGGAAACTGTTTATGATACAAGCTAATAGATGAACATAACCGGAAACTGTTTATGATACAAGCTAATAGATGAACAAAACCGGAAACTGTTTATGATACAAGCTAATAGATGAACATAACCGGAAACTGTTTATGATACAAGCTAATAGATGAACAAAACCGGAAACTGTTTATGATACAAGCTAATAGATGAACAAAACCGGAAACTGTTTATGATACAAGCTAATAGATGAACAAAACCGGAAACTGTTTATGATACAAGCTAATAGATGAACATAACCGGAAACTGTTTATGATACAAGCTAATAGATGAACATAACCGGAAACTGTTTATGATACAAGCTAATAGATGAACAAAACCGGAAACTGTTTATGATACAAGCTAATAGATGAACATAACCGGAAACTGTTTATGATACAAGCTAATAGATGAACAAAACCGGAAACTGTTTATGATACAAGCTAATAGATGAACAAAACCGGAAACTGTTTATGATACAAGCTAATAGATGAACAAAACCGGAAACTGTTTATGATACAAGCTAATAGATGAACAAAACCGGAAACTGTTTATGATACAAGCTAATAGATGAACATAACCGGAAACTGTTTATGATACAAGCTAATAGATGAACAAAACCGGAAACTGTTTATGATACAAGCTAATAGATGAACATAACCGGAAACTGTTTATGATACAAGCTAATAGATGAACAAAACCGGAAACTGTTTATGATACAAGCTAATAGATGAACAAAACCGGAAACTGTTTATGATACAAGCTAATAGATGAACATAACCGGAAACTGTTTATGATACAAGCTAATAGATGAACAAAACCGGAAACTGTTTATGATACAAGCTAATAGATGAACAAAACCGGAAACTGTTTATGATACAAGCTAATAGATGAACATAACCGGAAACTGTTTATGATACAAGCTAATAGATGAACAAAACCGGGAATTGTTTATGATACAAGCTAATAGATGAACAAAACTGTGTATTGTTTATCATACAAGTTAATAGATGAACATAATCGGGAATTGTTTATGACACAATCAAATAGATGAAGACAACCGGGAATTGTTTATGGTACAATCTAATAAATGAACATAACTGAGAATTGGTTATGATACAATCTAATAGGTGAACAGACCAAATTACATGCACAGCATTAAGGGAGTAGTAATGGATGAATAGTTGCGACCTCACAAATTTTTAACTTTTATTAGATGCAGTATAAATTAATACATTAGTTTGTTCGGAAAATAATGCCCGATTTTAAAATTAGCTTTTGTCCCGTATTAATGCGCATATATACAGTGTTTAAATCAGTCAAGATAGGGACCCTTAATATTTGTCCATTTCAGCCATCGGGTTACATGGTCATTTATGCCTTTTCCATAAAACTGTAAGCGTTTGGATGCCAAGAAATATTTGAATGCAGTTTCTTTATCTTCTTTGCAACTGAATGTCCTTCGGCGTTATTTTAGGAAGAATGGGATACAAATGAAAAGATTTGAAATTGACAACTTTTACCATTTCGCTGAAACAGACCATAATCACTTCTTTCTTTCCTTCTTTCTTTCATTTTCTTACTGAAACCAAGTAGCGTCTTTGATTTGTTTTTTTTTACCTTCTCACGCGATCAAAACGGAATAGTCCATTATTTATTAGCTATTAGAAGGAGACGTTAAGTACTTCTTTCTTTCTTTCTCTCTTTCTCTCTCTCTCTTTCTTTCTTTCTTTCTTTTCATTTAAACCACGTAGCGTCTCTGATAGATGTTTCCACGTGATCAAAATGGAATAGTCCATTTTTATGCGGCATTGGTGCACCGTAACGGTCATGCAAACCAAAGGATCAACGATGGAAGGGGCATGAACCATTATTATATGATAATATATTAAAAAAACAAAAGTTTTATTCTAAAATCGAACATTTTTTTCCCGAACAACCTAATGCATAAATTCATACTTCTAGCCGCACGTATTTTCTATGCAGAAATGTGTCATTTTTACGCATCGCGTATTTTACAAGCAAATCAAGCAACGATCAACCTTTTTATGAAGATCTATACCAGTGCTTCTCAAACTATCAGATGTGGCGTACCGTCAGTTTTTTTTAAAAGTGGCAGGGATCGGCGAGCGAAGATTTCCAATACAGCTGGGGGGGGAGGGGGAGTCGAGAGGCGCTGTACTCCCGCACCATTTTTCTTTTCCTTTTTTTTTGGTTTTGAGATATGTCCTATTTCAGGGTCATTGTGAGACTTTCTGAACTAAATATGAGGACATTCTAATGCCAGTTATCATTGATGTAACAAGTCTCCCCTGTAACTACAAAAGAAAAAAAAATATCGTAGGAAATTTCTCTTGAAATTTTAGTATTTTTATTAAGTCTTTTAAAGAAATATTTTGCTTATTGGAAATATTAAATTTAACCTGTTAGCTTGAAACATACCTGGCTCCGGGTTCCGTCGCTGTGCTGGTGGTATCATGGCTACGACTAGCTTGAAACAGCTCTGACCAGCTTGGACCAGCTATGACAAGCCAAGACCAGCTATGACGAGCTTAGACCAGCTATGACTAGATTAGACGAGCTCTGACCAGCTTGGACCAGCTATGACCAGCTAAGACCAGCTATGACTAGCTTAGACTAGCTCTGACCAGCCTTGACCAGCTATGACAAGCCAAGACCAGCTATGACGAGCTTAGACCAGCTCTGACCAGCCTGGACCAGCTATGACAAGCCAAGAACAGCTATAACTAGCTTAGACCAGCACTGACCAGCTTGGACCAGCTATGACCAGCTAAGACCAGCTATGACTAGCTTAGACTAGCTCTGACCAGCTTGGACCAGCTATGACCAGCTAAACCAAGCTATGACTAGCTTAGATTAGCTCTGACCAGCCTGGACCAGCTATGACAAGCCAAGAACAGCTATAACTAGCTTAGACCAGCTTAGACCAGCTTGGACCAGCTATGACCAGCTAAGACCAGCTATGACTAGCTTAGACTAGCTCTGACCAGCTTGGACCAGCTATGACCAGCTAAGACCAGCTATGACTAGTTTAGACCAGCAGCCCGAGTGAAAACACTCAGGTCCCCACGTTAAAAACTGACCTTGTGTAACAACCTGACTCAGTGGGGGGAGTCAAGTAAATATACCTGTTAGCTTGAAACTGAAACTAAAATCAAAGCTTCAAGAAAGATTTAAAATTTTTTAAAATCCATTTTAAAACTGAGGTATCGCTTTCCTGTGCGAGGGAGGGGGGCTATTTTTATGTTATTATTTTACTTATTGAGGATCAACAAACATTTCTTTAAGACAAAATATCGGCTGGCAATAAAAATAAAATATCGGTTTTATTGTAATCTAGATTCTAGATTACTGTTCATAGGCAGGAACTCGAATCAATTATGTTTTACAACCAAGCTCATTTACTAGATGAGCCACGGTATATCCCCACCCGCTGTGGCTTCACAGTGAATGTTTGTCTTCCTCGCCAGACAAGTGCGTGAGTCACCAGAGTAGAAAGACGGCTCTTACGTTCGCGGAAACAAGACACCCGTTTTCCGGGTGTCCATTGCTAATGCGTACAACAGTCAGATCAGTCGGACGTCGGCGCGATGTAAGCGCGAAATCTCACGCTGCTGTCACGTTCTCTCACTTGCACCGACCCCCCCACTTCATCCCGAGGGTCTTGGAATGGGATTCTTGCATGAAACCTGCTTTCTCAAGAAAAGACCAAGCTTTTGTTGATGGGACGGTTTGATTTTACAAGTATAAGAAGCGGTCTATCACAGACGACAAATAATTCAATTTACTTCGTTAAATACGAATGAAATGCATCCTGTTGGCTACGAAAATCGAGGAAAATGTGAAATAATTATATAATTCCAGTTTGAGACTGGATGTCAGTGTTTGAGCTCATTTAAAACAATAGATGGAAGGCTGATTTTTTTCGGCAAGCACTCAATGTTAGCAAGCAATGTTAGTGGAAAGATTGGGGTGCGTTAAACTATGAAGTTTAGCGCAACCCAATCTTTCATTTCCTACATTTTGAACTTGGAAAGGGTTAAGCTTTTCTTTGTTTTCAAAGCAATTCTTTAGTTAGAAACTAAAAAAAAAAGACTGCTGCATTTCTATGCAAAATCTATCCTCCTATATGGAGGCGAATGTTGAACAATTGCCTCACCCGTCCTGGGTATGACGATAAATTACATCTGGCAGTAAGGTCTCTGATGAGGAGATTGGAGGTTTTGAGAAACGTGGAACCTTCCTATATGGAAGTGAATGTTGAACAATTGCCTCACTCGTCCTGGGTATGACGATAAATTACATCTGGCAGCAAGGTCTCTGATGAGGAGATTGGAGGTTTTGAGAAGTGTGGAACCTTCCTATATGGAAGTGAATGTTGAACAATTGCTTCACCCGTCCTGGGTATGACGATAAATTACATCTGGCAGCAAGGACTCTGATGAGGAGATTGGAGGTTTTGAGGAACCTGGAACTACTTCTAAATTGCTGTTGATCCCAGGTCTACCCTGACCCGGGGTCGTGGGTGGGGCTAGCAAGAAGTTATTTACATTTCGTAAGTGCGGATGATATTCGTAGTATTACAATGAATTTTTTACAATTTAATAAAATCCCCCCCAAATCTGTTTTAGGCTTGTTTATTGAGGTGATCGCGAATGAAAACCTCACGCTTAGAAATAGCTTACCAAAGTGTGAGGTTTTCAAAGCACTCCAGTTGGGTTGACCTTGAGAGAATTTTGATGTGAATTTTAGTAAATATAAATTCTTTTTATTTTGTGGTGAATTAATATTTTTGGGTTGAATTAACAGAAAAGATAGAGAATTCAAAAAAAAAAATTATTTAGATTTTAAGAAATCACATCGTACGAGCATATTTGTTTTGGCTTCCGTAGGGGGAACAATTTACATAACAAACTGGACACCCTTATTAACTTGCAGAAAATTTAAATTTTTGTTTTGTTTTGTTTTTATATTCATGATATGGATAGCTTAATCATTTTCAAAAAATCTTTTTGCCCCATAAAGATGCAAGGGGATACTGAGTGTGAAAATATGAGAAAAAGAAAACATGATTAAGGAGAGAGAACAATAAAAGAACAGGAAATAAGAAGGCAGAAGATAACGATTGACATTGTATTTAAATTTTTGAAGGTCAAAGTTGAGGGGGAAGCAAGAAGCCGGAAGAGAGTTCCACAAAGAAGAAACTGTTAGCATCGAACTATAGCAATATGAAAAAATAAATGTGAAACAGCATTTCTGGTTACATTTTCCGAGTACAACAGAACTTTTCAATCATTTCACCCCTAGGAGTGAAAAAGAATGAGAAGACTTTAGTGAGGAGAAGCGAGAAAAGGAACAATAATGGAACAGGTTTCAGGAAAACGGAAGATGGCGATTGACGTTGCATTTAAAGTTTTGAAGATTGTAGGTGTCAGGGAAGCAAGAAATCCGAAGAGAGTTCCACAGGCGAGAATTGCGAGAAAAGAAACTATTAGAATTGGGTTTGGTACGTTTTGACGTAGCTCTTTTGGCGTCCCTGATGTCACTGTCTTTGACCGGAGGCATCTCCCAAAAAAGGATAAAAACAATGAAAACACCTAACTTTCAATATGACTTTTTTTTTATTAATTTAGGAAGTTAAGGATCCTGTTAAAACACTCATGAAATAATGTAAATTAACTTTATATATATATATATATATATATATATATATATATATATATATATATATGTATATATATATATATATATTGTAAATTAACTGATTTAAAATATGGTGTTTTCGCTACAGAGTAATAACCCTGTTTCAAAACCTGAAGCTAAAAACTTCAAATTTAATTATATAGTTAAATTAAAAGCATTAGTTCCGTTTCATCTTCAAGAGAATATCGGATTGCAATATTCGCTTGAAGATGAAGCGGAACTAATGTTTTAATTTAATTATATAATTAAATTTGAAGTTTTTAGCTTCAGTTTTTGAAACATGGTTATTACTGTGTAGCGAAAAAACATATTTTAAATGAGTTAATTTATAATATTTATGCTCTGTAAATTTACATTGAGCATTGTTTTGTAAAAATAAAAATACAAAATATCAATAAGAACACTGGTATAATATATATATATATATATATATATATATATATATATATATATATATATATATATATATATATATATATATATATATATATATATATTCGTAATTTTGAAAATACACAACTTTCAATATGAACCTTTATGCATTTAGTGAATTAAGGATCTGATTATACACCAATGGAATAATATAAATTAAAAAACGTAAATTACAAATTTTGTATAGAACTTACTGTTGCATCTCGCTAGTTCAATAGTAAAACAGGATTATACGAACATTGTTCGAAAAATATTTATTCGAATTGTGAATTTTTTGAATGAAAATTTATCGAAAGGACAATCATGCTAAATGTTAATTATTGGAAATGCAAAATTCTTTATTGCAATAAAAATGTAAAAATTAAAAGAGGAAATACACAAATGATAATTATTCGAAATACAAATATCGTTAATAAAATGATTTAGTCAGAAAAAGTCCTTATAACCTTAAGTTATATGATATTGCACACAAATAGTCAACTACTGAAGAGTACTCGTTAAACGATGACACTAATTTTTTAAGTTTTCCATTTACGTTGCAGTATTTCTTGGCGCTCTTGATATTTTTACATGCTCTTACTTTTGCAATATAAATTTCTTGCAACTACTTTTCTCTTTTAATTATGGGATGATTCGATGACGCTTGCTTCAAAAAAAGCCTTATGCCATCCTTTAAGGGCGTTAATAGTTCTAGATCTAGTCTTGACTCTCTCAATGCAAGACCAGATACGTATTTCAAACATAGATATTTTGAATATTTATCATTTAGTATAATTGTCCTTTTGATTAATTTTCATTCAAACAATTTACAGTTCCAATAAATGTTTTTCGAATAATTGTTTTCGAACAATTATTTTCCAAGAATTTTCTCGATACGGCAAAGCGGTGAGACCTAACTACCAATCTAGTAGCGCACTTAAATTTATGCAGTCGAAGTACTAAAGAGAACAGATCACCAAAAGAATTACGAGAAAATTATATGTAGAGAATACAGTAGGAAGCCACGTCACGTCGTTGGGTCAGTGACCCTTTGAGTTTTGTCAAGAATCTCGGGATAAATAGTATAAGTTATTTTGATGAAGGTACAACAGCGAGATGGTTATAATATTGTTTTGTGAATTCCAGTGAAAGAGGTAGCACTTGTCTGAAATCTCATCAGTCGCCGATCTAGCTTTTTATCTCAGTTTGCAACACTGATCAGTGACATTTTTAACGAGACACAACTACCTTGCCACCAAAAGGACATAAGTAAACAGTAAAAAGAACATATTTGAAAAAGAACTGCTGAAAGCAACAACACAAAAGAATAACTAAAGAAAATGCGGTAAACTTATTCCTACCCAAGACTAATAAATCATTTTCTATACAGCTAAACTTCATGCATGTAAAAGCCAAAAATTTTAGTGGGAAATATTACGTAAGAGAAGTTCTTATAAAAAATTAGCAGCAACAAATGTTTCCTCTCGTTAAATTTGAATTCTGTGTCAGAATAACGTGAATTTAGTGAAAATCTAAAAAATCAATACACAAACTGCTACTCAAGAGACTTTTCTTTAATTGGACTTCACCTTATACAAGGTCCGGATTCACTCGAGGTAGAGGGTTACCGTAAGAAGCAATTTATGCGGTTAGGAGGTGAAGATAACGATTGCAGTGATCGGGGAAACATCCTCTTGGGTGTCGGTTCCACAGAGCAATGGTTCGCGGGAAGAAGCTGTTGGAGTGGAAGTCACTTCCCATCGATGAAAAACGGTGAGAATGTGGGTGGTTTGCTACAATGTAAGTGGCATGGCGGGTTCTAGCCGTGAAGGTTAGAACTGTCGGAACCAAGGAATGTAGTTCGTCCGAGCACTTTCGATGGAAGTAGTGAGAGGCTTGTTACATCGCTCCTGTGAGAGAGGGTGGAAAATAAATTATCAACTACAAGATCTCTGAGACGCTTTTAGGCTCTATCGAGACTGGAAAGTGAGGACTGGGCAGCTCCCGCCCAAATATGAGAACAGTATTCCATTTTAGGCCTTATCTGGCACTTTTAAAGGTAGAGGCTAGCACGAGGAGTCAGGTACTTACTGGAGGGATACAGGGAACCGACTATTTTTCCAGCATCTTTAGTGATAGATCGTATGAACCAGTTATTTTTGAACTCATGGCGCGGAGCCTCCTCGATAGGGCGCACATTCACTGCGAGTGGTGGTAGTCGGGGTCCGATCGTCGGTGATGGGATGTGACCAGCTTGATTTTCGAGGCACTGAATGTAACCAGTCGGATGAGAGATCAACTGCCAATCTCTGATCATCACGAATTTTCGAGGTGCACCCATAAATCGTCGTATCATTCCGCATAGACATTCACAAATTATCACAGTATATTCTTATATATATATAAATATATATAAAAACATTTTTATGTTTAAACATTCTTTTTATAGATACAAATATTTAAGTAAATGCTCTGTTTTATAATAAACAGTATTAATAACATTTACCGGCCTGAATTTCCGAGAAAATTTCATAGAAATTTTTCATCCTCCGACAGGAATCGAACCTGTATCCTATACGGAGCCGTCATATAGCCTGACGTGCCTTAACCGATCGAGCCACGGAGGATTGTTCAATTAGAAACGTCGATTGAAGTTTAAAAGCAGTAAAATCGACCTTGCTAATCGAAAATTTGTTCCTTATTCTATCATTCTTTCAGATTGCAATCCATATTTGATTTCAATTCATTCACACACACACATATATGTATATGTATGTATGTACATATATATATATATATATAAACATATATATATATATATATGTACTTACACACACACACATATATATATATGTGTATGTACATATATATATATATATAAACATATATATATATATATGTACTTAACACACACACATATATATATATGTATGTATGTACATATATATATATAAACATATATATATATGTACTTGCACACACACACACACACACACACATATATATATGTATGTATGTACATATATATATATATCAACATATATATATATATATATATATATGTACTTACCCACACACACATATATATATATATGTATGTATGTACATATATATATATAAACATATATATATATATGTACTTGCACACACACACACACACACACACACACACACATATATATATATATATATGTATGTACATATATATATAAACAAATATATATATGTACTTACACACACACACACACACACATATATATATATGTATGTATGTACATATATATATATAAACATATATATATGTACTTACACACACACACACACATATATGTATGTATGTACATATATATAAATAAACATATATATATATATATATATATGTACTTACACACACACACATATATATATATGTATGTATGTACATATATATATATATAAACATATATATATATGTACTTACACACACACACACACACACACACACACACACATATATATATATATGTATATATAGGCGTGATGAAGAAGACCAGTACTCTCAAAACTTCGGTCATAATGACATATGGAATTGACGGCTTCTGACAAGTTTCGTCTGTCCAATCTGGCTCACAAGGTGTGGTAAGATTTTCAGTTACACTGGGTGCCGTGCACTGGGATCGTCACCCCAGGCCGATAACATCAATAAGTCATCTCCCTAAGATATCGACCATAGTGAGATTCAAACACAGATCTATGGTCAAATTCAAATATACTAACCACTATATATATATATATATATATATATATATACATATATATATATATATATATATATATATATATATATAGTAAAGAAGTAAAATGTACAAAACTTATGTTTTTGACAAGTTTCGCGAATGTTAACGGCTCGTCACGTGGTTAGATTATTAATCTGAATTTATTATCAGGTATAATGTGTTGATTATAAGACGTTACGTAATTTTCCTTAAAAAAACGGAATTTTTTTAATGTCAACTTACTTTAAATTTGTTCTTCCTTAATGACTTCATTGTATCGCGTTCTTGCGTAGGACCATTCTAGTCGAGGGAGATTGAGAATTTCGAGTCCAACTGTAAACATCAAGACGATCTACTAAGTGTTATCAGGAGTGTCCGACTCGCCCAGTCGCGTTCACTACCCAGACACCTCTTTGACTCCTGTTCATGACTCTTTGCGAGTTGGCTTGGCCTTCACAGCCATCTCCGCTACCACCAACAGAGGAGAGAAAGGGAATAAGGAGAGAGGATGAAGATCCCGATGCTGGAATGCGAGCGGAGGCCAACGACGATGGCGTAAAATAATGTCAGTGGCGAAGGTAAGTTTTGTATCTTTTATTTGCTTACGAATAATGCTTTCTTAGTATTGAGCACTTACAAAAACTGCTTGCCTTAAAAGCGTTATCCTTTAACGGGTTTTATGGACTAACCTTTGATATATATATATATATATATATATACATATATATATATATACATATATATATATATATATATATATATTCCACGTATGAGGCTCAAGCGATAGCCAGACACCAGCACATATGATTTGATTATAGTGGTAAAGGTTTTGTGTAGAACCAACCACAAGGGACGAATAGAGAGACCTGGTGCACCGCGTGCCACAAAGATCCCGAACAGAGCCTTCTCAGGTTTTGAATTCAGAGTTGTCCTTCGTCCTAGACCAGTTGCCATGCAAGGCTATAGAACCCAGTTTGTCCTGCTATTTACCCATAACTGGGGGGAGAAGTAGAGGATTCATACCTTACCCAACGGTATTAGCACATAAGTGAATGTAACGGATTCGACTGGAATTCGAACCCGGCTCTCCGATTCCTCAATCCGAGCCGCTATACATTACTCCACTGCCTCCTATATATTCGACACTTCAAAAGTTTGAAGCGACCCCGAGAATTAGCATGGGATGAACTTGACAGGAAAGTAAAAAAAAAAAAATGAAAAAGAGATCTTTGAGAAACTTTTGCAACGAATGCCAAACAATTGTGCTGCAGTAATCAAGGCTTTAGGAGGATATTTTGCGAGAGCAAAATTTAATCATAAATCTTTTTTTTCTTTTTGTCATAATAAGATTTCTAATAAAGAATCCTGTCTCACGTTCTTTAACGCTGTATAATAATTTTCTCTTATTTAAAGTACAAAACAAATACTTTTGGGGCTCAAACTTCTGAACTATAGTATATATATATATATATATATATATATATATATATATATATATATATAAAGAAACTCGCAATTGCTTACGAATCTTCCTTTCTAGGCATCCCTTAAATGTCAGTCACCGAATCCGTGTCAATATCGATGCCTAAATGTACATATCTAAATATGTCCGCCCGGTTGCCGGCAGACGTTATCTATTATTTGCCCGTATTTCAATTTCAAGGCCCTTTTTTTTGCATTATGGAAAAGCTATAAAAACAACATACAAATATGCAAACGTAAAAATTATTCAGACTGATAAATATATAATAGGAGAGTTTGCCGATTGGGTGGGTTCACACAGACAGGAAAATGCCAAAATAAATATGATTGTTTTTCCTTCTCTTACTCGCCACAAAATTTTATATGTAGCAAGCAATGACGTAGGTTAGAAACGAATTCAAATGTGTTTCACCCTGAATTGAAAAGAAATTCTATCCATCTATCTATCTATCTATCTCCACGAAACCGCTAAAATATCAGCATACCGTAATGAAAACATATTCCAAATGTAATGAAAACATAGTTTTATCGTTAAAAATTATGTTATTATTAAGAGGAAGGATCAAAATATTTAATTATAATTTTTACTCCTTTTTAGAACATTCGAAATTTTAATTAAAAAGCTTGTTTTTCTTGCGTCTGCCGTTGTACTAACTTTTAGCATAGAAAAGTTTCGCCAATTTTTGCGGTGACAGAGATATTAATTTGAAAATTATTGCAAAAATCAAATAATTGTCAGATTTTAATGATATTTTTAGGTCTTATTCCCAAAAGAATGAAATTATTTTTGAACTTTTTTATTGGAAATTCTTGTTAAAAATATTTTTTACGTTGTGTTTTAACTCCTTACTTAATTTTATAAAAACTTGAGAAATTCAACGTAATAATTTTTAGTGACTATATCAGTTAAAAACTGAATTCTTTGTAGAATTTAAATCTCCGAAATTTTTTACAAAATCGGACTCCGTCTTACCGAAAATTTATTCTGAGTCGAAAAATAAGAAAACGCAATAAAACTAAGACATTATCCAATTAAAGCTTTTAAATGTTGTTATGAACAATATATATTAAGACAATATTATCTGAAGAAAAAAATTTCGACGAAAAATGAATTTTTATATGAATTGTTTTCATTTCTTTACAATTTTAAATTGAATAATTTAGAAACCTTTAATTTTTAAAAAATTAATTTTCAATGTGATAATTCTTAGGACATATTGTTATTATGTAAAACTATATTTACTAATCATATGTTGTAAAGCTCATTACAATATGACGACCCCAATTATTTTAAAAAGAATTTCGATTTGTTTTTGCATGTGTAATTACGTGCAGAATTTCTGAAGTATGGATGTACGAACTGATAGACCTATCATTAAAAGGTCACATGTTTATGAGTTGTCCCCAACTTAACTATAAACACGTTCGAGTGTCAATCTGATGTCAATAAAACGATTAACACATCAGAAAAACAAGACCCTGTAGTTAAGAAATGTTTGTATACGACATTTTATGCTATAAGTAACATTTGTTTCGAATCAGATTAATTGAACTTTAAATTTGCTAATTTTCCTCAAATAACGTTCCAGAAATATATATTTTATTTTTGCAAGATTTTTAAAACCGAGAATTAACTTTTTGTTTTACAAATGTGTCAAAAGTAGTTGATTTTTTTTATCGATTTTACTGAAAACAAATCGATTCCGATCAATATGATTACTGTTTAAAATATACCACAGCGTATTTTGCTTACTGGAAATAGTGAAAACTAAATCGTCTATCACATGTTTTACTGTCTGTTGAACTTTCCCGCACATCATCTAGATAAACAAACAACATAGAAGAAGTACATGCGCTAAAAGAATACTTTAGCCTTTTATCGACAACAGTACAGAACGCAAGCTGCTGAAAACATGACGACATACAGTTTTCTAAATTAAGTCACGTTTTTGAAATCACCGTAGAAAACCCATGTTCCTGTAACAAACTCATCCTCATAACACTTTTCAATTCTTTATTTGTCATTGTTGTATAAAGGCATAGTTGACCTGTATTAGATTATTCAGCCATCACTGATCTGTGGAAGGGCCCTCTCAGTTATCAAGTCCTTCCTCATAGGAAGGTTCCTGAAGGTCGTTGTAAACAGCTAGTCATCGGAAGTCTTTAAGATCCCTGTCGGCGTTCCACAAAGTTCTCTAATTAGTCCTATTCTCTTTTTATTATATATCAACTAAGAACATGGCCCGGCGTTGCCCGTGCTTGGTTCAAAAATCGTACGACTCATGCAGCAATCGCTATCACTTGACTTAAAATATTTTTGCCCTTCCTTGCCTTTAAAGGAGTGCCCTTTGCCGTGCGGATGTTACTTCATGCCTTATTTCTCGCCTATCTCACACTGCGGATTTTTTTTCTAAGCTCTATACTAAACATTAAATCTGTTACGAAAAAAGAACTAAACAAAATGAACACAAAACGATCAGCTTTAAGAAAGCACTCGTAACTGCAAAAACCGAATGAAAAAAGAATGCTAACAACAAATACTTTTTCATGCCCAACCCAGTTCTGTGGATTCAGAATTAACGTTGAGTTTAAGCAAGCGAATGAGCCAATTGGAGTAAAGTGCCATGCAGATTTAAATTTTTCCCACTTGTGACGAATGCAGCTATCGATTTTTTTGCATGCTAGCATGCTAGTTAACATTCGTGTCAGTCAGCTGTTGGCTCTCACGCTGGCCAATAGAATCTTCCTGCCTATTCGTGGCAGCCAGCTATAGGCTCTCACTCTGACCAGTTGAAAATTGCCGCAAACTACATGAAAACTGCCGTAGAAGCATGAAAAAATCGATTATTTCCACTATCGATGGGAGTTGGGAAATGGAAAGTCGGTCTTCGCCTTGTGCTAACTTGGAGCATGTGCATGTAAATTTTGGTACAAATCCGTCAAAAATTGCGGCCGTGCATTCGTTACACACACACACACACACACACACACACACACACACACACACACACACACACACACACACACACACACACACACACAAACACACACACACATACACACACACACACACATCGTGCCTATTATAGATAGAGATGATCTACCTAAGAGCATAGTCCGATCATTAGTGAGTATCTATGCAACTGCTTACAGGTGCACCACCCCAAATCCGGAGGAAGATAACATAGCAGCTCATCTTTCTTCTGACCTAACACAGGTGGTTCAATGGCGGAAAGGTTTGATTTGTAAAGTTAAATACGACCAAAACCAAACTAGTAACATTCCACTGCCAGCGAACAGGCCTTGAACTCTCACTTATAATGATAGATAGGAGTTCTCTTAAGAAGGACCCTTGCCATGAACGTCTATTGAGACTAAAGCTCTTCTCAGACCTCTAGTTGGTCCCGCGTGTGCCAATTAACTACATCCAGCAGCAAGGTGTCTGATTGCGAGGTTTTGAGGAGCGTGAAACCGCCTCTTAATTGCTGTCGTTTCCAGGTCAACCATGACCTGAGAATGTAACACCTGTTATGGTTCCAGCTATGGGAAAATAGTTACCCCTCCAAACTGGGATCAAACATAATGAGAGTATAGAAATAAAGGTTCATAGTAAAAATACCTGCCCTACATTTTTAAAAATTATCAGCTATACACAAAAAATATTACCCGCAATAAATTTTGAAAAAATATATATTATCAACAATACATTAGACTGTGAACAAAAACCCTCTTTACAAAAATATGTCAATGAAACCTGATCTACAAACTGATTCCTTACGGAGAATATATATACTATTCTAAAAAAAATCTTGTCGGTATTAAATAACCCATTGAGGTTGATATGCCGTAAAACAAAATAAACTAACCTAAACCAAACCAGACCTCAAGTTGGATTCCTATATCCGATCTATTTCTAAAGATGCTTGGAAAATGGTGAATTCCTTGTACTGCTCCAGTAAGTACCTGACTCCCCCCTGCTATCTTTATATAAGAGCCAAAGCAAATCAAAAACTGAGTATTACTGCCATAGCTGGAATGGATCCGCCCAATTTACACTTGTCTGTCTTAATAGAATTTAGATGTGTCTACGCAGCCTTGTGGGTGATGAATTATTTCCCACACTACAACCCTTTCCCCATAGACGAAAGGTTGCGGGCTTCTCGCTGCTTTATCGCTATTTCTATGGCAGGTGTCCTGAAAAGCTACATTCCTTAGTCCCTAGTACCTTTAAACTAGGACCCACCATGGCACGTATGCAAGGGTAAATCGTCTCCATTCGTATCGTATTCCCATATTAAGAAGTAAGTTCCATTCGGACAGCTTCTTCCCACGAATTGTTGTTTTGTGAACTCCAGGCAATCTTAACCTCCAGGCAATCTTAACCTCCAGGCAATCTTAACCTCGGGTCTAGGGTTAACCCTTATCTTTCCTGCATATCCGCAATTCTTGATTTCTCTTACGCTCATACAACACCACACAGTAACCCTCTACCTTGATTGGCTCTTGGGCCTTGTATCGCGTAAAGATTAGTATAAAAATACCGTAATGTTTTATATACATTCTCGCAAAGGTAATTTTAAGACCAACATATTTACTTTTAAGAGAAATAATTTGGTATTTTTAACACGTTGACTGAAAGTGATGAATTCCAAATAGAATAATTTTAATAGCTCTGTTGTCCATTGTAATTAAAAATGCAGGTAGAACCCATTAAAAATAAGCAAGCAGACAAACTCTTATTATGAAATTGAACGGAATTTAAATTATTTATCGAAGGAATCAGTGATAAATTATTTCAAGCTTTATTGCCGCTGATACACGAAACTCTCAAAACTATGTTTTGGTTGATACGTTCTTTTTGATAATGCTGCTGAAAAGAGTCTGATGCTTTGGTTGACATATTCATTTTGATAAAGTGGCTGAAAAGTGGCTGATGCTTTGGTTGATATATTTTATTTGGTAATGTGGCTTAAAAGTGTCTGATGTTGTGGTTGATATGTTCTTTGTGATAATGTCACTGAAAAGTGTCTGATGTTTGGGTTGATATATTCATTTAGATAAAGTCGCTTAATAGTGTCTGATGTTTTGGTTGATATATTCATTTTGATAAAGTGGCTGAAAAGTGTCTGATGTTTCAGCTGATATATTCTTAATTTTTCCTCGTGTGTACAGTACATCTTCAACAGAAATAATTTAAAGATTAGCGTATCAAACATGCTTATTTTGTCAATGTGGCTAAAAATTATCTGACCTGAGAATAAACTTTCTGGTATTTTTTGTTTTGCTCTATTACAAAGCTACATCAATAAATCCGTAACTAATGATAAAGAAATTATTATATAAAAGTATTTCTTTAATAATAGAATTTTTTTCTTTTTTAGTTCACATAATTCAGAGCGAAATATCCAACATTATGAAATGCGAAAATTAAGAAGGACCTGAATGTCCTTCTAATAAAAATGTCAGGCTACGGACTTACTGATCTATCTCAGCAACTGAATATCGATTGACAAAACGAAAATTTCGGTAGAAGCAAAGTGAACTAAACGGGAATATGGATCCTCCTATATGGCAGTGAATGCTGAACAATTTTCTTACACATGAAGGATTAAGGTGGTTCTACAGAAGGATGCTGAGAATACCATGGACTGAACATGTGAGCAACAATGAAGTTTTAGAGAAAATATAAAGAAAAAAACATTTATACAGGGTGTCTATAAAGTTCGTGTGCACTTTTAAAAAATTATAACTTTATTTGTATTTGTGATAGAAATAATTTGTAAAAAGGATTAGAAAGAAGTCGATATTTTTTAAGGTTTTATTCAAATTTTATTTAAGTTTCCACATGTCCTCCATCATTAGCAATACAAAGGGTAATACGATTTGGCAGTTCACGGAAAACATTTGCCAACTGATTTACAGTAATGCCTGAAATCACATTAGTTATTTTAGCTATACTTAAAACTAAGTACATTAAACTTTATAACATTTTTTACAGATTATTTCAATCGCAAATATAAATAAAGTTATAAATTTTTTAAAGTGCACACGAAATTTATGGACACCCTCTACTTAACAAAAGGAAGAGACAGTTAAAATAACTAAAGTATATAATGAGGAAAGAAGGCTTTGAAAATTTGACACTCACAGAACAGACTGAAGCCAAGAGGGACAGAGGAAAATGATGCATAATCTACTTACCCGGCTTGAGTAAATTGCTGATAGAACAGGGTTTAGGAAAGATAAAAAAAAATGTATTAAGAGCTAAAAAGGAAAAACATTTGCGGAGAGCCATGATTGCCAACATCTCGAAGCGACGCGGTACCTAGAAAAAAAATAACGAGAATGCAAATGAATCTCTAGGTGATATATATATATATATATATATATATATATATATATATATATATATATATATATATAAATAAAAAGAAAGAACAGTAAGATATAAAATCCGGTGTTCTTATAGATATTTTTATTTTTACACAATATTGCTCAATGTAAATTTACAGAGCATTAATATTATAAATTAATTAATTTAAAATATGGGCTTTTCGCTACACACTGATAACCAAGTTTCAAAAATGGAAGCTAAAGCCTTCGAATTTAATTAGTTCCATTTCCTCGTCAAGCGAATTTTGGTACTCCAAAATTCGCTTGACGAGGAAATGGAACTAATGTCTTTGGTTTAATAACAAAATTAAATTCGAAGGCTTTTGCTTCCATTTTTGAAACATGGTTATCACTGTGTAGCGAAAAAGCCATATTTTAAATCAATTAATTTATAATATATATATATATATATATTTTCCCGAAATTATTTCGTTATTAATATTAACATTATTTTTAATGGCTACACCTATTTGAGATGCAAACTCTGTTTTTTTATTTCTTTCAACAGTGAAATTCATAATAACTGGCCTAGAAAGAGAAGTCCTAGTAAAAGAAGCCCGACAAAAGTAACTTGTACCTCGGAGAGCAGACTTCTCAATCCAGGCCAGTAGTTATTAATTTCATTGTTCATCTATCTATCTATCTATCTATCTATCTATCTATCTATCTATCTATCTATCTATCTATATATCTATCTCTCTCTCTCTGTCTCTCTCTCTGTCTGTCTCTCTCTCTCTCTCTATATATATATATATATATTTATATATATTTATATAACAGAGAGATAGTGACAGAGAGAGAGAGAGAGAGAGAGAGAGAGAGAGAGAGAGAGAGAGTCGGGTGGGACGATTAAATGCTTGTAAAGTTTAGATATCTTGAAGCTCATGCAAGAATCTATCTCTCTCTCTCTCTCTCTCTCTCTATATATATATATATATATATATATATATATATATATATAACAGAGAGATAGTGATAGAGAAAGAGAGGGAGTGGAAGGGGACGATTAAATGCTTGTAAAGTTTAGATATCTTGAAGCTCATGCAAGAATCTATCTATCTATCTCTCTCTCACTCTCTCTCTCTTTATACATATATATATATATATATATATAACAGAGAGATAGTGATAGAGAAAGAGAGGGAGTGGAAGGGGACGATTAAATGCTTGTAAAGTTTAGATATCTTGAATCTCATGCAAGAATCTATCTATCTATCTATCTATCTATCGATTTTTTTGGTATCTACGTATAAAGGCAAAATAAATAACGAGATATAGTTAATGGCATATATTTTTGCGCGCACACACACACACACACACACATATATATATATATATGTTAAGATGATTTGACCCTGTGTAGATTCATAAATATATCTAAATATACTTCATCACGTATATACTTACGTACGTGCACGCACACACAGACCTTTATGCACATACTGAGGCACTCACACGTCCATGAACGAATTCCCTGTGCACAAACGTTCACATGAACACACGCACGCACACACATGCACACATACACACGTATAAGAGCACAGCTATCTCTCTCTCTCTCTCTATATATATATATACACACACACATATATACATATATATATATATACACACACAAACACACACACACACACACACACACATATATATATATATATATATACATACAAAAATAAATAGACATTCAAGAATATATATTTATATATCACTTGTAATTTATCTTACACCCTAGAGAACGGTGTTATGTTGGGCAGGTTATATCATTCTCTTAAAATACAAAGCGACATTACACTTTTTCCTGTAAAGTGATATCCCAGTAATTTCTCATTCTTTGCCGCTCTCTGCCAAATGATAACAAAAGCTAAAGTCCGGTGGAAGAGAATTGGTCGGCGTTCCCGCCTTCCCGCATTCAGGATACGTTTCCCGCGCCTTTTTGTCAAAGCACTTACATTTACGTCATCTCTTGAAATTGTCGGCCATGATTGATGAACGTTTTAATTCGGACAAACAAGACATCAGGAAAAAAAAAGAAGTGATGAAGAGAAGAAAGGAAGCTGTGAAAAAGAAAACAAAAAAAAACGATGGTCGAGGAGAAAAAGTAGAGCAAATTAAAGAAAGAGAGGAAGAACAGAGAAGGAAAAGAGTAAAGGAAAAAAAGAAAGGGAAAGATAAAAATACATCGTGAAAAGTGAAGAATCGTGGGATAAATAATAAAGAAGAAAATCTAAAAACGGAATAAAATGTCAAATAAGGAAGGAGAAAGGAAAAGAAGAAAGGAGAAAGGAAAAGAAGGAAAGAGAAAGGAACAGAAGGAAGGAGAAAGGAAAAAAAGAAGGAGAAAGGAATAGAAGGAAGGAGAAAGGGAAAGAAGGAATGAGAAAAGGAAAGAAGGAAGGAGAAAGGAAAAGAAGGAAGGAGAAAGGAAAAGAAGGAAGGAGAAAGTAAAAGAAAGAAGGAGAAAAGAAAAGAAGGAAGGAGAAAGGAAAAGAAAGAAGGAGAAAGTAAAAGAAGGAAGGAGAAAGGGAAAGAAGGAAGGAGAAATGGAAAGAAGGAAGGAGAAAGGAAATGAAGGAAGGAGAATGGGAAAGAAGGAAGAATAAATGGAAAGAAGGAAGAAGAAATGGAAAGAATGAAGGAGAAATGGAAGGAAAGAAGGAAGGAAGGAAGGAGAAAGGTAAAGAAGGAACCAGAAAGGAAAAGAAGGAAGGAGGAAGGAAAAGAAGGAAGGAGAAAGGAAAAGAAGGAAGGAGAAAGTAAAAGAAAGAAGGAGAAAGGAAAAGAAGGAAGGAGAAATGGAAAGAAGGAAGGAGAAAGTAAAAGAAAGAAGGAGAAAGGAAAAGAAGGAAGGAGAAAAGGAAAGAAGGAAGGAGAAAGGAAAAGAAGGAACCAGAAAGGAAAAGAAGGAAGGAGGAAGGAAAAGAAGGAAGGAGAAAGGAAAAGAAGGAAGGAGAAAGTAAAAGAAAGAAGGAGAAAGGAAAAGAAGGAAGGAGAAAGGGAAAGAAAGAAGGAGAAAGGAAAAGAAGGAAGGAGAAAGGGAAAGAAGGAAGGAGAAAGTAAAAGAAAGAAGGAGAAAGGAAAAGAAGGAAGGAGAAAAGGAAAGAAGGAAGGAGAAAGGAAAAGAAGGAACCAGAAAGGAAAAGAAAGAAGGAGGAAGGAAAAGAAGGAAAGAGACAGGAAAAGAAGGAAGGTGGAAGGAAAAGAAGGAAGGAGAAAGGAAAAGAAGGAAGGAGAAATGGAAAGAAGGAAGGAGAAAGTAAAAGAAAGAAGGAGAAAGGAAAAGAATGAAGGAGAAATGGAAAGAAGGAAGGAGAACGTAAAAGAAAGAAGGAGAAAGGAAAAGAAGGAAGGAGGAAAGAAAAGAAGGAAGGAGAAAGGAAAAGAAGGAAGGAAAAAGTAAAAGAAAGAAAGAGAAAGGAAAAGAAGGAAGGAGAAATGGAAAGAAGGAAGGAGAAAGTAAAAAAAGAAGGAGAAAGGAAAAGAAGGAAGGAGAAAAGGAAAGAAGGAAGGAGAAAGGAAAAGAAGGAACCAGAAAGGAAAAGAAGGAAGGAGGAAGGAAAAGAAGGAAGGAGAAAGGAAAAGAAGGAAGGAGAAAGTAAAAGAAAGAAGGAGAAAGGAAAAGAAGGAAGGAGAAAGGGAAAGAAAGAAGGAGAAAGGAAAAGAAGGAAGGAGAAAGGGAAAGAAGGAAGGAGAAAGTAAAAGAAAGAAGGAGAAAGGAAAAGAAGGAAGGAGAAAAGGAAAGAAGGAAGGAGAAAGGAAAAGAAGGAACCAGAAAGGAAAAGAAAGAAGGAGGAAGGAAAAGAAGGAAAGAGACAGGAAAAGAAGGAAGGTGGAAGGAAAAGAAGGAAGGAGAAAGGAAAAGAAGGAAGGAGAAATGGAAAGAAGGAAGGAGAAAGTAAAAGAAAGAAGGAGAAAGGAAAAGAATGAAGGAGAAATGGAAAGAAGGAAGGAGAACGTAAAAGAAAGAAGGAGAAAGGAAAAGAAGGAAGGAGGAAAGAAAAGAAGGAAGGAGAAAGGAAAAGAAGGAAGGAAAAAGTAAAAGAAAGAAAGAGAAAGGAAAAGAAGGAAGGAGAAATGGAAAGAAGGAAGGAGAAAGTAAAAAAAGAAGGAGAAAGGAAAAGAAGGAAGGAGAAAAGGAAAGAAGGAAGGAGAAAGGAAAAGAAGGAACCAGAAAGGAAAAGAAGGAAGGAGGAAGGAAAAGAAGGAAGGAGAAAGGAAAAGAAGGAAGGAGAAAGTAAAAGAAAGAAGGAGAAAGGAAAAGAAGGAAGGAGAAAGGGAAAGAAAGAAGGAGAAAGGAAAAGAAGGAAGGAGAAAGGGAAAGAAGGAAGGAGAAAGTAAAAGAAAGAAGGAGAAAGGAAAAGAAGGAAGGAGAAAAGGAAAGAAGGAAGGAGAAAGGAAAAGAAGGAACCAGAAAGGAAAAGAAAGAAGGAGGAAGGAAAAGAAGGAAAGAGACAGGAAAAGAAGGAAGGTGGAAGGAAAAGAAGGAAGGAGAAAGGAAAAGAAGGAAGGAGAAATGGAAAGAAGGAAGGAGAAAGTAAAAGAAAGAAGGAGAAAGGAAAAGAAGGAAGGAGGAAAGAAAAGAAGGAAGGAGAAAGGAAAAGAAGAAAGGAAAAAGTAAAAGAAAGAAAGAGAAAGGAAAAGAAGGAAGGAGAAATGGAAAGAAGGAAGGAGAAAGTAAAAAAAGAAGGAGAAAGGAAAAGAAGGAAGGAGAAAAGGAAAGAAGGAAGGAGAAAGGAAAAGAAGGAACCAGAAAGGAAAAGAAGGAAGGAGGAAGGAAAAGAAGGAAGGAGAAAGGAAAAGAAGGAAGGAGAAAGTAAAAGAAAGAAGGAGAAAGGAAAAGAAGGAAGGAGAAAGGGAAAGAAGGAAGGAGAAAGTAAAAGAAAGAAGGAGAAAGGAAAAGAAGGAAGGAGAAAAGGAAAGAAGGAAGGAGAAAGGAAAAGAAGGAACCAGAAAGGAAAAGAAGGAAGGAGGAAGGAAAAGAAGGAAGGCGAAAGGAAAAGAAGGAAGGAGAAAGTAAAAGAAAGAAGGAGAAAGGAAAAGAAGGAAGGAGAAAGGGAAAGAAAGAAGGAGAAAGGAAAAGAAGGAAGGAGAAAGGGAAAGAAGGAAGGAGAAAGTAAAAGAAAGAAGGAGAAAGGAAAAGAAGGAAGGAGAAAAGGAAAGAAGGAAGGAGAAAGGAAAAGAAGGAACCAGAAAGGAAAAGAAAGAAGGAGGAAGGAAAAGAAGGAAAGAGACAGGAACAGAAGGAAGGTGGAAGGAAAAGAAGGAAGGAGAAAGGAAAAGAAGGAAGGAGAAAGTAAAAGAAAGAAGGAGAAAGGATAAGAAGGAAGGAGAAAAGGAAAGAAGGAAGGAGAAATGGAAAGAAGGAAGGAGAAAGGGAAAGAAGGAAGGAGAAAAGAAAAGAAGGAAGAAGAAAGGGAAAGAAGAAAGAAAAATGGCGAAGAGTGAAAACTGGAAATAAAGGAAATATATATGTAGTTTAGTGCTGGCAGGAGG
The DNA here is from genome assembly GCA_964036315.1 of Acanthosepion esculentum. Classification (NCBI taxonomy): domain Eukaryota; kingdom Metazoa; phylum Mollusca; class Cephalopoda; order Sepiida; family Sepiidae; genus Acanthosepion; species Acanthosepion esculentum. The sequence goes on from OZ038477.1 coordinate 133,239,237, forward strand.
AGAAAAGGTAAAGAATAAGAAATGTATTCGAAAGTCGGAGACGGAGGAGAAGGTGAACATTTGGTCGAAATGAAAGGGTGAGTAACAGAAGAAGTAGAGGGAGGAGAAAGAGGAATGAGTAGAACAAGAAGGATAAAATATGGGGAAGAAGAAGAAGAAGAAGAAGAAGAAGAAGAAGAAGAAGAAGAAGAAGAAGAAGAAGAAGAAGAAGATTATACAAACAAATATAAAGATGGAAGAAAGACGATAAATAGAAAGAAAAAAACAAGAGAAGAGAAATTAGTTGGTTAGTTGATTTTACGATATTATATGATATGTCAACCTTGAGAAGATAGTGAAAAAGACGAATAGGAAAGACAAACAGAAGAAATAGGAGAAGTTAACGACGATGACAATGGCAACAAAGAAGAAGAAGAAAAGAAAGAAAGACGATGAAACTATATAAAAGGAGATAAATTTCTTAGGGTTTTACAACAAGGTTTGTCTTTGATAGCATATTATTTTAAAGCTGATGACTTTAGTGGAAGGGAAAACCTCCTTTTCTAGGTAAACGGATAATAGAATGAATAAATGAATAATTAAGGAGTAAGAATAAATCAAATATAATACAGGAATAAGGGAATGATTATAATTATAAACCATTAAAAGAAAGAATGATAGAACTAATGAATTGGAATTTGCTACAACATTACTATCTTATTTTCAATTTCTGTAATTTCGTTCCGAAACTCAGATAGTTGATCGAAACTGGATCGGATTCGATAATTTTTTGCTGGGGGTGGGGTGACTTTCATTTTTTTTCAGATGATTAAAAAAAGTGTTATATCACTATCTCTTAGTAGTTCTAGGAAAGTTCTTTCAAAATTTCATTTGGTTCTCTGGAAGTTATCACGTTAAGGTTTTGGTCACATAGCGTAGACACTGGAAATGTTGGTCACTGGAAACGTTGCTGGAATGAAAATTATGAACTGAAAGTTAAGGATTCTGGAATTCCTTAGAAAAGCTCGGCGATTAGATGAGTAAGGAATAAGAACTACATCATTTTGTAGCAGAATGGATTATATTCGAAGTTCCTGAAAACTGAATAAATGCAACAGTCATCTGAGGAAGGCCAAAAAATGCGGAAGGAACGTTAACGCAAAAGATAAGAAAACAAACTAATCCGATTGAATCAGTATGTATAAATCTGAGACCTGTTGTTAATAGCCTTTTGTATTTACTTCAATACAATGGTGATATATATATATATATATATATATATATATATATATATATATATATATATATATATATATATATATATATATATATATATATAAACATTTTATATGTTTATATGTTGTTTTTATAGATACAAATATTTAAGTAAAAGTTTTCTTTATAATAAACATTATTAACAACACTTACCGGCCTGAATGTCCGAGAAATTTTCATAGAAAATATGCGTCCTCTGACAGGAATCAAACCTGTATCCTGTACGGAACCGTCATATAGCCTGACGTTCTTTTACCGATTGAGCCACAGAGGAGCGTTTCAGTTAGTAAGGTCGATTTTACTGTTTTTAAACTACAATTCTCCATGATTTTGTCTCATACATTCATATCTGCTCGATGCATATCCAAATGTAGACAAATGACGTCACACATTATGAAATGGACAAAGTCCGACAATTATTTAAAGACATTTTTATATTTTATATATATATATATATATATATATATATATATATATATATATATATTGTGAGTAGGTGATGGAAACTGGATCGTATTCGACAATTTTTGGGAGCACTGATTTTAGGGGACTGGATGATAGCCACACTGATGAGCTGTGGTACAGCGAAACAGTTTGCCTGTGGATGACTATGCCCTCGAAATAATTCGATTGAGCTGCTGCTGCTGCTAATGCATAGCTTTTCTACTCGAATCTTTCTTTAATAAAAACGTTAAAATTTCCCTTCGACTAAGCCGTGCAAAGATAGATTGCGGGTAGAATCTCTGACTGATACCAAATCTGTGAAGCAATCGGATGTCTAGCCACACTGACGACAGAATATATATATATATATATATATATATATATATATATATATATATATATATATATATATACTAGCAGCATGGCCCGGCGTTGCCCGTGCTTGATTCAAAAATCGTACGACACATACAGCAATCGCTATCACTTGATTTAAAATATTTTTGCCCTTCCTTGCCTTTAAAGGAGTGCCTTTTGCTGTGCTGATGTTGCTACATGCCTTACTTATTGCCTATCTAACACTGCGAATTTTTTCTAAGCTCTATACTAAACATTCAATCTGTTACGAAAAAAGAACTAAACAAAATGAACACAAAACGATCAGCTTTAAAAACGGACTCGTAACTGGAAAAACTGAATGGAAAAAGAATGTTAACAACAAATACTTTTTCACATCCAACCCAGTTCTGCGGAATCAGAATCAACGTTGAGTTTAAGCAAGCGAATGAGCCAATTGGAGTAAAGTGCCATGCAGATTTAAATTTTTCCCACTTGTGACGAATGCAGCTATCGATTTTTTTTGCATGCTAGCATGCTAGTTAACATTCGTGTCAGTCAGCCGTTGGCTCTCACGCTGGCCAATAGAATCTTCCTGCCTATTCGTGGCAGCCAGCTATAAGCTCTCCCTCTCGTCAGTAGAAAATGGCCGCAAACTACATGAAAAATGCCGTAGAAGCATGAAAAAATCGATTATTTCCACTATCGATGGGAGTTGGAAAATGCAAAGGCGGTTTGGGCCTTTCTACTAACGTGGAGCATGTGCATGTAAATTTTGGCGCAAATCCGTCGAAAATTGCGGCCGTGCATTGGTTACACACACACACACACACACACACACACACACACACACACACACACACACACACACACACACATCCTGCTTTATATATATATATATATATATATATATATATATATGTATATGATAAAATATAGTTTAAACGTATGCCATATTTATGGGTTAAAGAGCTTAATGTAAGTGACAGAGCGTATGTAAAGATACAAGTGGACATTGAAGTCAACACCCAGCGGCGACAGTCTGATTTATGGTTAGACGCAATCGTCATGATGACGAAAGCTTATAAACATGAAACAGAGTGTAGCCGTTGAGTGTTGACTTAGATGTTTACTTTCATATATATATATATATATATATATATATATATACTAAACTGTCATTAAGATCTGCGCATCAACAAGTCACATTATTCATCGAATAATGCTGCAATCGAATCTATATCGAGCCTATGCAGTTTCTTCTTCGTCAGCGAGGCCCGTTGATTCAGTTGGTATGACGCTTGCGTTGTATCGAAACGGTTCGGTTCGAATCTCGGTAGTAAATGCGCACTGCTGATGAGTCCCAAAATAGAAAGAATTACAATAATAATTTGCCACCCCCGCTATATATATATATATATATATATATATATATATATATATATATATATATAAAGGGAAGAGGTTATAGTAGTTTCAATGAGAGAAAAGTGTGTATATTAAAAAGAAGAGACAAACCGCAAACTTTTTGGTTGTAATGTGTATTTAAAAAAAATATTATGCTTTATTTTCTATAATTTTGCTACACGTGTTTCCGGTTTCCCAAAGTTCATCAGGCAAAGAGTGGGTATTTCCACATATTATTAAATGGAATTATTTTTTCTAATGTTTTTCGATGTTAAATATTCTCGATATTAAGCATTCTCTTTTTTGTCCGTGTTAGTGTCTCAAATGTCTTCCTTGAACTGGCAGTGAAAATAGGTGACATATATATATATATATATATATATATATATATATATATATATATATATATACAGGTAACATTTAATTTAAAAGAGGGCTCAATACAAAGTAGAACAATATTCAGTATATGAAGTGAACATGTATAGTAGAGGATGAGAAAACTATTGACTGCTTTAGTAGACTCCACCGTGGATGCGGCCACACCTGTTACCATCAATAGGCGGTGATGCCGTGCCTGACATAGCTATTAAATTTTTAAAGAATGAAGTAACTAGTTCCACGTCTAACCAACTTTTAGGCTTACAGTACCGGGTAGTCCCAAGCGACCCTTCAAATAAGTATTGACCAAGCTCGACAGTGCTTAACTTCGAGGACCAAACAAGAACCAGCATTGCAGCGTTATTTGATCGTAACCTTAGTCCACGTACAACTAATCATATTACATCAAGATTTACCGCAATCCACTTTCATTAAATATGCGTGTAATTTTGTGTAAATTGAAAAATATATTTAGAATGTGGTAATTTTTATTTACCGCCAATTTTTGACTAATTCGCACAAATCTGTACAGATGACCAAAGAATGGTTAGAATATGAGTGACTCGTTTTTTGATCAAGGTCGTCAGCACACACACGGACACGCGCATACAAAGACCTAAGTGAGTAGAAAAGTCAATAAAAGAACAGGATTCACAAAGGCAGAAGAGCAAAATCAAACGAGACTTTCTAAAGCGACGAGATCTAATTGCCAATCTATTACTATGTTTGAAATCATTCGGTCGAGGTAACAAAGGGTTAAACTAATCAGAAACATTGCCATGAAAATATTTATAGATAAAACCACAGAGAAGCCGCGTCACAACGGCGGGAAAATGACTGAAGACGAGATGCCAGGTCAGGACCGATAAAATTACAGACTCTTCTTTGGGTTATATGGATTTCATTTAATATGTGTATATAGGCATCCAAATCTATAATCACATTTTCTTCATATATTTAACATCTATATATATTTATTTGATATATATATATATATATATATATATATATGTAAGTGGACATAGAAGTCAACACCTAGCGGCGACAGTCTGTTTCATGCTTGAACACAATCGTCAGGTCATTTACATACGTTCTATCCCGGATATTGTGCACTTTAACTCATAAATATTCGGTGATCCGATTTCCAATTCCAGTCGGGTTCGTCATATACACTTGCAGACAAATACCATCGGGAAAGGTATAAATCCACCTCTTCTCCCTCCAGCTATGGGTTAATTTGTAGGACTTGTTTTAGTAAATTATTATCTCAAAAAAATTCTTGCAATCTAAAAATATATTCTGGCTTTAAATAACCTGCAAAAGTTTGGCAATCCGTAAAAACTCCCAAATCTCTCGATAAACTCTTGTTTCTGTATATTTATTTGAACGTTTCTTGTATTTATTCCTCAGCGATAATAACCTCTCTAGCTTAAATAAAAGTCCATGGATAAAAACTTTATTAATCCGAATAAGTCCTTTCGAATAACAAAACACGTAACAGAAATTTTCAGTTTTCTTCCAATTAGTGGCACTCACTACTTGATTGAACTACGTGTATAACTGTACCGTATTTCATATTGTACTGGTTGTGTACAATAAACCTTTCTTCTAGTATCCACCTAGTGTTATGTGTTTATTGCCTTAGCACGGAATATAACAGTGGCAACGAGGATGTTTGAAAGGAACTCACACGGAAAATAACAGTGGCGACGAGGATTGTTGAAACAAACTCACACATATATAACAGTTACCCACTATTAGTTTGATATATAGAGTTGTATTTTTTTTTAAGCTTATCACCCCAAGCAAGTCTGGAACCCACTAGCATGCAAAGGGTTACAGAAGGTTTGGTGGAAGAGCAGATAGGAGTGGTAAAGGAGAGGATGTGGAGAAAGATAGTGGATCGATCAAGGCAAGGGGGTTACAGAAGATTTGGAGCGAGAGCAGATAGGAATGAAAGGTGAAAGGATGTGGAGAAGGGAAGTGGATAGATCAAGGCAACTGGAGATGTCGATTGACGTTACACTTAAATAGTTGGAGATTGTATTTGTCATGGAAACAGGAATAGGGAAGGGAGTTCCACAGGCGAGATGTGCGAGACATGAAGCTATTGGAGTAGAAGAGACGTCTACATCTAACAGTTTCAACGGTGAAGGGGTGGGAACGGGATGCCAGCCTCGTAGGACGTTTAAATTCATGAAGCCTAGGAACCAGCGAAAGCAGCTCATCGGAGCAATTACCGTGAAAGTATTTGTAAAAAAGACAGAGCGAGGCAACGTCGCGTCTGTGAGAGAGCGACTGCAGACGAGATGACAGATCAGGGCCAATTACATTGCATATCCGTCTCTGGATCTTATCAAGAACCCTGAGGCAAACAGCAGGGGCTCCAGACCATATATGGCAGCAATACTCCATGCAAGGGCGAATGAACATGCTAGTTTTAAGTCAAATTGTATTTATGATATGGCATTTCGTTTTAGTTTTACTTAACTTTTGAAAATATACTTTTATTTCTTAATAGAATTTTGTCTCCTGTCTGTGGTTTGTTTTCAAGAGTTTTCCTTTCACAACAACAGACAGCATCCGAACGCTGAAACTGTTGGATACGAATAACTGGCTGTATATGACTCATTACTTAAACGGATTCTTGCTCTGCAAAATATCCCAGAGGCCAATATTCAATAACAGGACGATGCTTCAATTTTGGGTTCAGATTTTCGTCGGCCATCGTCAGTGGTTTTAATGTTTTTCTTGTATCTGCAATTAAAAACAAAAAAAATAGAGAAGATTTTTTTCAAATTTTCTGAAAACAATTTATATTTGAAATTCGAATTGGAATTGACTTTAGAAAGTCGCTAATCAGGAAATTCAAACATTTCGATATTGTGCGCGGGCGTGTGTATGTGTGTGTGTATGTGCGTGTGCATGTGTGTGTGTTTGAGAGAAAGAAAAAGAGAAATATGGAATGGTCAGCAATTTAACAAAATATACGTTTAAATCTTTCCTGGCGTTCGTACTCGTACAAAAGTCGACGTCTTCAATCTGCCCCAAATCCATTCACATATCCTTGGTCAATACGTTGCATATTTTACAGTCATTTTCCATGGAATCCAAACATACTGGGATCGTCTCCCTTGGCCCATAATTCCAAGATGTCACCTCCTAGTCAAATCGATTATAATGAAATTCAAACCGAGGTTACATTATCAGAAAATTAACGTACAAACCGATCGACTTCGCGCCTATTTGGTATCATGAAAACCAGTAAAAATTTGTTATACAATATTTTTTGGTATTTTGGTATTTTCTTCAGCACCATGTCCCAAATACTTTATTTCTTATCAGATCACATGACCCATTTTGGTTTTGTTTTATCATTCACATTCGAGGCCATTTCAATTTCAAAGAGTAAGGTGTAAAAACAAAAAAATAGAATCGTCAGTATACTTGTATTATTTTCAACTATTGTTCTCGACTTGTTTGATATAGATGTTATTATAGCCACCACGTTTCGACCAAGTACCCTCTGGTCATCACCAGGTGTTCATTGATTGGCTGATGAGAGATATCTGTTGATTATTGTGTCTATAATAACATCTATATTAACCAAGATGAGAACAATAGTTAGAATTAATAAAATTGTATTGACAATTATACATTTCAAAAATGAAATACTAAATTATAAAAAGCTATTTAAAACCACCATGATAAGCAAACGTCGAAACCATATGACATTGCATATATAAACGGAGGCACGGTGAGGAATCGGAGAGCCGAGTTCGAATTCCAGTCGGATCCATTACATTCACTTACTTGCTAATACCCTTGGGAAAGGTGAGAATCCTCTTCTTCTCCCCACCCACCTATGGATAATTTACCAGAAAATGTTTTTTAGATTGTAAGAATTGCAGGACAGACGGTCTAGGAGAAGGAAAAGCTCTGAATTCAAAACAGGCCTGGAGAGGGTTGGGCTCCGTCAGGCCATCTTGTCGAAGAAGCACCACTTCTACTGGGGCTGCAGTACACAGGTGTCCCCACGATCCTACGAGATGAGATAAGGACGTTCATATAAGTCTCATTGCGTTGATAGATGTCATGAAGGTGAATAAACAAAAGGAAACCTTTATTTCTTGTAGAACTTATTGCATGTATCTAGATTGTGCGTACATATGAACTATAAAAACAAATATTCAGACCTCATAGATATGGAAGATTTTACAAGTAAATCTACCCGCTGATACATACAATTACCCTTGGTTTAGAGACAAAACTTTGCAAGTAGAAACACATAGTCTATATAAAATTGACTGATTGAATTGTTTTTACGGTCTATCGACCTGTTGTTGGTTATTTAAATCCATAAAATATTTTTAGATTGTAAGAATTATTTATCGATAATAATGATTTATTTATACAAGTTCTACTATTTAACCTATAGCTGGAAAAGAAGAGTTGAATTCATATTTAACTCATGGGCATTTGGACGTGAGTAAATATAACGAACCCGATTGGAATTGGAACTCTGCTCTCCAGTTTCCAATTCCGAGCCGTTTTCTATTACACCACCCGCACATTCAAGCTTACAGCACTTGATATTCCCAAACGATCATCCATGCAGGTAATGGCCAAGCCCGACGTTGCTTAACTTCAGTGATCTGACAAGAACTGGTGTTTCAATGTCATATGGCCGTAAACCTTTTCTATATAAGAAAACATGTACCGTCAAATATATATATATATATATATATATATATATATATATATATATATATATATATATATATATATATATATATATATATATATATATATATATATATATATATATATATATATTCTTTTATGCGTTTGACAAATAATTAATGATTATGTCAAGCATTCAAACTGTTCTTTTATGTATTTGTTGTCCGGGAGAGGAGTTAAAAAATGGCTGATTTCAAACGATAATTTAGACATAGCCGATGTTAAACATTTGATTTGAAAAGCCAATCAGTTTCAACTTGCAAGGACAGAAAATGAATGCTGTTGTTTTAGATTTATAACTCGTATTTCATGACACTTTTGTGGGAATAATTTGTTTAAAAAAAACAAAAACAGACAAAAGAACGGGCGTTGATAGTAGTCCATAGTTTTGTCTAGCATCACGTACCTCAGCCTCCTCACGTGTCATAAAATGGGTGGACATTAAGTAAGAGTATAAATGAAGAATAAAAACCCACCTTGTCGTTGTAGGGGTGTGTGTCTGCGCGTTATAACGGTAGCTCGAAGATTTAGGAAAAGAAGCAAAACCCAGGTAACGGATGTTCACATCGTTTCTGCTTAAAATCATTTCCATAAATTAATTTGTTTTATTTATTTAAAGGAAGTCATGTCGGGGCCATTAGCAACTTAAATTCGTATCGTATATCAGACACACTAAAGCAGCTTACCATTTTTCGGTTTCATGTTGTAGGTTTGAGTAATTAAATAAGCAAAAATATCTATCTCTAAACGAAGTAATTTTCTTCTTCTTCTTCTTCTTCTTCTTCTTCTTCTTCTTCTTCTTCTTCTTCTTTATTTCTTTTTTCTTTTCTTTCCTCCATTTTATTTTTTACATATTTCAACTTTTCCCTTTCTTTTTTATCTCACAAATAATATACTTACGGCAATGCAATGCATAAATTTACCTGTGACCATTTTCCTACATTCGTTTGCCTACAACCAAAATGAATATAATAACACCAAATTTTCAGTTACTCAATTTCACTTCTGGTAATACTACCAATAATATATTGAAACTTGGGATTAGAATATTTTAAGCAGATAGCTTTACATAATATATATATATATTATTTGAATATTTTTATTATAATAGATACAATAAAAAACATTTTACATCGCTACACAAAAACATTCATGTTTCGGAACTTTAATGGTTCCACTTCGAGCGATGGTAGATGACATATAATAAAAAGGATTTATTTGGGAAATTTGGGAAAAAATCGTAACCTCTTTTCGAAGTTAAAAAGTGGGACGGTAAAAATTAATTAATGGGCATGTCTGGATTAACCAATTAAAAGTCAGCTCTAAGCTAAACTAGAAAAATGGAAAATAAGGAGAGACGGTGGAGGGTTATAAATTCATGACTTGATAAATTGACACTATAGACATGTCAGCGTCGAACATAATATAGCGAAATCCAAAGTTCAGATTTTGGGAAGTAGACATAGAGTTACCTTGAACAAGAAATTATTTTAAAGAATTTTTCAAAATTTTTTATACTACAGAAACTTCTTAAAGAGACCGAACAGATAAAGTTAAAAGAATTTTTTTTATTTTTTATTTTTGAATTTTTTATGGAACCTTAATATACTATGCTAATTATATTGAGTGGGCAGTAAAACAAGGCAATATTAAAGTTGAAAAATTCTAATAAAAATTAAGTATACCATTATATATTATAAAATAATGGGCATGGAATTGAAAAATAATTACGAAGTATTCTTTTAACTATATTTTAATGTAAATACTAAGAACTGTGGATTCTAACTTCATCTACTCTTTCTCTTTCTTATATATATATATATATATATATATATATATATATATATATATATATATATATATATATATATATATATAAATATAAAAATGAACATTGAAGTCAACACTTAGAGGCGACAGGCTGTTTCAGCTAGACGCATTCATCAGGCCACGTGCCTGACACGTGGCCTGGCGATTACGTCTAACATGAACTTCAATGTTCACTTTTATATTTACACATGCTCTATCTCTGATATTGAGCACTTTATCCCATAAATATAGTTCACCTTAAGACCATATTTCTTATATATATATATATATATATATATATATATATATATATATATATATATATATATATATGCAGATAATATGGAAAGCGATTAATCAAATAACTATCCATATATTTGTACGAATGCACCTCCCACACAAACATGCCCCTCAATATATATATATATATATATATATATATATATATATATATATATATATATATATATATATATAGCGCGGTGGAAGTATTCTACACGACACAAGTACCATTTTACGGTTATATTGAAACATTTATTCACAAAGTGACGGCGTAGTAATGTGTTGGGTCCTTGGAGTGACTTTAATTTCTACACGTGCCATGTGGAAAACAAAGTCTTCAATAATCCCACGACCCTCTACCCCCATATACGCACGCTATATCGACGACAAGTTTTTATCAGCTTAGAAAAAAACAAAACAAACAAACTGCGAGATCAGTCACTTTTCCACCGCCTTAAGGTAGCCTCTCTGTGCCTATTTTACAAATACTTTCATGGTAATTGTTCGGATGTGCTCTTCGCTATAGTACCTAGACTATGCATTTAGGCGCAATACTAGGCTGGCGGCGAGATCGAGTCAATGTACAGTCGAGCTCCTTAGGTGTATCCGTAACTTTTCGCTTGTAGAACTCCTTCCGGCTCGCTGCTTTCCGACTAACTTTCATCTGCAAAAATTTAAATGCAATATCAATTGTTATCTACTGTCGTCCTGATTACTCTTTTTTCTACTCGTTACTAATGTTTCTGTTCCTAATTCCTCCGCAAGCTGTAACCCCCTGCGTCTTAGTAGCTGTACTGTCTTGGTTGGGGTGACAGCGACTAAAAAATATCTCTGTTCTACCCTTTACTTACGAATTCAATATCAACAATAAAATCCCTTTCCTTGACGTGTCAGTCGATGACAATAGAGATAATTTTACCACATCTTTTTACAAAATGCAAAACAAAACAAAAAAAAAAACAGCTATCAATAACTCATGTTTACTTAACTAAAAAAATGACTGTCATCACAGATACTAAATTACTGTTACAAAAAAAACATGATTTACCAGACCAAAGTAATGCCTTCTTCGGAGATGTTATTCTATAGCCCACATCTCTCTCTCTCTCTCTCTCTCTCTCTCTCTCTCTCTCTCTATATATATATATATATATATATATATATATATATATTATAGTAATTCATCGAGCTTAGAATCCTCAACAGAATGCAGAAAGCACTGGACGGCCGTTTCGTCCTATCTGGGACTCATCAGCAGTGCGCATCCACTACCGAGATGTCTTCTTCATCACCGAGTCCCGTGGTACAGTTGGTATGACGTTCGCGTTGTATCGTTCGATTCTCGGTAGTGGATGCGCACTGATGAGTCCCAGATAGGACGAAACGGCCGTCCAGTGCTTTCTGCATTCTGTTGAGGATTCTTAGCTCGACGATGTTACTATAAAATTAGCCTAAATCCCCAAATCAATTACATATATATATATATATATATATATATATATATATATATGTGTGTGTGTGTGTGTGTGTGTGTGTGTGCGTGTGTGTGTATGTGTGTGTTTAACCGAATTTAGCCAAGTAAGGTAGTAAAGTCACTAAGACACGAGGACGTTACTGGGTAGGAAAGAATTAGAAACATTATTTGAGGAACGAAAACTATAGAAGAGCAATCAGAAAAACAGGATATAACGACTGACATTGCATTTAAATTTTTGAAGATCCAATCAGGTTGGAAAGCATGGGGCCAGAATAGAGTTCCACAAGGAAGAGCTATAAGAAATGAAACTGTTAGCATAGAACCTGCGGTCACATCTAGCCAATTTTACTGTAAACTGATGAGACCTAGTTGCCAACCTAGTACTACACTTAAATTCATTAAGTCTAGTACAATAGCGAAGAGCTAATCGAAACAATTACCATGAAAGTATTTATAGAAATGATACAGGGAAGCAATTTTACGCCAGCAGAAAAGTAACTGGAGCCGAGAATGTTAGCCCGAGAAGTCAGAACGAGTCAGTCTCCTGGAGGTTAGCATCAGCCATATTGATTGAAGGCAGAAAGAGGTTTCTCAGATGACTAATAGAGAGCAGTTTTGTTTTGGCGACGTTAAAATTAACAAGCCATTTCTTGCTCCAGTTAACAACAGATTGTGGATACTGTTTTTACATCAGCCGCCAATTTGATCCTATTGAACTGACCAGACTTAATATCGAGACAGGAATAGATGGTTGTGTCATCAGCATAGATAAAATGTCGAGAGCTGATGCTATCAGGAAGGTGAGTAATGAAAATTAAAAACTAAGTCGGACCAAGGATAGAGTTCTGGCTGGCGCATTAGTACGAAAAGATCTAGTGGCCTTTCAGCGTAACTTTCATTTCACGATTTGATAAGACAGACGGAAAAAGAAACTGGCCACCAGAGACACCATAACATTTAATATTGTGAAGAAAATTGTATGCCAAACCGTGTCGAACATTTCGAGCTGTCCAAATCAACAGCTCGAGCTTCGCCATTCTTATTTAAGGCTTGATGAACAATAATCGGTAATACATCAGGAGCTGATCTAGAGAAACGAAAGCCATATTGCTTGTCTTAGAGGTGGCAATGCGATGTGAGATGCTTAACTAATTCAGCATCGATGAGGGAATCTAGTAGTTTACCAAAAAGAGGTAGAAGTCTAATAGACAGATAGTTGGAAGTGTCGGACGGTTCACAGTAGTTCATAAAGAAATATGGAACGATAATTTACAATCGCCTGATGAGCTTGAAACACGACTGCAATTGTGTAGCGATTTTGACATGTTTTCTATGTAATATCCTAATAAAGATGTAAATGTATTTTTGACTGAGAAAGGAAACAGACGTGACTGAAAAATGACAATTTTTAACATATTCATGACCGTGCTTCTATTTTGTCTAATGGATTTAAATATACAATAATAATAATAATAATAATAATAATAATAATAATAATAATAATAATTATTATTATTATTATTATTATTATTATTATTATTATTATTATTATTATCATTATTATTATTATTATTATTATTATTATTATGCACTTTTTGAGAATCTTTCATCGGCCTACAATAGCAACATATTTTTTCTTTATTTATTTCTGTCTGCCTCTTTCTCTTTATATATATATATATATATTTGTATATGTAAAGCAATATGCAAATTCTGTGGTGTCAAACATTTGTTTATATATATAGATATATATATATATATATATATATATATATATATATGAAATAATAATAATAATTATTATTATTATTATTATCATTATTGTGCACTTTTTAAAATCGTTCATCGACCTACAATACCGACATATTTTTCTTTATTTCTTTCTGTCTGACTCTTTCTCTTTATATATATATATATATATATATTGTATATGTAAAGCAATATACAAATTCTATGGTGTCAAACTTTTGTTTATACACACACACACACACATATATATATATGTATATATATATATATAAAGAGAAAGAAGCCTTCAAAAATAAATAAAGAAAAAATATGTATTGTAAGTCGATGAAAGAATTTTAAAAGTTCATAATAATAATAATAATAATTTCATATATATATATATATATATATATATATATATATATATATATAAACAAAAGTTTGACACCATAGAATTTGTATATTGCTTCTTTAAATATACAAAAACGCATTCTTTAAATGATCTTTCTTTCGGTTAACATTTTTTCAGAAGAATACGTTGGTACCTTCTTAGATAAACAAAATGAAACAAATTCCCACAGCGAAAATAAAGTCTATACATGAAGGTTAAATGAGGAACTACGGTTAAAAATGAAATTTATTACTAAATCGAGGAGAAAATGCAATATGATAATAAACTAAATTGTAAAGGTCCCTAGTGAGTATAAACTAGAAAAAATATATAATTACTTATAGACATCCTAACAAAGAACAGAGAGTGAATAAAATTGCCTTTCTGTCTACACATGGATAGTTGAGGTAACTTTATATATACTGCATTAGCAAGTGTTTGGTAGACCGTGCTCTGCATAAAATGCTAAATGCTGTATCCGTGTACTTGACAGCACATCTTGGGTTAACTATCAAATGCTGCCCGAGAGCTGATTCACATGTGTGAAGCGTGTGCTGTTATTTACAACACCTCGTCTAACATTGGCAGGCTTGTTGTCGAATCCGTGTCTCAAGACGTATAGTGGTCCGCCTTACATAGTCAACCTCACACTGACATATACCCCCCCCCCCGCAGAGACTAGCATATACGTTTTTTTTAGACACGGACGAATAAACACGTCCAAACTATAACGATAAAAACACAAACTACAAGTCATGTTTATACGTCGATATTGATTCGTTTTATACCCTTCTGAGCTTGAAACGAGTCCAGTTGTCGACTCACACATCTGTTAGAGGTGTTAGCCACCGTTCGGGTACTACAATGTGCCTGTTTCTTAGTTACTATATTAAAAACATATACAAAAATCCGTCTTAAAATGTAACGTTTTTCCAAAAATAATTGGCGGGAAGGGGGTTAAATTTATAAGCAACAAAACTACTTTGAAGGTTTAGCAAAGTGTCGTTAGCAAACGAAGAGAAGACGGGAACATTGTCAAAGGCAACACGTAACTTAGCAGCGGGAAACTATAATGTTACATATGCCGACACGCTGTTGGCATGTGTTTGGGTACCTCTGCTTAACCACAGTAGTTTTCAAATACACGGGACAAAAACAAGGACCGGAAATTACCGGAGCCCTAAGTCTTCTATCTTTACGCTCAATCGGGCGTTTAACAACATTCTCCGGGTAACCATTGTCCCGGAAAATACTATAAATCTCCAAGCTACAAGGTGAACCTATCATCACTGAACAATGTGCCGGAGAGGAAATTAAATTGAACTTCCGGGACTCAGGGAAGAAAAGATTCCAATGAAAATATATATATATATCGTTAGGTATTGAAAAGTTTGGTAGTCCGTATTGATAATTCCAAAGAGGATGTAATCCAGAGAGCTCAATGCCAAACCAGAGCAACTATTAATTTAATTAGAAAACAGACAATCTTAAGGGTCTATTGCTTATATTTTATTATGTTTTTTTCTGGTTCCTCACATCTCCAAAAGTAAAAAATGGTTTTACCATTTCCAAGGGCAAAAAATGGTTTTACCATTTTTGGAAATGTCATCTGAGCAACCAGGAAAAAAAAATACCTTCCTGGAGAAATAAAATATAATCAATGAACCCTTAAGGTTGTCTGTTTTCTAATTCAATTAAATTAATATATATATATATATATATATATATATATATATATATATATATATATATATATATATATATATATATATATATATATATATATATATAGCTGATAACACTAACATTTTATATAGGTCCCGTTACCCTTACCGAAAACACCTAACACCCAGTATAAATTTCATATTATTCAGCAGCGGAATTGTGTGTTGAAGATTTTCTTTTTTTAAAAAACAGAATTTCAGCCACGTTCAACTGGCGCTGTTGGGAATAAAACTACTACTATTTAGACACCACTAAATCTACGTCTTAAACAGACAAATATGAAAAGAAATCAGCGGCACTTAACAGGGGAAAAAACCATTGAAAATTTCGAAAGATGTACACTATTTACATTATTCGGACTATTGTCCTCATCATTGTCGCCATATTTATTACTACGTTTCGGCCGTTCTACGCTCCGGCATTCTTTTGTGGATAAAGTCGTTGGTTAGATCCAGTGACAGGACCCAAAGAGTGTGAGTTCAATACCCGGTTAAGGCAGTGGAGAACTTGGAGAAGGGAATTAACAGGAGATAACTGATAACTGACATCCATTAAATATGGCACGTAGAACTAGAACAGTATACCCCAGTGAGCGAAATCAAGGGTTCATTACGACATTCCAACCACCTGAAGAAGGCCGGAGCGTACAACGGCCGAAACGTTGTAATAAATATGGCGACAAAGATGAGGGCAATAGTCGGAATAATGTAAATAGTGTACATAATACCTCATCTCAGAAATATAGACCGATGCTAAAGATGTGTTCGAAAGCGCTTGGAACAAAAGACACAAGGACAATTTTTATATTCCAATACACAACGAAAGAAAGGTTGCTGGCAAAATTTACGTTTATAAGACAAATTTTTAATTATATATATATATATATACATATATATATATATATATATATATATATTAAAGTTAATGAATTAGACCAGGAAACATTAATAATAAAAAAACGTGCTCAGTACACACTTAGACCAAGGTAGCAGAATCGGCTGATCTCTTAATTATCTATCTATCTATCTATCTATCTATCTCTCTCTCTCTCTCACCCTCTCTCTCTCTCTCTCTCTCTCTCTCTCTCTATATATATATATATATATATATATATAATAAATTTAATGGTCAGAGTTGAATTAGATCAGGAAACAGTAGTATTAAAAACGTGCTCAGTACACATTTAGACCAAGGTAGCAGAATCGGCTGATCTCTTAATTATATATATATATATATATATATATATATATATATATATATATATATATATATATATATATATATATATATATATATATATATATATATATATATATATGTGAAAGGCATTTAGCCATAGATATGTGCGACGTCTCTTGTGGTTGAGTGATTAAAACCCCTAACTTGAAGTTTGCTCAGGCTAAGAGGAATGCAGTTTCGATTCATGACGCGAGAAACTTTTATATATATATATATATTTTTAATAAGACGGCAATTACATTAAATAATAAAGCATAAAATAAAACAAAAATGAGAAAAGTGATATCTACTCAAAAACGCGTATCCACTAAATAATACTTTTGTAGTAATAACACACACACACACACACACACACACACACACACACACACACACATATATATACATATCAGTGAAAATCTATCTTCAAAACCTATTAAAGCATAAATATTTAATTGAGGATGGGGTTAGATTTAGGTATATATTTGTTAATCATTATCAAGTGATGCGTGTATGAATGTGTACTTATATGTGCGTCTGTGAGTGAGTAAGTGAGTTACATCGAGAGAGAGGGAGGAGGAGGGAAGGGAGGGAGGGGGCTCATGTTTGAAAAGAAGAGGTTTTTGAGTTTGACATCGATATTTGACATTAATACTTTTCTGAAGCCGTCTCGGACGGATAGGCAGGCAACCGCTGGATTAAAGTGAAGTGTACGAAGTCAGATTAAATAATATTTTCTAAGCCTATCCTGTTACGTTACAAAGCCATATAAGGAAATAGCGACCAGGATGATTGTGTAGCGTCAGTCTTCGGTGACAATGTTGGTGGGAAATAGGCAATCCTATCAGCTTGCTGGCAAATTCGCTACTAGAATGTATCAAATTTATTTTCTTTCTTTTTTTAACTCCAAATCTTATTTCATGTATGCATTTAAAAACTAACTTTAACTCCACTATCAACATTATTATAATGATGATGATGGTGATGGGTACGTGGCCGAGTGGTTAGAACGTTAGCATTCTGACCATGAGACTCGGGTTCGAATCTCACCATGGTAGATTTTGTCAGGAATCCCTGTTCTGCCATTCATATACACAAGCTCGTTAAATTGGGGGGCCATCGATAAGTCACAAGTGGCCGAGTAGATAACACGCTCTTTCCCTGAAACTGTAACTAAGTTCTGCTCAGAATAGTTGCAGGTTGGCTTTGTGGGTGTTGAATATGCCTGAGCAAGCGTCTGCAATAGGGATTGGCTAGCCACCCTAATAGACGTGTATCCTCGAATACGAGTGGCCAGCTATATATATATATATATATGTCTGTGTGTGTGTGAAATGTGTATATATGTGGAAGTTTTTATATATATTATATATGCGCGGTACTTATTGGAAAGCTCTCAATATCAGTGATAGAGCTAACATATTTAGTTGAATCCAACTAAATATATATATATATATTTAGTTGGATTCAACTAGCATGAAAACAGACTGTCGCCTCTAAGTGTTGACTTCTATGTTCACTTTTATATTTACACACGCTCTATCTCTGATATTGAGCACTTTATCCCATAAATATAGCACATTTTAAGACTATATTTCTTCATATATATATATATATATATATATATTATGTTAAGGTGTATCAAAAGTTTTCTCATTTTTTAATGTATATATCTGAAGAGTACCTATTACTCCATTATTTTATGCCCTTCTTCTATATGCCGTGCCCTTTCAGGACGTGGCCGACCATGGCTCTCTACAACTTCCTGTCCGTTGTAAGTCCTAGTAGGTTACCTTTAATATCTCTTATCCATATTCTGCCTTTTATTTACACAAGTTCGTTAGGTATGATACTCGCTACTTTCATCTCTCCCTCTTGACTTCATTACGTCCTGTGAATCTCAAGTTCACCAAGCCCTCTTTCCTCATTATGCTCCCTAGAAATTTCAACAATCTTATTCTGATTGTAATATGTGCACCTCGATGTTTTCCACTCAGTTTTCGTGATGCTGGTCTTCTTCTGCGTGCACTTAATGCAAACTTTATATCTCAATACATATTGAATCAGAAATAAGAAAGTTCAGTACTTATCAATGTCGACCCTGAGTTTCGTAATTTCTGATTCTTCACTCGTCAGAACTTTCGATAAGATTTATTATTTCTGATAATAGTGATGTAGTCAATTAGCGACTATTTTATTGGCAGAAATTCTATTCACTTTGAAATACGTATATTTTACGCACATCAAAACTAGCATTATTATTTTATTTTACCTCAATCCATATATAGATACCTATATTTTATTTTTAATCATATCACTTCATACAATGCACTAAAACACAAGGAGATGACTGTGTTTGAAAGAATAACGTAATTGGCTCTGATCTGTCATCTCGTCTGCAGTCGCTCTATCACAGACGCGCCGTCGCCTCGCTCTGTCGTTTTTTACAAGTACTTTCACGTTAATTGCTCCGATGGAATAGCGCTCCCACCCTTTCACTGTTGAAACTGTTAAATGTAGACGTCTCTTCTACTCCAATAGCTTCATATCTCGCAAATCTCGCCTGTGGAACTCCCTTCCTTATTCCTGTTTCCCTGATAACTATAATCTCCAACTATTCAAATGTACCGTCAATCGACATCTCCAGTTGCCTTGATCTATCCACTATCCTTCTCCACATCCTTTCCTCTTTCACTCCTATCTGCTCTCGCTCCAAATCTTCTGTAACCCCTTGCCTTGATCTATCCACTATCCTTCTCCACATCCTTTCCTCTAACACTCCTATCTGCTCTCGCTCCAAATCTCCTGTAACCCCTTGCTTTGATCTATCCACTATCCTTCTCCACATCCTTTCCTCTTTCACTCCTATCTGCTCTCGCTCCAAATCTTCTGTAACCCCTTGCCTTGATCTATCCACTATCCTTCTCCACATCCTTTCCTCTTTCACTCCTATCTGCTCTCGCTCCAAATCCTCTGTAACCCCTTGCGTGCTAGTGGCTTCCAGCCTTGCTTGGGGTGAAAAGCTTAAAAAAAATATATAGAAACATTCTTAAGAAGCGAGAACAACAGAAGAGGAATCAAGAAAACAGTAGATTACGATTGGCATTTCACCTTTTAGAGATCGAAGTTGATTGTAAAGCATGGAGTCGGAAGAGATTTCCACAAGCGAGAAGTGCGAGAAAAGGAACTGTTAACATGCCTACTGTCCTCCTGATTACTCTTTTCTCTTTCTACTCATTACTAATGTTTCTGTTCCTAATTCCTCCAGACCCTGTAACCCCTAGCGTGTTAGTGGCTGTACTGCCTTGCTCGCTGTGACAACGACAAAAAACAAAAACTCTGTTCTACTATTTACTTAAGAACACAATATTAACAATAAAATCTCTTTCTTTGACGTATCAGTCGATGCCAATAGCCATAATTTTGCCACTTCTTACAAAAAAGAAAACAAAAACAAAAGAAAGAAAAATGACTATCAATAACTCGAGTTTACTAAACTAAAAAAAAAAATGAATGTCATCACAGATACTAAATTGTTGTTACAAAAAGACATGATTTACCAGACAAAAATAATGCCTTCTTCGGAGATGTTATTCTACACCTACCTCTCTCTCTTTCACTGTCTCTGTGTCTGCCTGCCTGTCTGTCTGTCTGTCTCTCTCTCTCTCTCTCTATATATATATATATATATACACACACACACACACACACACACACACACATATATATATATATATGTGTGTAACCGAATTTAGAAAAGTAACGCAGTAAAGCCACTAAGACACAAGGACGTTACTAGGTGTGAAAGATTTAGAAAGCAGAAACATTATTAAGAAGCGAAAATAATAGAAGAGTATTCCGTAATTCAGGAGATAACGACTGACATTGCATTTAAATTTTTGAACATCAAAGTTGGCTGGAAAGCATGGAGTCAGAAGAGGTTCGATAACCTGGAAGTGCGAGAAATGAAACTGTTAGCACAGAACTTACGTTTGCATTTAGTCAATTCAACAGTGAATTTAATACAACTTGCTTGCTTGGCACCAATCTAATACTGCATTTAAATTCATAAAGTCTACACACCACAGTGAAGAATTAATCCGAACAATTACCATTTATAGAAAAGGACAAGGAAGCTAGATCACTGCGGTGGAAGGTGACTGAAGCCGAGATGCTAGATCATGACCAATAATATAGCCGATTCTTATTTGGATTTTATCAAGAATCTCTAAATATACAACAGGGGCCCCGGACCATATGTAGCAGCAATATTCAAGTCATGAATGACAGACTTATAAAAATGTAAGATAGAATCATGAGAGAAAAAAATTGTTTGGCATGACACAGTGGACCAAGTTCCTTAGCAGCAGACCTAGTAATGGATTCAAGACAATATTTTCACTTCATATCAACAGAGAAGGTGCAATGAATCACTTTATTGGAGGTTAGTATCAGCCATACAGATGGGAGGTAGAAAGAGGTCTTTCAGGTGATTAAAAAAGTTTCGTATTGGAAGCAGTGCCATACCGCCGTTAACAACAGACCGTATGTCATTCTTGGGATCATGTGACAATTTGACCTGATCGGAATATGAGTAAATGGTTGTGTCATCAGCAAAAAATATCAAGTTGAGAAATGATGTCATCAGGAAGGTCATTGATAAGAACACATTAAAACGAAGGAAAGACCGCTAGGATAGGGGTCACCAATTTTTGATGGTCAGCAAAAAAATTGCGGTATTTTTTCAATTTTTATGAAGCTTCAGATTAAAAAATGACGAGTGGCAAAACATATTATGGGATGTTGAAGACCTTATATAATCTCGAAATAAACACGAGCACGCAAGTACACAAAAGTGACATCATTGTATAAACTGACATGACTTGCAAAGTCATGTTCAATAAATGTTACTGAATAGTTTCTTACCATTACCGTTTGTTAACTAGGTACTGGATGGTGTACTAGTATAATTTTCTACGAACATGGGATAGCAATATAGTAAAAGCGAGATCTTCAAGAATCGGCTTACGCAACAGATACAAATTCATATACAATTCGTACTCAAAATCTATTTTTGCCAAATAAAATAAAAATCATATTTGTGCGACAAGATATTTTCATCTGTCACAGCAATTAAAACACGTGACAGGTCTCGGCTTGAAATAAACGCAACACTTCGTCTGGCAGTGACGTCATTGGAACCCCAAATGCACAAACTGATTTCAAACAAACAGGAACAAATATCACACTAAAATCTGTAATACTTGAATAAGCTTCAAATTTTCAATTTGTTTTCTTTATATAATTACACTATAATTTTGTTACCTTTAATTTATGCATTTCATATTAATAAATTAAAAGTTTTCCGATTATTATTATATAACTGTATTTACCTGTTTTTGCTAAATTCAAATTAGTGGTCCGCCAAATTTAATATTATACATTGAGTGTTCTATGAAGTTCAAAAGGTTGGCGACCGCTTCCCTCGGAGACACCCTTCATTAGAACAAAAAGATTTAGATAATGTCCGTTCAGGATAATTTTAATTTCCCGATTTGATAAAAAAGATTGAATCGTTTAAAAACTCTTTTTTATCAAATCGAGAAATTAAAATTATCCTGAACGGCCATTATCTAAATCTTTTTGTTCTAATGAAGGGTGTCTCCGAGGGAAGCGTAAAAAAAAAAAAAAAAAAAAAAGAAGAAGAAGAAGAAGAAGAAGAAGAAGAAGAAGAAGAAGAAGAAGAAGAAGACACGGTGAGTAATGGATAACGGCTCGGATTAAGGAATCGGAGAGCCGAGTTCGAATTCCACTCGAATCCATTACATTCACTTACATGCTAATACCCCTGGGAAAGGTGTGAATCCTCTTCTTCTCCCTCCAACTATGGGTAAATAGCAGGACAGACTGGGTTCTATAGCCTTGGATGGCAACTGGTCTAGGAGAAGGACAACTCTGAATTGAAAACCTGCGGAGGGTTGTTTGGGGACCTTGTGGCATTCGCTGCACCAGGTCCCTGTATTCGTCCCTCCAAAAAGTGTGGATGGCCATGCACAAAGCCTATAATCAAATCTTATGTGTCGGTGTCGGGCTTTCAGTTTCTGGCAACTGATCTGCCTGACCCTCATACGTCGAGTTTGACGGGAGAGGCCATCATATATATATATATATATATATATATATATATATATATATATATATATATGTACAGGGAAGGAGAGAGATATCTATAATATATATATTTTGATCGTGGATACATTCATGATGAAGTGGGGTAAGGTCTTTGAGGCAACATGATGTAATCTATCCTTTTCCCCTCTCACTCTCTGTGTTAGTGCGAGGCCATAGTTCTTACGTCTGTCATCAAAGATAACTCAAGGACAATTTGACGAAATTAAAGAAATTCGCCGCACATCGTTATGCAGAGAATGTTCAAACGTTATCTTATGTTATGGCAATAGTTATATCTAACGGGTTGAGTTTCTTTCAGGGGACACAAATAAGATTTGAGATTGTCTTCATTTATATCAATTGAGCAGTAACTAAAATGTCTGGAAGAGATAGGCCTGATAGCCATACCGAGCATTTTCTTTTACAAAATACTGTTGGATTGGCAGCCATATTTCATAATTTTACGGTTGAAATGGCGAGATATAACGGTAAGTTATAACGGTAAGTTCTATGTTAACAGTTTCTTCTCTCAAACATATATTAAAATAGAGAGAAAGAACAGTAAGATTTATGATCCGGTGTTCTTATTAATTATTTTTATTTTTGAACAGGTACCGATATCCTACCTTAACTTAACCTCATTTCGAAAGTAACTCATATTTTGATACAATAGTTGTCAGTGAAAATCAATACCCTACCACCCCGTGTCAAAATGTTTGAATTTCCCCGTATCCATAGCAAATAATATTACGAATGTATGTGCTTATATAACATCATATTTCAAAATATGAAGTTTTAAAATTCGCTTGAAAATGAAACACTACTAGGGATTTTAATTTAGTTTTAGAATTAAATTTGAAGTTTTTAGGTTTTTTTTAAACATGGTAAATCCTGT
The DNA here is from genome assembly GCA_964036315.1 of Acanthosepion esculentum. Lineage (NCBI taxonomy): Eukaryota > Metazoa > Mollusca > Cephalopoda > Sepiida > Sepiidae > Acanthosepion > Acanthosepion esculentum. Next base: position 133,263,492 of record OZ038477.1, read on the forward strand.
GTAGCGATGGAACCATATTTTTAAACTAGTGAATTTATAATATATATATATATATGTGTGTCTGTGTGTGTACGTGTGTGTGTGTGTAGAGAAAGAGAGACAGAGAGAGAGAAAAGTGTGCGCGTGTGTGTCTCGTTTTTTGGCTCTGCGAAAAAAAATTAGCGTTTTACATATGTTGAGAAAACTCCCATTTTAATGCGTTGCCTCTCGTTCTCACTTGTAGCTTTATCATTTTTTTTTATTTTACAAAACTAAAACTCACTTGGAAGATTTTATATTCCCATGTCTCTTTATCGTCTATACAGCTGTCCACTGGCCAATGGAGAAGGGATGCGAAAAAGTAACGTTTATAAAAATAAAAAATACACCGAAATAGAATAACACATTGATTTGGTTAGAACAAAACCACCCGGCACACACGCGGGCGCGCTAATACGAGCACGCATGCGCCTGTAAGAAGTGTCTGCAGTCGGGGGTGGTGCAGTGAATTTGCCTGTTAACGTGCATCACTGATATGACACTGTGAAAGTTTAATTCCTACACACGCACAAACAGCACACACACACTTATATATATATATATATATATATATATATATATATATATATATATATATATATTATGTCATTCACTGACAGTACTGTTTCGCTGTATCACAGCTCCTCAGTGCGACTAGACATCCGAATGCCTCAAGCCAGGATTGAAACACAACTGATTAGGTGTCAGCCAGAGCTATCTTCACTCGGTAGAGTTACACAACTAAATCTAGCGTATTGTTTTTACAAATGTAAACAAATGCCAATCAGCCAAAGTGCTCCATTCATTTTACTGAAGAGCTTTGCATTAGTGCAGGTGGCTGTTGTTTATAGAATTAGCTTATCACTCAACAGTGCTCAATTGAAATGTATTTTCAAGAGCTAAATTATGTCATTCACAGACAGTACTGTTTCGCTGTATCACAGCTCCTCAGTGCAACTAGACATCCGAATGCCTCAAGATATATATGTGTGTGTGTGTGTGTGTGAAAATTTCTCAGAGTTAACATGTAGAAAAGACAATATTTATAAATATAAATGACAATAGGAAAACTATTAATAGTTGCCGACGCGTTTCGTCCAATGTGGACTTTCTCAAGGCAAAAACGAAATGAATTGACTTAAACAAAGTAACTAATAATAACAAAAACAAAATGTTTATATATATATATGTATATTTAGGCAGCATATCATTATTCAAAGATGTTTCATTAAATATTATAGACATATTGTGTCTAATTATTTTCATACTGATCATTCCAGTTGTCTAATCAGTTTCTTGATATTGAGATGAAATTCATCAAGGAAGGCGCCGTCGTTTCGACTATTTCTAAGATCATCTACAGGGGTTAATTAAAAAGACAACATATTCTAAATGCGATAAAATCTACATTCCGTTGTGAAAATGATTTTCAAAAAACATTCGCGATAGTTATAGTCATTTTAGAAGTTTAAAATTTATCCGTTGCAGTTAAAGATCGACAATAGCTATCACAGAGCGCGTTCGCGGGTGTCATTAAAAAGCACTATGATAACGGAATGTAGTTTTAAAGCAGTTACAATGAGTTTGTTTTTGTAATTTACCCACGAAGATAAACTTAGAATAGGTTGAAAGTACTTGGGTTAAAAAAAAAGAAAAAAGATAACTACGACGCCTTCAGTATCTGTCTCTATTTCTGAGATGAGGTATGATGTACACTATTTACATTATCCAGACTATTGTCCTCATCTTTATCGCCATATTTATTACAACGGTTCGGCCTTTCATTATCTGTCTATATTTCTGAGATGAGGTATGATGTACACTATTTACATTATCCGGACTATTGTCCTCATCTTTGTCGCCATATTTATTACAACGGTTCGGCCTTTCATTATCTGTCTCTGTTTCTGAGACGAGGTATTATGTACACTACTTACATTATTCGGACTATTGTCCTCATCGTTGTCGCCATATTTATTACAACGTTTCGGGCGTTTCTTTAGTTCGACATTCCAACCACCTGAAGAAGGCCGGAGCGTACAACGGCCGAAACGTTGTAATAAATATGGCGACAAAGATGAGGACAATAGTCTGAATAATGTAAATATTGTACGACGCCTTCGTTGATGAACTTCATCTCAACACCAAGAAACTGATTAGACAACAGGAAAGGATAAAAATAAGAAAACATTGCCGCCATTTTATATTTTTAACTTTACACATGCGCATTGTATGCTTTTGATTTTATAGACTGTACAGTATAGTAGGGACAGTTGGGCATCGGCTGTAAGGAAATGACCGCCATGACGCAATTTACTCCGCCAGAAATTTGGAAACGGCATGCTATTCTGCTTGGCATTAGGACTGGATGCTCCAAACGAACATTTCAGGGTGTTTCGGTGTCAATCTGAGGACAGTGCAGAGGATTCAGAAAACGTAGGAAGAATCTAATGGCGATTACGAAGGTACGGCAGCTCGGAAAACTCACTCTAATCAGTCTGATAACTCCCGAATTTCTTGGTGAGATCCACGCCATCAATGACAATGTAGCTTTTGAACTGAAGCATCCCCTCCAACCGAACATGCTTTGGTTTGGTGATTACGAAGGTGTTTGGTGGGGTCACTAGTGATGGCGACCTTATACCACTATTCATCTTCCCAGAGGGCCTCAAACTCGATACAGAAGACTACATCAGGTGCTTTGAGGAGGCAGTGCTCCTCTGAGTCAAAAGGGCGGTTTCTAGAAGCAACACAAGCAGAAGAACACAGTCATGGCTGTCAGATAATTTCTGTAACCACATCACCCCTTACATCTGGCCACCTAATTTCCCAGAGCACACACACCTTGGGTATTATTTGTGGGGCGCATTTGAGCAACAAAACTCCTTGCAACACCAAAGATGAACTGAAGGCAACGATTATGGCAGCATTCACCAACTTAAACAAGGAGAGCGTCCAGAACAGTTGCAGGAGATTCCGGAGGCCGTGGTTGAAGCCAATGGCCATTTTATTGAATAGATTTACTCTTTAGCATTTCAAGATATTTGTTGTGTAATTTTATGTAAATATATCTGTCAAAATGAACTCTCAGTTTTATTTTTCATTTGTGCGTCATTTAGACGACAATTTATTCATCGCACCCTTTATATGCATTCACTTTTTATATACACAGAAATAAAGAGTCACATCGTTTCGTTTTCTTATAAAATATAGGAAAAAGCATATTCAGTAGTTTTTGCTTTGGCTTTATAAAGTCTCCACTTTATTCACCGCCCGGACTTTCACTTTTTCTCTTACATACGCTCCCCATTCTCTCTCACAGACATTGCCCCTCTCTCTCGCACGCACATACATCTTTCTTTCACAAACGCTCTCATTCTGTTTCTCACGCATATTAGCAGTCTCTCTCAGACACCCACACGCTATCTCATATAAACTTTAACTCTCTCTCAATTGAATTGTCAGGCGCTCTCACACACGTTCTCCTTCACACACACAGACACACACACACACACACACACACACACACTCTCTCTCTCTCTCATACAGTCTCACTCTTTTTCCCACATTCGCTTACAGAGTCACTCTTTCTCTCTCTCTGTATCACATATATTCTCATTCACTCCCTGTCTAAGATATACTCTTGCTCTTTCGCATAAACACAAACATACGTGGGAATACAGTCAATCAACATTGATGTCTCCTCGTTCTCTCTGTCTTTCTCTTTCAGAAGTGAAAACATTTCTGAAATAAGTTCACCGATATTGAACATGAAAAAATTCGTGCGTGTGACGTGAACTCTGCAGAAGGCAATTTTTAAGAAACAGCATGCGCGCGTGCGCACGCACACACACACACACACACAACACACACACACACACACACACACACACACACACACACACCCACACACACACATATATATATATATAGTTCTCTTACCCGTCTATCTCTGTTCATATCTATCTATCTATCTATCTATCTATCTAAGTCTGTTCATTATCTATCTATCTATCTATCTATCTATCTATCTATCTATCTATACAAGTCTATTCGTATCTATCTATCTATCTATCTATCTATCTATCTATCTATCTATCTATCTATCTATCTATCCTAGTATGTTCGTATTTATCTGTTTATAACATCAAGAAAGATGTGATAAAAAACGCATCATATCTACTTTCAGGAGTGGATACACGGATTTTTACAGAACTTAATCCCAATCCGGGCATAAACCTTCCCGAATCAAATTATATTATGTAATAATATTTATTCTCCTCTAAGGGAAGCTAGCTCCCCACTCTGACTGTTTTTCTTTTTTGAGACTTTTAAGGATGTCTGCATATATAACCCTAGTCAACAAATGGGAAATCGGACCCCAGAAATCAAGAAGCCGAGTTTGATTATCTAAGAAAATATTTTTAAACGATTTACTCATCTCATTAAAAAGAAATTTATGAAAAATTAATGACACATCGAGATTTGAGTGTAAATTTCACGGGAGCAATTTTCCCAAAAGCGAAGAAAATCTGACGCTTGGTCTGCGGTTTCCATTGCACGATGGAAGAAACAGAAGAATCGGACCGGAAATTAGAAGGGGAAGAAAATGAAATCTGATCATAGGAATGGGTTGATATTTACACCCAGACAGTATTGAACTTCTTTTTTTTTTCAAGTTAATGAACTCCTGTGTGTATGTATATTCGTCAATTCGCCTGTAGCCTAGTGATGAAAAAAAAAAAAGAAAAAACATTAAAAAAATCTCTCTTTTTCAACATAATTTCTTTCCTATTCAATTCACTAAAGCGAATGAGTCTCCATAAATCACATTGATCGGACTTACGCTGAATAGCATTTCAATCATGTGAATACGTTTTTGTAACGTCTTGAGCATTAATATCTGTTTCTAAATGTGAATTTAAACTTGTCGAATTCTGGAACAAGGCTGAAGTATCGTGGTAACGATCGAACTCAGTTTGCAGACATAATGACACTCCACTGGGCTATAGTTGGCGACATATCTCTCTGCCTATATGTATCTATCTTGGCTTGCTCATATCTCTTGTTTATTATCTATCTATCTATCTATCTATCTATCTATCTATCTATCTATCTATCTATCTATCTATCTATGTGTTAGAATGTTCCTGTCTAGCAACTGTCTCAGACTTCTATCTCAGACAGTTTCTCTCTCTACAAACACCGAACCTCTCACTATCTCTGTCTCTGCCTCTCTCTCGCTCTCCATATATATATGTATATATATATATATATATATATATATATATATATATATATATATATATATATATATATAATATAAAAGGCTCAAACAGTAATATTTATATTATAAATATATTATGATATATTATCTCTCTCTCTCTCTCTCTCTCTCTATATATATATATATATATATATATATATATATATATAATACAAAAGGCTCAAACACTAATATTTATATTATATTCTTACTCTGTCCTGCACATTCAGTTCTACCCGGATTCTATCCTCTTGTGAATTATATATATATATATATATATATATATATATATATATATATATATATATATATATATATGTATATATTATGCATACATTCATACATATATATATATATATATATATTATGCATACATTCATATATATATATATATATATATATATATATATATAAGTATAAAAGTGGACATGGAAGTCATCACTTAGAGGCGACAGTCTGTTTCATGCTAGTGCAATCGTCAGGCGATTGCTATAGCATGAAACAGACAGTCGCCTCTAAGTGCTGACTTCCATGTCCACTTTTATATTTACACACGCTCTATCTCTGATATTGAGCACTTTATCCCATAAATATAGCACACTTTAAGACTATATTTCTTCATATATATATATATATATATATATATATATATATATATATGTATGATAAAGTTTCAAGTTATGCTATATTTACAGGGTAAAACAGTTGTTATCCTGTATAGTGCCTGTATATATACATACATAAATACATACATATATATATATATATATATATATAGGCGGGTATGGATGTGTATATCTGTGTATATATACTTGTAGGTATATAGGTGGGTTTTTGTTTTTTTATTTCTAAATATATGTAGTTGTATGTATATATTGGTGTATATATGTGGGTATGTAGGTACATGCATATGTGTGGATGTGCGTATATATATGTATGTGTGTGCGTGTGTGTGTATGTATGGATGGGTACATGTGTGGTGTCGTCCCATTGATATGGGATTGCGGGTA
>OZ038477.1:133272285-133274785 GCA_964036315.1 Acanthosepion esculentum
ATTCCTTCGCTACATAAGAGTTCTCATGTTTCAAAAACGAGAGCCGGAACCCTCAATATAATTATTGAAATTAAGTTGAATTAAGGTATCGAGTTCTGTATGGATCACTGTCTTTTTAAAAATAAAAACAAAAATACTAAAGAACTCTGGATTATTAACTAACGTGTTCTTTCCTATTGTCCTGCATACCTGCACACACACACACACACACACACACACACACACACACACACATATACATATATATATATAAGTATATATAAATATAAAATTTTAAACATATATATATATATATTATATATAATTTTAAACATATATATATATATATATATATATATATATATATATATATTAAAAGGAAAATCTTTTTTAAACGTTTCATCAGGTGGGGAATCAGGATGTTACTAAAAACTTTAGTAACATCCTGAATCTCCAATCAGGTCGTCTCGGGGAAGCACCGTACTTTGAAAGATGTTGGGCCTCAAACTCACACCCGACCTGAAGTGGAAATCGTACATACGACCCATTGCTAAGGATGTAAGTAAAATCGTCGGCTCCCTGTACCGCTCCTGTAACTGACTGCTTCTTTTATTCTATACCTTTACAAGAGCCCGATCAGGCCAAACATGGCGTACAGTTGTTTTATTTGGGCGGGAACGGTTAGACTTCACGCTCCAGCCTTGATAGACTTCAAAATCTTCTCTGAGCCCTTGTTCTCCATACTTCAGGCGGAATGTGGGATGTCTTTCGCTGCTCTACAGCTACTTCCATGGAAACTGCTCGGACGAATTACATTCCTTGGTCCCGCCAATTCACACCTTCACGGCAAGGATACGCCACGGCAATTACATAATAGAAAACCACATTCCCTCCGCATTCCATCGTTGAGAAGTATGTTCCATTCGAGTAGCTTCTTACCGAGAACCACTGTCCTGTGAAACCGACACCCAACTGGATGGTTCTTACACTTTTAGCCTGTTCAAGCCTAACGTTAACCTTTATCTTATACTACTTTACACACAAATAGTTTCTAGCGTAACTTTCTACCTCGAATGGCCCCGGACCTTGTAAAAGGTGATCTTTATCTATCTATCTATCTATCTATCTATCTATAAGGTCGATTTTAAAATTGTAGTTTAAAAACAGTAAAATCAACCTTGCTAACCGAAACGCTCCTCTGTGACGAAATCGGTAAAAGCACGTCAAGCTATGTGACAGTTCCGTATAGGATACAGGTTCGATTCCTCTCGGAGGACGCATATTTTTTATGACAATTTCTCGGATATTCAGGCCGGTAAATGTTGTTAATACTGTTTATTATAAACAGAGCATTTACTTAAATATTTGTATCTATAAAAAGAATGTATAAACATCAAAAATACACACACACACACACACACACACACACACACATATATATATATATATATATATATATATATATATATACTCCCCCTCCCACCACCGAACATAGTCAAACAAGTATAAATAGGTCCAATTTTAAAAAATAAACGAGTTTGAAAAAAGTATGAAACTCAGGGTGAAAATTCATATCCAGGTAACGGAATATGTAAGCTCTATCACTGATATTGAGCGCATTCAACTACGTACTGCACATGCAATATATATATATATATATATATATATATATATATATATATATATATATATATATATATATATATATATATATATATATATATATATATATGTGTGTGTGTGTGTGTGTATACGTATATATATATGTATACGTATATATATATGTATATATATATATATATATATATACGTATATATACATATATAAACATATATACGTATATATATATATATATATATATATACATATATATATTTATATGCATACATATATATATATATGTATACATAATTATATTAGTTTATGTATCTTAGTACGTGTGGAAAATATCGTATAATCCCACTCTCCACAATTTGACCAAATTACAAATATTTCTTGTTTCTCTCCCTCCCTTCTCTCTCTCTCTCTCTCTCTCTCTTTCTCACACTCACAGCTACCCACACGCAAACACATTCCCGTCCCCAAACAATATCAATGGCCGTTTCAGAACGAATTCAATCTCCGGATTAGCATCTTTCTACAGTCAATTCCAAATTATTTTATTTGAAGCATTGATATAAAACGTTTCTTATATAAATCATTTTCAGAAAATTAATAAAAGAATGTTTTTCTTTCTATTTTTTTTAATTTCAAATTTTAGATGGAAGAAAAAAAAATCAAAGTAACTGACGACGGCCGATGAAAATCTGAACCCAAAATTGAAGCATCGCCCTGTTATTGAATATTTGCCTCTGGGATATTTTTCAGAGCAAGAATCCGTTTAGGAAAAGACTCATATACAGCCAGCTCTTCGTATCCAACAGTTTGATCGTTGGAGTGCTGATTGTTGTGACAGGAAAACTCTTGAAAACAAACCACAGACAAGAGGGAGAAATTCTATTGAAAAATAAAAGAATACTT
>OZ038477.1:133284785-133324785 GCA_964036315.1 Acanthosepion esculentum
CATGATGCCATTTCTGACCTTAGGTCATTGGTCGAGACCCGAAAAGAAATGAGTATACACGAGAAACGAAAGGAAATAAAATAAGAATAATAACAACAGAGCAGACAGAATTTGGAGAGAAAATAGTAAATAAAATGGCTGACATATGTAGAAAGATTATCAAAAAGAAACTGTTGTCGGGCATTGACATTGATCAAATAAAAGAATGAATACTGTCGAATTTGAGAAACAACACAGGGAATACATTACATAGTTCAAAACAAATGACGTCAGTGTCAAGCTAGAAAAATAAATGTAAATTCAAGAACCTCGACAAAGAAATCAGTAGCACCAGAGAAAACAATTCTGCTGTTGTTATTGGGGTTTTTGCGTTGGTTCTTGAATTAGGTGACATAGTAATTGTGGATTCAATCACTGAGTACTTGAACTCAGTGGAAACGGGCAGAGCAATAATTGAGCAAGTGCGTTGTGGCGTAATGAATAATACCAAGGAATAAGAAAGCGGAGGGTAGTGTTCGAATTCCAGACAGGTTCGTTATACCAATTCTCCAAATGACGAAACTTGTTGATGTCTATTTTGGTTTTAATGTACTTCTTTCAAATAAATTGGTTTGTCCTGGGCTGATTTTAGCATTTATTCAGTTTCTCTTATCAAGTGACCTTTGCGGCGTTATTTCGGCAACAATTGCTTTTTCTCCTAAATTCTTCATCTTCTTCATCTTTCTTTTTCTGTGCATTCAGAACGTCAGCGATAGTAGGTTTAGTCGACGATATTTCGACTGTAGGATACTTACCCTAACTATCAATCTATCTATCTATCTTTATATCTATCTATCTTTATATATATATATATATATATATATATATATATATATATACATATATATACATATATATTTACATATATATATACATATATATATATACATACATATATATATATATATACATACATATATATATATATATATATATATATATATATATATATATATATATATATATATATATAAATATAAAAGTGAAGATTTCGCGGCCCGACCATTGCGTCCAGCATGAAACAGCCTGTCGCCTCTGAGTGTTGACTTCAATCTTCACTTTTATATTTATATTTACATACGCTCTATCTGTAATATTGAGCACTTTATCCCATAAATATAGCACGCCTTAAAACTATATATATATATATATATATATATATATATATATACATACAGAGAGAGAGAGAGAGAGAGAGAGAGAGAGAGAGAGAGAGAGAGAGAGAGAGAGAGTGAGAGAGTGTGTTACCCTGCCGCAAATATCTTTGATCAAAAAAACCTTTACACACTGAACTAGTAGTAAGGTGAGGGAATAGAATAAAATTATTATTTTTTTAAAGTTTTAACTTAGTATGAGTTCCATTGCCCACTATTAAAACAATATGCGATTATAGAGCAATTATTTTACTCACACTCGTCATCAAAACCCCACTAAGCCAGATTACACACAATATATTTACGTATATGATAAAAAAATTTAAATTTACAAATTAACCTGACAAGTCTGAAAAAAAAAACATCCAAACAACATCATGAAAAAAGCGATTCTTAGTACTTACCTTTGGAATTTCATGTTAAATTTTGCTAACCTTGAATCAATAGTCATTTAGTAAAAAGTGTAGCAAACTAAAAGTACGTCTCCATTTCAGGCACCAAATGCGCTGGGATTGGTTGGGTTAGGGAGATGGAAGGCCAACCAAATAAAGACGAATCACTTTGTGGAAGGGGACTTCTATTAGATGCTACAGTGACCAGACCTCCATTTTCGGCATTACTTAACCCTACTCACTGGTTTGAACGCTACTCCATCATTCTCTTGTTTAGCTTCAGCACGATTCTTTGTTAACAAAATATAAATTTCCGGTGGTAGTAGACAAAAACCGTTGATTAAGTCTTGATGTCGTATGTTAAAAAATAAAGAAAAAAAGGGATTGTCAATGATCAATAATGAAAATGCGTAACTATTTGAAAGGGAACATTATGTTAATCGTTCAACACCGCCCTCTATATTTAATCCAATGATTACTTATATACAAACAGAACAATTCCGACGGTAGGGAAAACGAAACATTAATCACAGTTGTATTTAGGACCGATAGAGTGATTAGTTTTTTTTAAAGTTTTAACTTAGTATAAGTTCCATTGCCTACAATTAAAACAATATACGATTATCGAGCAATTATTTTACACACACTGGTTACCAAAACCCGAACTAAGCTAGATTACACACGATATATAAGCGTATATGACGAAAATACACGATATATACGTGTATATGATGACAATATTTAAATTTACAAATTAACCTGACGATTCTTAGTACTTACCTTTCGAATTTCATGTTAAATTTTGCTAAACTTGAATCAATGGTCATTTAGTAAAAAGTGTGGCAAACTAAAAATACGTCTCTATTTCAGGCACCAAATGCGCTGGGGTTGGTTGGGTTAGGGAGATGGGAGGCCAAACAAAAACGAAGTCACTTGGCTTTCAATGGAGATCAAGTAGCAACAAATTTCTTCGATACTCTATCCTCATTTGTTAGTCTTACACTATTTATTTTAGTAACAAGGGTGCCGTTCGGATGTGGATGTGCGTGGTGTAATGGATAGAGTCTCGGGATGAGAGCCGAGTTCGAATTCCAGTTTTCATTGGATTCACCTACGAGCGAATAGCCTCAGGAAAGTTATCAATCCATCTGTTCTCCTACCTCCAGCGATGATTAGCAGGACAGGCTGGATCCAGGATCCTTGATTGGCAAGCAGTCTACCGCAGAAAGAAACGGTAGTCTACTGCGGGAAAGCCTTCTGCCTAGCCATGAATCGAAAGAGGCATGATCGTGCAAGCGTGTATCAGGCATGTCACTTAACTGATTGGATAAAATAAGAATTTGACGAGATATCCATAGAGATTGGCAGCGGAACGAGAACAATGTATCCCCGTAGATTAAATAAAGGCTTCAATTCAAAATTCCATGTAGGCTAACGGAATAAAAAATCACCTGACCAAAACAGGACAGCAGAATGGTGATAACAACAACAAAAGATGAGGATAATAGTCCGTATTTAAATAATTTAAAGAGGAATTTGAATAGATAGGTCATAAAATTGCATCGTAGACGGAACAGCTGACTTAGTATTACTATGATAATAATTAATAATATTAATAAAAGAAAGTACTTTCCGTATTTTGAGATAAAAAAATATTCAGCTTATGCCCTGAGACCATAATAATAATAGCATTAACGGTTCCGCTGCTGTGAACGCACATATCTTTTTAAGCATTTCACCCCAAGCAAGGCGGGAGTGCCACTGGCGCGCAAGGGGTTACAGAGTGTGGGAGCAAGAGTAAAGAGGCGTGATAGAGGAAAGGAGGAAGAGAAGGACGGGGAATTAGATCAATATATCTGAAGATGTCGATTGGCATTGCATTTGAATAATTTAAGATTATAGCTATAAGGGCAGCAAGTAAGAGGAAGGGAGTTCCACACACGGGAAGTGCGAGGCATGAAGCTATTGGAGTAGAAGAGACGGTTACATTTTAACCGTTTCGACAGTGAAAAGGTGGGACTGAGATGCCAACCTAGTAGCACGTTTAAATTCATGCAGTTTGAGAACCAGCGAAAGTAGCTCGTCGGAGCAGTTACCGTGAAAATATTTCTAGAAAAGACAGAGGGAGGCGACGGCACGTCTGTGAGAAAGTGACTGCAGACGAGATGCCAGACCAGGACCAACCACATTGCATATCCGTCTCTGGATTTTGTCGAGGACCTTGAGACGAACAGCGGTGGCTCCATACCATATATGGCAGGAGTGTTCTATGCAAGGGCGAACGGTTGATTTATACATTTGAAGGATGGACTCAGGCGAGAACGAAACTTACATTGCCTGCTGTCGGCGTATATATATACTTTTGATAGGTTTTTCGGTCTTTAGCGTTTGTGTTATAAACTAACCATCGCTATTTTCAAACGAGTGTAGACATATAATAGCTATCCAATACGACGTGACGTGTCTTTTAATATCGGGTGGTTTTTGGTGGGGTGGTCATTTAAATTAATCTGTATTACAGAGAATTCGATTAAAGCTGGTGCCCATAATAAATCGTAGAGCGTCTCTATAGACATTTATTTCCTTTAAATGGCATTTTTTCATTTCTCAAAAGACAGACCAGCTCATCCAAGCAACGAGGCTATCACAATCCAGTGGTTAGAGTGCAGACGAATAATAAGAATAATGGTCATTATGATGATGATCATAATGGTGGTGATAGCCATGCTGATGATGTTAATTCGCCACGAAATGAAAAAAGTACGCGTTTCCTTTGTAATAAGAATTGATATTTGATTAAATTTCATATATGTCTCTAGTCTATCCTGTCATTATGTAATTGAAACTTTCTTCAATAAAACAACTCTGTCAGCTGCATGTAGCTTTTTGTCATTATTAATTGCAAATATTTAATTTTTTTCAGCCGCTTCCGCCAGTAGCCATTAAAAAGATTAAAGCAATAATAAAAACGAATAAAAAAATTATTGCGTTAATATCCCCCCATCTTTCCTCGTGCTCCTAACTCTATCAACGTTTATTCTCCCTCCGATTTTCTCTTTTGAGATCGACCCATTTTAGTTTTATGATTTGAAGACCGTTCTTCATTTTTTTAATGGCAGCGGAAATAAGAGTGAACATTTTACCATTATGATGAAGTTAAGCAACGTTATGCCAAGACAAAGAGTAAAGAGTGGAAGCGACCGTTTCTTTTAAATTAATATAACAGCAAAAAAAATTAAGATTAATGACACTGGTGAAAAAAAAAATATTGAAATAGTGTCGAGACACCAAACATCATTTTTAGCTAATTTGTGGTCGCTGAATCCGAATATGATCTCAATTTTTCTTGTTTAGCTTCCATTTTTGATGTACAGAAAATGTCTCATTTTTAAAAAAAAAACATCATTTTTTTCATTTGTTTTCTGTATATATGATATTGACCAATGGCAATATTTCTCAAAATAAAATCGTAAAAACCGCACAATTCATATTTAAACCAACAAATATTGGTCCGCTTATTGAGAAATACTATTTTTGCAATAACAATCAGACACCAAGTCTTTAAAAATAACACGATTGAATATACCAAGACCAACAAGTATTTTCATCAAATCATTTAATAAACTAACAGCAGAAATAAAACCTTCGTGAAAATAAGAATTATGGTAAAAATTTTCACTTTCTTGATTGTCTGTCATGTTTAATGTTATTTATGTCCCTTTTGATACTCCAGCAGTATCATGTACAATGGAATAGATGCATTCTATTTCATATATATATATATATATATATATATATATATATATATATATATATATATATATATATATATATATATATATATATATATGTATGTATATAAAATTATACAATTTGGTAATCCTTATGGAATTTCCAGGATGTGATAGATCCAGGGAGAGATCTATGTCAAAAGACAGAGCAAAATTATTATTAATTAAAGAATATCAAACACTTAAAATCCCATGGGTAATAATGTTTATTTCATGTGAGCTCTAAAAAGAGTAGCTCTCCATCTTCAAAATCTACAAACACATACTACAAATTTGTTTGTAGGTCTTGAAGATTGAGAATTGCTTTTTTAGAGCTCTCGTGGAATAAAAAACTATTACCTATGGGATTTTAAGTGTTTGATATTCTTTAATTAATAATAATAATAATAATAATAATATATATATATATATATCTATATATATATATATATATATATATATATATATATATATATGAGTTAGGGTTAAATATGGATCCAAAATTGATTAGAAAGCGATAGAATGATAGGTTATGGAACAAATAGGAAACGTTTATAAATTAAATGTTTCGCTTTTTATTTAAGCTTCATCAGAAAATGAAATATTGAAGACAAAAAGAAAATACTCGTATTTTTATTTTTGTGTTATTCGTTATTTATTGGTTAAGCAGACCTCACGTGTAATTGCACTGTTAATCTACCTTCGTATGTATATTTGTGCTTTCTTATGTGTTTTTGTATCACAGTTCCAGTTGGTCTATGCGGGATATTCTCTATATCCGAGGTCTTTCGGCAATTATGTTAGCCATTATCAAGGATATTTGTTTCTGGCCGACAGTGGTTGTGTACTTCTTAATGATTTTAATGGCAAATTCTTCCTGCTTATAATTAACATTTATTTGATTTTTAAAGAAAATGTTGATAATATTGTTTTTATCTGTATGTTAAGTGTTATTGGTGATTAAGTACTTAAGTACGAATAACACAAGATAAACACAATAATATCGCCATTTTCCATTAAAATATAATACATGTTAATAATGAACAGGATCAGTTCAGACATTATTAATAAATACATGACACCAGTGACCCAGAAAAAAAAAATTAAATCCTGGGTAAAAGAATAGCCGAAGCGCTACGATATCTAGAATATTTGTATGTATAAAGAAAAGACAATACTTGTAAGAATGGAAGAAAAATTGAATAAAAATGTATAAAAAAGGTATCGCTACCCAAATAAAATTATCGGTGTCATCTTTCAGCGGGGAGTATATATATATATATATATATATATATATATATATATATATATATATATATATATATATATATATATATATATATATTTTTTTTTTTGAAATGGACATAGTCCATATAGTCCATATGTTTAAACATATTATAAATGTCTTTAAATAAATTGTCGGACTATGTCCAATTCAAAAAAATATATGACGTTTGTTTACATTTGATACGCTAGAGCAGATATGAATAGAAGAGATTCATGGAAGATTTAAGTTTAAAGATAGTAAAATCGACCTTGCTAACCAGACTTTCTGTGGCCGAAAGGTTAAGGCACATAACGCGAAATGATGGATCCGTATAGGATACAGGTTCGATTCCTGTCTATTCAGGCCGGTAAATGTTATTTAATACTGTTTATTATAAAACAGAGCATTTGCTTAAATACTTGCATCTATAAAAAGAACGTTAAACATATTATAAATGTCTTTATATATATATATATATATATATATATATATATATATATATATATAATCGCCTGACGATTGCACTAGCATGAAACAGACTGTTGCCTCTAAGTGCTGACTTCCATGTCCACTTTTATATTTACACACGCTCTATCTCTGATATTGAGCACTTTATCCCATAAATATAGCACACTTTAAGACTATATTTCTTCATATATATATATATATATATATATATATATATATATATATATATAAGTGATAGAAATTAGGAGGATGAGATATAATTATAAAGTAATTCATCGTATCTAGAACAAACCTCAACAGAATGCAGAAGGCACTGGAAGGCCGTTTCGTCCTATTTAGGACTTATCAGCAGTGCGCCCCACTACCGAGAATTGTAAGTTACGTCATCAGGCAAACATCATACCAGCTGTCCCAACGGGCCTCGGTGACGAAGAGGTAGCGAATCAGACTCAATATAGCGACGCTCGATCACATATTCCGTGGTGGAACTCATCCGAGTCTCTCTTTTACCCATAGGACTGTGCCCCCACGAGCCACGACTACTATCACCAAGCCGTTCCATCCAGAGCATTAGAAGCCGCTTCAAGCAAGGATATACAAGTGATAGAAATTAGGAGGATTTAAGATAATTATAATTAAGTAATTCATCGAGTTTAGAAGAAACCAAGAGAATGCAGAAAGCACTGGAGGGCCGTTTCGTCCTATGTTTCGGATCAACTCAACAGTGCGCATCCAATACCGAGAATATATATATATATATATATATATATATATGGAGTCTCCCGTTGTTTATCGACGTATGCGGGTCAAGCAACCGACAGCCAGACATATGATGTGATTATAGTGGTGAAGGCTTTGTGCAGAACAAACAACACTTTTTGAAGAGCCGAATAAGGAGACCTTGTGTGCTACGTCCTACAAGGTCCCCAAAAGACCCTCCGCCGGTTTTGAATTCAGAGTTTTCCTTCTCTTAGACCAGTTTCCATCCAAGGCTATAGAACCCAGTCTGTCCTGCTTTTTACCTATAGCTGGAAGAAGAAGAGGATTCAACCCTTTCCCAAGTGTATTAGCACGTAAACGAATGAATTCGATTGGAACTCCGGTTCCAGGTGGTTGGAATGTCGAAATAAACCCTTTATTTCGCTCACTGGGGAAGACTGTTCTAGTTCCACGTGCCATGTTTTTAATGGATGTCAGTTATCAGTTATCTCCTGTTAATTCCCCTCTTCAAGTTCTCCACTGTCTTAACCGGGTATTGTACTCACACTCCTGTCACTGGATCTAACCAACGCCTTTATTCCACTGTGCCATGTGTCCTTGAGTGTTCAGTTCGACATTCCAACCACCTGCAGAAGGCTGGAGCGTACAACGGCCGAAACGTTGTAATAAATATGGCGTCAAAGATGAGGAAAATAGTCCGAATAATGTAAATAGTGTACATAATACCTCATCTCAGAAATATAGGCAGATTATCAAATTAATTGGTTACAATATAAAGCATTTATATCGGGGGGGCATCACAAATCTAAAAGCTCGTATCTAAGAACATAAGAGAAGATAACGTTTATCAATCTAACATGTTTCACTTTTACTAAATCTTCATCAGATTATGTCATAAAGAGAAAAACAAGAAATAAATTCTGGTAGTTTTACTTCTGCGTTGTTTGATTTTCATTGGTTAATCAGGTTTAATGTGCATTCGACTTGTTAAACACAGTTTTAAAGAACGGTATTATAACCATATTAGTAGTTTTAATAACGAAAAATTCAAACATAATACTACGTTATCTACTTACATATGAAGAATTAAACATGACTATAAAAAAGACGCCATTTTGAAATGGGAAATATTAAAGAAAACCCATAAATATAAAGCAGGTAATAAAGTTTGTCCTCTATGTATAGAGGAAAAGTTAGCCATCGCTTTATTTAAGGAACCTAATAATTTGCTGAATTTAAAAACGGAAATCTTAAGTAAGTATAGACATAGAAAACGCTGGTTACTACAATAGGTTTGTTTTTCTCCTCCTGTTTTTTTTTTTTACGTTTTTGAATAAATAGGTTTAACCCCCCCCCCCCGTTGTTGTGTTACTGTTTTTTTTTTTTGTCACATGGTCATGTTTTTGTGTTGTAGGCTATATATTTTCTGTTCTTATAGCACCTCTTTAGCCAGTCCGCCCTGGCGATACGCGTAGGTGAAACCTAGATAGGTTTGTCTGGCTCTTTAGGTTTACTTATTTTGCTCTACTTAGCGTATTCAGCACTTTGCTTAGTTATTTTTTTACTTTACTCGTGTCGGAGGTTTTTTTTCTTTGGACTCTGAACTTAGATTCTAGACGATTATTTTCGCTGGAAATATATGTTCTTAGTTCTTTCTTTCTTTTACCCTTTTTTTCCTTTGCGTATTGGTTTGTTCATTTACAAGCTAAAACACCTAAGGTTTTGCCGGACGAGTATATCTGCTTATATTTATAAGTTTATTAGTGTTATATATATATATATATATATATATATATATATATATATATATATATATATATATATATATAAGCGTTAATACTAATTTTGGTGTGACTGCTGTTGCTGAATACTGAAGCGTTTCGCTTCCTTCCCCATTAAGAATAAACAGACATTCTAATAGACTTCCGTTTCTTTCGAAAGTAAAAACTTGGTCACGCTGGTGGCAATCGTTATTGGAGAAGTCAGAAAGAAGAGAAGAAGGAAGAGATTAATATCAGCTTCGCTGAAATTTCATTTTTTTTTAAAACCCTTTCCTTGTTTTGCAACCATCTCTTTTTCAGTCCGCAAATATTCGACGTGTTATAAACTTTCGACACCAGCTTCTCGTCTTGGATTCAGTGAAATCACTTCCGCTTCCGGCCATTTTTTTTTTGTTTTCCACTTCGGCTGGATTATTTTAAATTTAATACGATACCTTTCGATAGACATCAGCAAATATTCTCTATGGATACTTACGATAAAGTGATGAAAAGTCCTCGGCTCACTGGGGAGACGGTTTTTAAAACACTGATGTTATTGAGAAATTTGCAAATCGGACAAAATCTCAGCACAAGTTCGACTCTATATACAGTGTAACCCGGATATAAGAGACCCGGATATAAGAGAGATTTTATCTTGTCCCAAATTAGAGCCATACTTACCTAAACAAAATAGATCAAACCCTGATATAAGAGAAACCCGGATAAAAGATACTTATTATACGGTCCCGATAACTCTCTTATATCCGGGTTACACTGTATAGTCATTCACAGAATAGACTGTTTCACTGTATGACAGCTCCTCAGTGTTGCCAGATATCCGATTGGTTCAAGCCGGGATCGAAAACCGACTGATTTAGCATCAGTCAGATATCTTAACCCTAGGTCATCGTCGCACAGCAAAAAAAGAAAGAAAAAAAGGAAGGGCGTGTTAACGTTTTTTTTCTAAACGAAATACGCCAGCGGCTCGGAGAATTCAATTCCTACTTGAAGAGTAATGCTTAATAGCAGCAGGAGCCGCTGTTGTTTTTTAAAAATATATATATATATATATATATATATATATATATAATGTGTGTGTGTGATACAAATTAGGAGGATTTGAGATAATTATAATTAAGTAATTCATCGATTCTAGAGGAAACCTCAACAGAATGCAGAAAGCACTGGATGGCCGTTTCGTCCTATATTTGGGAATCATCAGCTGTGCGCATCCACTACCGAGAATTGAAAGTTACGTTATCAGGCAAACGTCATACCAACTGTTCCAACGGGCCTCGGTGATGAAGAGGTAGCGAATCAGACTCGATATAGCGCCGCTCGATCACATATTCTGTGGTGGAACTCATCCGAGTTTCTCTTTTACCCATAGGACTGTGCCCCGACGACCCACGACTACTATCCTCAAGTCGTTCAGTCCAGAGCATTAGAAGCTGATTCAAGCCAGGATATACAGATAGAAATAATTAGGATGATTTGAGATAATTATAATTTAGTGATTAATCGAGTCTAGGAGAAACCTCAAGAGAATGCAAAAAGCACTGGACGCCCGTTTCGTCCTATATTTGGGACTCATCAGCAGAGCGCATCCACTACAGAGAATTGAAACCCGGACTGTTACGTACAGTCACCGTGGCTCGTTGGAACAGTTGGTATGACGTTTGCCTGATAACGTAACTTTCAATTCACGGTACTGGATGCGCACTGCTGATGAGTCCCAAAATATATGACGAAACGGCCGTACAATGCTTTCTGCATTCTGTTGAGGTTTCCTCTAGAATCGATGAATTACTTAGAATATATTTATATATAAGCGTGATAATACCGATCACAAGAGACGCCTATTTGTGACAGCTCGCAATTATTTCAAACGTGTCCATAAAGAGGCTAAGTCTTTGTTTGCAGATAGAATAAGACGCTGCATAGCTTCTAACAAGTTTGGTTCACGTGGCGGACGTGTATTCGTGTGTTAAATAAGAGAAAGTTTTCTAGCCCCTCTCTCTTCGCTTAATTTGAGCTTTTAACATCTTAACATAAAGCAGGATGTTTTGCTCGTAAATTCTCTTTAAATTCTACTCGTGATTCATCTGGTGTATCTTCGCCTGATTTTCCACTTAGGACCGAGTCCCTATTAAGTGATATGCATATAAATCTGTCCGTGTTTTCTACTATCATTTCCAATACTGAACCTAAAAAATCGTGTGGACTTGATACTATCCTTGCAATAGTCTTAATAGAATTGTGCTCCTGAACTGTCTCCCGTTCTCTCTAATCTCTACAATAAATACCTTGCTGCTTCTTACTTTCCTGCTTGTTAGAAATTCTCTTTTGTAGTTCCAGTCTTTAATAACTCGGTTGAATCATCTTATCCTTCTAACTATGGGTATATTAGTCTTCTACCTCTATTTGGTAAGGTACTAGAAGCTATAATTACCTCTGAATTGGATATGCATCTCAGACAAGCAATATGGTTTTCGCTTCTCTAGGTCAACGACTGATGTGTTAACGATTATTGCTGAAAGAATCTATCAAGTTTTAGAAAGAATACTGAAGCATGTGCTGTTGCGTTGGATATCTCTGAGTCTTTTGAAAGCGTTTGGCATCCTGGTCTTCCCAATTTGAAATGTTATAGTATTTCTGAACGCTTTTTTGCACTGATTCCGTCTTCAATTCGCGAAATGGAAGTTTTTGAATAGCCACTCTTCTCTATATTTTTCTTATAAATGCAGGCGTTCCCTAGTGCTATATCCTTGGACCTATATTTTTTATAAATTACCTTCCTGATGCCATCAGCTCTCAACTCGGTATTTATATTGATGACGTAACTATTTACTCTTGTCTCGATAGCAAGTTTTATCGGTTCGGTAAGGTCAAATTGGCAGCTGATCTAAAAATGACGTACAATCTGTTATTAAATGGAGCAAGAAGTGGCATGTTAGTTTTACGCCTCAGAAGCGAAACTGCTGTCTTTTAATCATTTGAGAGAAAACTTTTTACCTTCTGTCTGCATGGCTTATGCTAACCCCCTTGCGCCTTCTTGGACAAACTTTTTCAGTTGACATGACATAGAAAGATCATATTGAATCAATTGCTATGTCTGTAACTTAGAAAGCTGGTTCCTTGTGTCGTGCTAGACAATATTTCTCGCCAGAATCTATCTTACATATTTATAAGTCTGCCATTCGTTATTGCCTTCAATATTACTGCCACATCTGGTCTGGTGTTCTTGCTATATATTTAGAGATTCTTGATAACATTCTAAGAATAATTTAAAATATTACTGGTCCTGACCTCGTATCTCGACTTGAGTCCCTTTCCCACCGCCGAAATCCTGCTTCTCTATACCTTTTCTATAAATAATTTCATATTAATTATTCTGATGAACGTTTTGCTATGGTGCCTAGATTTTATGAATTTAAGGTCAGTACTAAATTGGCGGAAATGTCTCATTATTTTATGGCTGAAATGGCGGGATGTAACCGTAAGTTCTATGCTAATAGTTTCTTCTATCGCCCTTCTCGCTTGTAGAAATCTTTTTCGGCTTTTTGCTTCCCAGTTAAGTTTGATTTTCAAAAATTTGAATTCAGTGTCAATCGTTATTTTCTGTCTACATAATACTTGTTCTTTTATTGTCCTCTCTCCTTAATAGTAGTTTTTCTCATATTCTCTAGCACTCAGTAACACCATGCTTCCTAGAGATTCTGTTGTCTTGTTTGGGGTGAAATGACTATATATATATATATATATATATATATATATATATATATATATATATATATAAAGTACAGTGTATGTGTGTTTGTGCGTCATTGTAATAATGGGAAAATAAAAATTAGTTATATTTTCAACATTTGAAGAGTTATAGAAACATAATAGGTTATTAAACAGAACATATATTATGGAATCTGTATGAGTAAACGGGAAATTGGAGCACAATTATCCAACGATTTCTGGGGTTAAAAAAAAAGCCCTACATCTGCTTTGTTGTAATTTATATGCGGTGTTTACTCATTCCCCCACGAGAATGAGATGTGACACAAGTTCTTTTTAAAGTGGGGAACCAAGCGCATGCACCCGGGTGGGACAAAATTGCCCACAGACACCGCAGTTTGCGCTGGTCTCGGTGCAAGCACGGATCCCTTCCTCTTGTGCACGGCCTCGGGAAGCTGTTCCCGAGGGCTGGGCACCTCTCAGTATAATTTTCTCAGTTGCCCCTCTGCCCTTTCGGCAGAGAAGCTCCTGAGCGTACTCTGTCCAAGGACGGAGACGCAACTGAGAGATGATAAATATTACATACAAATTACATTATAGTAATTTATATGCTAGGTGGATAATATTAATTTGTTATCTATTTCTAAGTGATACCACTATTCAGGTTTAACTAATTTGCATATTGATTTAAAAAAAAAGTATATTTCATTAATTAACTGATCCTCATTAGTGTTCTTTTATTCAAGGATTGTTTTGATTTTCATATAAAAAATAGTTCTGTTTAGGAATATTGTCTTATATAGTGCAGAAGAGTGTTTGAAATTTGCATTTTACTTGCCCTTCAACATCTATTTGTGAAACTTTAATAAACAAGGCAATTTATGTATAAAATGTTCATTTAAATGTTTTCCTTCAAATATTTCAAGTAGTGAATATATTTTACTTTGCGAAGTGATAGCGACCGGGCGAAGCCTGTTCGTATATATATATATATATATATATATATATATATATATATATATATATATATATATATATATATATATATATATATATATAGTAAAGTTAATAAATATGTGAATATATCCTAGTAATATAAAATATAAAAAGTGATCCACAAAAAGTGCTCAATGTATTTATTATTACAGATCAAATAATTAATAAACAATAAAATCCAAAATCACCTCATATGGGGAATAGCTTATTTCGGCAGACGAAAATAGCGGTCTTCTCGTCTGTCTTATCAACCCCGGTGTGGACTGAGTTTGTGTCGGAAATAGAATTTTTTCTGTGAAAGCTAAGAAAAAAAAAATTGGTCGAAAAAATAATATAAGATTTATCCACGTCAATGTTACAGTCAGACGAAAGTAGCTAATTAAGTAAAACCTATATTATGGAAATTTGAATTTCTAAAATATATATATATATATATATATATATATATATATATATATATATATATATATGTATATAATGTGTCCAGGCGCATGGTTAAACCACTGGGGGTGATGGACCCATAGCATTTGATAAGACGAAAAACTCTGATATGACACTCGCTTCGATGGTCGTCGGGATATCACGCATATGCCAGTCTTTGGGATTATTAGAGTGGTTTGTCGTGAGTCGTTACATTGGTGAACACGACTAAAATTCTCCTATTGCGGATATCTTAACATTCACGTTTTAGCAATGATATGTAGAGCAACTGGATTGAATCAATGGGATTTTAATGCTACATTTGATGCGACTGGGAAACCTGGAGTTGTCTGGGGAGATAAAGACCAGATAAAACGAATGAACACGGTCAGCTACTTCTTGAATTGTACAGAGAGTTTCAGTTTCACAATGCGAGTACACAATTCAAACACAAAGGTAACCGTCTATATTTCTGAGATGAGGTATTATGTACACTGTTTACATTATTCGGACTCTTGTCTTCATCTTTGTTGCCATATTTATTACGTTGGTTAGATCCAGTGACAGGACCCAAAGAGTGTGAGTTCAATACCCGGTTAAGGTAGTGGAGAACTTGCAGAAGGGAATTAACAGGAGATAACTGATAATTGACATCCATTAAACATGGCACGTGGAACTAGAACAGTCTACCTCAGTGATTGAAATAAAGGGTTCATTTCAATATTCCAACCACTTGAAGAAGGCCGGGGCATACAACGGGCGAAACGTTGTAACAAAAATGGCGACAAAGATGAGGACAATAGTCCGAATAATGTAAATAGTGTACAAAGGTAACCATATAACCTGGATGCGCCCAGGATCTCGCAAATGGCTCCTACTAAACTTCGAGAACGTGACATACAGGATGCCTGCAATGTAAGATATCTACGCGATAAAACGCGTTTGGTCATTAAGCCAGCTGCTTGAAATCGCGCTACTGTTTGATTTAACTGATTCTATTTTACGGCTTACCAACCCTTTGTAAGTTATTTACAGCCAGAAAATATTTTTAGATTGTAAGAATTGTTTTCAGATAATAATGATTTAGTGATACAAGTCTTACTAATTAACCCATAGCTGGGGAGAGAATGCATTTTCCATGGGTGTTTGCGCGTAAGTGAATATGACAAACTCAACTGGAATTGGAATTCGGCTCTCCGATGAACAATTCCGATCCATTATACGTTACACGAGCGACACATCCAAGCTTACAGCACCTGGTCAGCAAGCGGTCACACATCTAGGTACTAACCAAGCTGGTCGTTGCTTAACTTCGGAGATCGTACGGGAACCAGTATTTCAATATTATATGGCCGTAAGTCTTTCTTTTATAGCACCCGTACATAAATGCTTACAGCACCTATTATTCCCAAGCGGTCACCCATATATGTTTTGACCAGGCGCGATGTTGCTTAACTTCGGTGATCGTACGGTAACCGGTGTTTCAATATGATATGGCCGTAAGTCTTTCTTTTATACCACCCGTACATAAGTCTTAAGCGGTCACCCATATAGGTACTTACCAGGCGCGACGTTGCTTAACTTCAGTGATAGTACGGTAGCCGGTGTTTCAATATGATATAGCCGTAAATCTTTTATACCACCCGTATATAAATGCTTACAGCACCTATTATTCCCAATCTTACGGTAGCCGGTGTTTCAACGAGATTTGGCCTCACTACTGTGAAGTTACCAAAGCGCTTGAATGCTGCAAAGCCCCATGCCTAAGACACTCGTCAAGCTCTCAACACTCGTATCTAAATTCAGATTAACTGCACTGGTTGGGAATAAGCTCGTGATCAGATCTACGAGGGTCATTCAATAAATAAGGTGAATTTTTCGGTATAAGGAGTTCTAATACAGATAGAAGCTTACTTTTTAAAAAAATTTTCAACGTAGTCTCTCAGCACTGTCACACACTTTTCCCATCTGTGCACAAACTTCCGTGTTCCCTCAGCGTCAAAATCTTTGGACTGATATCTCAGCCAGTCGCTCACAACACTTTTGACTTAATAGTCACTTTTAAACTTCGTGGCTCTCGTGAACGCTTTCAAGGGACCAAACAGGTGAAAATCTGAAGGGGCAAGGTCTGGGCTGTAAGGTGGATGAGGGAGCAGCTCCCATCCCAGCTCGTTGATGGTCTGCACCGTTTGGGCTGCTGTGCTGTTTGTGCTCTGCAGTAAGCATCTTTGGCACCCACCGGCAGCTGACCTTGTGTGCTGTCCCAACAGATAAGCTCAAATTCCTTGCAATGTCATCCACTGTCACTCTTCTGTCAGACTAAATGAGGTCATTGACTGATTCGATCACCTCAGGAGACCTCACTTCTGTAGACCTCCCAGGCCTGTCTTCATCCTCAACAATGCTCCGTCCATCTTTAAACAATTTAGCCCACTTGTAGACATTTCTTTTTGCTGAAACATGTGGCACCATACACAGTTGACATTCTCCTATGAATTTCAACTGGTTTGCACCCTTCAGCAACCAAAAACTTGATAACTGACCGCTGTTCAATCCTGGAGCATGCTTCTTGGTCGGCCATCTTTATTAATCGCCAAAACTCTGAAAGTTTTTTTTTTAATCTGCAAAAGAAATTAAATCCGTGTGAAAAAGAAGTAAAATAAAAAAAAAATTAAAAAAGTAAGCTTCTGTCTGTATTAGAAGTACTTATACCGAAAAATTCACCTTATTTATTGAATGACCCTCGTACAATGGAACAAAAGATGCCCTGGGCTTAGTTTCAGGGGGAGTATTATGAGGACGAGTAGGATATTTCTCCGGGCATGTGTATAAATTTACTCTGCACTTTGTTGTAATGTAATGATTAAGGACATCATTTAATACCGCCTTTAAACATCGAAAGGTTTCCCTTACATGGATGTGGCTCGGTACCAGAATAAACTTATGGCAGATTTACCTAAGCGTAGTTAATATCAACGTCTCTATAGATGACATATACTGTGCAATATGTATATAACAAAGTAGTGTCGCTCCATTATTATGATCGTTTGCCAGACTAAGCTAGGCTTAATGAATAGCTATTTAGCTATCAAAATATTGAGAGAAAGAAAAGGAAGCCTGTAAAGAAAGAGTACGTTGGGAGACTAGGAAGAAAATCTCGAAATGATGTCAATGGAGAGAGAAAAAGATCAAAACACGAAGTTGGCATTTGAAATGTGTGTTCTCCAAAAAAATAGATTGCTGACATTAAAACTGATATTGTTAAAACATGACTATAGCAATAAAAAAGAAACTGAAGAAAAGGAACAATGATAAATTTAAAAAGGAACAAAAAAAAAGAAGAAGAAATTAAAAACTGAAAAGAAATGAAGAAAAATAAGAGAAGAACAAGAATTATAGCTGAAATAAAAGATAGAGACGAAGAAAAAGAAGAGAAGAAAGAAAAAATGAAGATAGGAAAAGAGTGCCTGAATGAATAAAATTAAAAGGAAAAAGCGAGAAAAATGAATAAAAAAATAAATAGGGGGAGAATGAAGAAGAAAAGAAAACGAAAGAATGTTTGAATGAATAAAATTAAAAAAGAAAAAGGGAGAAAATCAATGAAAAATAAAGAGGGAAATAAGGAAACAACGAAAACGAAAGAATGTTTGAAAGAATGAAACTAAATGGAAAAAGCGAGAAATATGAATGAAAAATAAAGGGGGGGATCAAAAAATTCAAAGAAAATGAAATGTGTATATAAATAAAGTTAAAAAGAAAAAAAGAGAAAAAAGATGAAACGAAAAAAGATAGGAAAGAAATGTTAAATAAAATTACAAGTGATCCATTATGGTTCTGTAACCTTAGTCCGCATCTAAATTGCTTTTTTGCTGGCCATTACACTAACCTGATATGGGCACCTGACCGAGTGTTTGGAAAGTACGCTTTCTGACCATGACGTTCGATTTTTCTTGATACTATCGGTCTGCGGGAGGCGATTCCAGTGTGCGGCACCTTATGAAAGTGCTTGCCGTCGATGTTTGAGCTAGTACGAAGTCGCAAGTCATCGTGACCGAGGATATGAGCGTACCGGCCTTGTTCATACTGTTGATTACGGCAGGTAATGCACTCTCAACCAGAAACTGTAACTAAGGTCCGCTCAGCGTAGTTGCAGTATAAACCACAGGTGGGCTCTGTGGGCGTTGAATAAACACAAATACGATTGAGCAAGCGACTGCAATAGTGATTTATTAGCCACTCAAGTAGACAGGCATACTTGGTCAGAATTTTTGAGTTTGTCTAATGCATCACTAAAAGGATCAGATGAAACAGACTATGAAGAAAGAGAAATTGGGAACAACAGACAAAGAATTGTCCAATATTGAGTCAAACTATATTGAATACTCAAATATATTTTTTCGAACAAAATCGACGTAGAAAAATAGACGACTAGCGGCAAAGTTAGAACTCTCAGACAGATTCAATTGGGATCGATTGCAATGATCAGTTGTGAACAAACGTTGCAGGGATCAGTGCTGTCAGACTTTCGTTTCTTTTTACGTACTGTGTCCCTTCAGGCCATGGACGATCATGACTTTCTACTTCCCCCATTCCTTTGCCGCTCTCAATAAGTTTTATCCCTTTGCTACTTCTCGCAAAGACAATAAAAAAAGAAACTGAAGAAAAGGAACAATGATGAATTAAAAAAAAGAAATTAAAAACGGAAAGGAAATGAAGAAAAATAAGGGAAGAACAAGAATTATAGCTGAAATAAAAGATAGAGACGAAGGAAAAGAAGCGAAAAAAGAAAAAATGAAGATAGGAAAAGAAAGAATGTTTGAATGAATAAAATTAAAAAGAAAAAGCGAGAAAAATGAATGAAAAATAAAAGGGGGAAAATAAAAAAACAAAGAAAATCAAATAATGTTTGCATAAATAAAATTTAAAAAAAAAAAGAGAAAAAATGAAAGAAAAATGATAGGAAAGAAATAAAGAAAAAGAAAGAATGCCTGAATGAATTAAATTAAATAAGAAAAGCGAGAAAAATGAATGAAAAATAAAGGGTGGGATTTAAAAAAAACAAAGAAAATGAAATAATGTTTGCATAAATAAAATTAAAAAGAAAAAAAAGAGAAAAAATGAAAAAAAAATGATAGGAAAGAAATAAAGAAAAAGAAAGAATGCCTGAATGAATTAAATGAAATAGAAAAAGTGAGATTTAAAAGAAGAAAGTAAAAAAGTTTTCGGTGTTGTATTTTCCGTCGTCTCTTAAAATACTTCCTAGATATTTAAATTTTTGATCGACGTTTCCTTTTACTGACAACTGTCTTCTTACAACTGATTTTTAAAAAATTTAAAAATATCTGCTCAGGAAATATAATACTATGATCTGTTAAATAAAATTAATTTGATAAACCCGCTAGGTATGTCATGCGTTGCTTTCTCTTGTCTCTGTTTCCCTCTATTCGACCTGTGAGTATCGGATTCTCCATGCCCTCCTTTCTCATTATATGTCCCAGAAATTTCAGCTGCTTCTGATGTTAAGAATAACCTTCCTCCTTGTTTGTATTATCTCCAAGACTTCTTAGTTTCTAACACGATCGGTCCATGATATCCTCAGCATCCTTCTGTAGAGCCATATCTCCACCGACTCGAGTCTCTTCTTCATCTTTGAGGAGGCCGCCCCACATCCGCTGCCGTAAAGGAGGACATTAAAGTCATAAATACGAGAATTGATGAATATGATGAACAATTGACGACTGCAACGTTAAATCTTAAAGTTTTTTTTAGGTGACCATACAATTTATAGACCTACTTCATCATGTGATCTAACTTCTGAGTAGGATCTAGCAAACGAGAGCGTCACTAAAGTATGTGATCTACCATGATTTTCTAAGAGTAGCTTAGGTGTGGTACGAGGCCGAAAATATAGGGCACCCAATGAGAATCGAACTCACTACCCAGTCGTAATTGTCCTAGTGAGACAAGCTTTCTAACCACCACCACCACGTCGAAATTCTCGAAGCATATGGTCTCCGAGTTCTCTGCATTAAAATATACATTAAAAATAGATATATACGAAAGAAGACAAAAAAAAGTAGTCTTTATTTAATATACTACAATAATATACTAAACAAATAATGCCATATAAGAAAGTAAAATAAATAATTATTTTAACTAATACTGTCACAGTTTGTAAACATTTTCAAACATTATTCAGAATGCATTAAATAAATTCTGGGCATTTGATCGCATAATTTTCCAGCCATGTTTCTATACAAAACCCACGGGAAGCCTTCATTCACTATGCGCTATTTAGGCGTTACTTAAGTAAAGTTGCGCATGTGGATAATTTTCTATAAGGTAGATAATATATTTAAGAATAATCAGGCACGTAGAACACATACTTAAGTAACACACAATTATTAGCGTTGATATATCTTTATTTTTACGAAAGTTAATTTTAAAACCAGCTTTACATTTTGTTGGTCTTACGGTATATAATAATATCAATAATAATGTGAAATCATAAATAGTTTTTAAATGTTTGCATGAAGGTGTACTTCGAGTAAAGATGCTATAAAAAAAATAAAAATCGTTTTGAAATGCCTTAATAATTTTGCAAACACTTTTTTCTGTCGAGAAATGCATCGCCATTCTTCATGTTCAGTCGGGTTTCTGTGAATTCACGCCGTTCTTTCTCTTTTAAAGAGAAACAAACTCTTACCGATTCTTTCTTCGACATTTTCTGATATAACTCAATGTATCTTTGAAACCCAATTCCATGATACTCCCATATTTCTTCCGCAAAACTATTTGATGATTTCTTTTCATCAAGTAATTGCTTAATTCTCATAATTCGACGTCTGGAATACACCGCTAACACAGAATGCAACATATATCAAGATCATAAATATCACAGCGCCAAAATGGATTAGGTAATTAACGTCTAAGTAATTAACTCTAATAGCTTTTATCAGAGCAAAAATATGTTATTAATGGTGCATCCACGTTGAGAATTCCTAGGCACCATAGCAGAACAGCAGTGCAGTAATATCTGTAAAGTGTTTTTAAAAGTTGTTTTTCTCCCTTTCTTTTCACTTAAGGGTGTAAAATTGCTGAAGATGTGAAATGTAAAACCAGTTATAAATTCGATTTCCTTAACATTAACGGTAGACTGCATTGAAACTATCGGGCAAAAAAAAAACGTGGCTTAAAAGTTTAAAAATCCCACTCATTTATTCCCTGCATTTCCCTGACCAATGATTCGTTCATTCTTGAGAAATCGTGTAGCGATCACATCACTTTAAGAGCCGAACGATCGCAGGGTGTCGTCAATTTAACAAGAGGCGTCTATTTCTCGGGTCACACAGTTAGCTTCATCTGTTGCTTTGGGGAATAAGCTCCCTAGAGAATACTTGCCTGAAAATTAAAAATTTGGTCTCTTTAAGTCCAGGGCCAACCGATATCTATCCAACTCGTTCTCATTATATTCTGTTACTTACCAATACACCGTTACAATTTAACTCACTAACCCTCTATCTTGGGTGGCTCTTGGGTTTTATACTGGGTGAATTATCAGTAAATAAAAAAAGCAGGGAAGGTACAGTGAATTTCGGCTAGGATTATTTATTTCTATTTTGCACAAATTCCTTTGCGAAAGGCATGAATCCACATTTTCCTGCATGATGTCTCCTCGATAAAATATATATATATATATATATATATATATATATATATATATATATATATATATAAAAGACAATCTGAAACGTTACTTTTAGTGGATACTCGTATTGGAGTAGACGTTCCGTTTACTCATTAAACACTATATTTATTTATTTTAGTCTACTGGCCTGAATATTAGAGAAATATTATTAAAAAAAAATATATATTTGTTCTTCGACAGGATTCGAACCTGTACTGCCGAAGAGCGCATATTTTTTTATAATAAAATTTCTCGAATATTCAGACTGGTACACGAAAATAAATGAATATAGTGTTTAATAAGTAAACGGAATGTCTACTCAAATATGAGTATGCACTAAAAATAACGTTTAAGTATATATATATATATATATATATATATATATATATATATATATATATATATATATATATATATATATATATATATATATATAAGACATTTATGATATGTTTAACGTTCTTTTTATAGATACAAGTATTTAAGCAAATAAAAAGAACGTTAAACATATCATAAATGTCTTTAAATATATATATATATATCTCGGTGTGTGTGTGTGAAAATATTCAAAGACTATTGACTGATTGATCGATCTGGATTTTATGGTTTATCAAACTTTTTGTGGGCTATTTAATGTCGAAGTATATTTTTGTGATTGCTTAAATAATTCTTTCTTGTTGTGAGTGAATATCGTGTTACCTTTTTTTAGATTAAGAATGGTATTGCTTAAACAATTTTCATTAGAATAACAATGATTTTTTCAGATACTACTATTTAACCCATAGATGGGGGATATAAATTCAAACACTTTCCAAGAGTTTTTTTTCGCGTAACTGAATGTAACGAAGCCGACCGTAATTCGAACTCGGCTCTACAATTTCTCATTCCGTGCTGCTAGCTATTACACAACTCGCGCGTTCCATAGTCCAAGGCAGTACGAAACTAACTTCTTCAGAGCGACCTTAATACCGTGGGGGCGTTTGAACACCGTACAAAATGTTTCTCGTTATTAGTCAGTGAGTGGAAAGCAGATTTTCATGGCTATTTATGCCTCCTTCTGTCAAGTACCTACCAAGAGTATCTGTCTTTTTCGTTTTAATATTTGTGTGAATTAAAGTACATGAAAAAAAAATCCCTTGTTGTAATTGCGATATGACGGTTCCCGTGAGTTAAGCAACGTCGGGTTTGGTCAGTACCAAGATGGGTGACCGCTTGTCAATACCAGGTGCTGTAAGCGTGGATGTGGGAGTCGTATAATGGATAATGACTAGAATTTGCTAACCGGAGAGGCGAGTTCCTATACCGGTTGGATTCGTTATATTCCCTTGAGTAAAGTATGAATCCATGACTTTCCCCCCAGCTATGGATAAATTAGTAAGTCTTGTGTCACTAAATCATTATTATCTGAAAAAATTCTTACAATCTAAAAATATATTCTGGCTTTAAGGGTTGATAAGTCGTAAAACACGAATCAATCAATCAATGAAATACTTAATAGTTTTTTTTAGATTTATTTACATTCTGTGGAATATGAATGCAAAGAAACTTTGGTCACAAAGTGAGGGATCAGTTCACATATTAATTTTAATATTGAACTGATCCCCCACTTCATATCCACATTAAAATTCTTGTTTGTTTATCACATGCTGATTAGGAATGAATCCACCTCTTCTCCTCCAGCTATGGGTTAATTAGTAAGACTTGTATCATTAAAGGATTATTATCTAAAAAGAAAACTCTTACAATCTAAAACTGTTTTCTGGCTTTAAATAACCTGAAAAGGTTGATAAGCCGTAAAAACTGATCAATCAATCACTAATTGCGGTAGAAACGTACGCAAAGATCATAGTAATCTTCTAGTTCATTGTCGTCAATATAAAAAAAAGCAGCTGAAGAGGAGTAAGATTTACACTATTTACATTGTTTGGTCTATTGTCCTCATCGTCATTGTCATATTAACGACGTTTTGGCCGGTGTACGCTCCGGACTTCTTCAGGTGATATACGTTGGAATTTCGAATCGGAACCTTTATTTAGTATACGGGGGTAGATAGTTTTAGTTCCACATCCATGCCATTTTCTGGATATCACAGTTTCAGCTATTTCCTTTTAGTAACTCAACTCTCCACGTTTTCTTCTTCTCTGCTGTGGCCAGGTATTGAAATCACAACTCTTTGGGTCAAATCACTGGATTAATTCAATCAAAGCTTTTATGCACTGGGTTCGGATCGAAATTCCAACGTATGAAGAAAGCTGGAGCGTACAACGGCTGAAACGTCTTGAAAATGATAATAAAAATGATGACAATAGTTTGAACAATGTAAATAGTGTAAATAGTTATAATATCGCATCTAAAAAATATAGAGATAAAGGAGTAAGATTAATTATAATTTTTTTTTTAAACATCACACTGAAAATAAATGGAGATATATTTTTGCTTATTTGAGTTTTTAAAATATTGACCTTTTCAAAATAAAAATGTTTTTTTATTTTATTTTATTTTTTTAGTGAAATATCATTTCATAGGAGATAAAAACTTTCCTGGTGACAAGTAGAAATTACTTACCTGTTATATCAAGCAGTGTTCATTAAGAGTGTGGGGTCTTTCCGCGTGTTGGACCTCAGAGGGAAACGACGACATTCAGTTTGTTCTCGTCTTGGCTGAGGAGGAAGTGACGCAGGACGTTTCTGATTAGTCAGTCAGCAGTGGCAGTTCTTTATATGTCCGTTGTTGTGTGCTTGGTGGAGATTTGCTTCCGGATCGCCAGCCAGAATAGGTATTGTTCCGGTAGGGTCTCTTAGGTTAACAAGTATGATGTTGAAAGACCCGAAACTTGACATAAGCCCAAGTCATAAAATCACTGATGAGGCGATCCTTCGCACCCATTGGAGTGTATTCATAACAAACTCTATAAAAACCAAAAAAAGAATACTTAAGGAAATATTGAAGAAGAAAATTAAGAACTAAATGATATGGTTATAATTTAAATGGGATGTTTGAAATCTCTTCAGTATTAATACTTTGACAATGGCCCTCTGCACAGGTGGCAAAATAAAGGAAGAAAAGTCTCTAATCTTTTAGCGACCATTGATACAGTTGAGTAAAAGATATTTTAAAAGATTACCCTATTCTGTCTAAATTAGAAATATTTTGGTGCCTCCAGATACTATTACGCAGTTTAAAATAAATTCAATAGGAGTAGATTCTGCCATTTTGTAGTTCTTAGCCATGTTCATCTTTTTGCTATCTCTCACTACAGATATATATATATATATATATATATATATATATATATATATATATATATATATATATATATATATAATTGTGTATATTTTAGCAGCAATTTTTCATTAATGCATGTTTCATTAAATAATGTAGACAAGTTTTGTCTTTTTATTTTAAGTAAGTTCCTTTCATATTGTCTGATAAGCTTAATCACATTATCGTTGAAAGATGAAAGGAAAACACCATATTGATACATGTTTAAATCCAATCTAAGCTATCGTCCGGTTTACCCTCCTTTGTTTTTGGACAGGAGTAGAGGAGCTCGAATTCCAATTGATTTCATTAGATTCACTTACGTGCTAATACCCTTGGGAAAAGTATGAATCCAACATTTCTCTCCCCAGCTATGGGTAAATAGTAGGAGAGACTGGATTCTATAGCCTTGGATGAAGGAGAAAGAAAACTCCGAATTCAAAAATGTATGTAGCCCTAGTGAAGCGCATACTATCCAACTAAAGGAAAGGCTCGTTCGCATTGACTCGATGATCCTGACTACATCCGACTCACCTTTGGGGGGGGGTATTTAACCTTTGTTTCCTGTTTAGGATTGGGTTTCCGGTTCCTTCTCGAGAATTTTTCATTTCCTTTCTCTCTCAGTAGACACTTACATCTTAATGGCATTATCGCCTTCATTGGGGTGAAATAATTTTAAAAAAATATTTGAAACCCCAACCTTCACAGGGATACGAACCCCAAATTATTTTTTTGTAGACAAACTCGAGATCCGAACGCCCAACAAAGGACGTTTTCTTATCATACGTTACTCTTTTCAGCTATGTTGAATAGAACAACAGATGCCATGGAAGGCTGGATCATATTTTTCAGGGAATTGACCTGTATGAGAAAATTGTACACCATATTTCTGAGCGCCGATATCTTTTCCTCCATTTTAGCTATAAGATGAGACCCTTGGGAGTTGAATTCTTACAACCAAGATTTAAAAGTAAAAGAAGAGGAAAAGTTATATTTATTTTTTGAATTTGAGAAGACGGGATGAATGTACATGTTATGTTCTCATATGACCAATCGAAGGGAGCAGAAATATCCGTGTTATTCCTGAGTAGATATTTAATCTGATACCAGAGTAAGTTATTAGAATCTTGTCGATATAGAAAGGTCCCTTTAAATTGCGTATAAGCCTAACTTGGCTTTAGATTCCATCATGCTGAGTGGTCGTTGATTTTTATCAGTGGTGCGTCTGTTTAGGTTCAGTGGCCTGTTGTGATGCATGTAAAACGTATCTAGGTAAATTGCTCAAAATCAATTGCTCGACAATAAATTGCTCGAAAAATAATTTCTCCAACTATCAATTGTTCGAAAGGCAGATTTCTCGAAGTAATTTCGAAGCTCGAAGCACCACGTAAACTGCGCCGTCTCACGACACGTCAACGAAGCTAGATATAAAAGGAGCCACAACACTTAACTTTAGCAGTCCTGATTTTTTTTTATATATATTTGTATTCTATTTCTATTTCAGTAATATTGGGGATCTCGAGCCCTAGTCATGGACATAACTTTTGTTGAGAGCGAAAAAGGAAAGAAAACGTTGTGTTTGGATGGATATCTATATATTATGGACAAAACTGAACAATAAGATTTACTGGAAATGTGAAAAAAGAAAAAGACTGACTCGTATTTACGAGACAAGGAAGCGAAAATCGCGTCGCAGCACGTGACGTCACACATGACCACGCGAAATAAAAATAAGAGTTTGTCGTTACTTTGAGCTTATTTAAGCAGAAAAGGCGAACTATTATTGTAGTTTAGTCCGTGTGTCATATTTGATAATGGCTGTACGCCGAAAGCTTAGATTGGATTTAAACATGTATCAGTATGGTGTTTTCCTTTCGTCTTTCAACGATAATGTGATTAAGCTTATCAAACAATATGAATGGAATTTATTTAAAATAAATAGACAAAACTTGTCTATATCATTTAATGAAACATGCATTAATATATATATATATATATATATATATATATATATATATATATATATATATATATATATATATGTATTTGTAGTGCAGTAAAAGACGATGGGTATTACTTTGATAGCGTTGTAAAATTCTTAAATTTTTAATAGATTGAAGCAGACTGAACCTAGGTTGGATCAAATATTAAAAAATATATATACCAAAAAAGTTCCCAAAATCAAATCAAATTATTATTTTTCAGGGCCTTCTTAGTTGAACTGAAAGCATTTCAGCGTACCTTCGTTTTTGAGTTTTTGTGTTGTTTTAATTTTCTCTGAAAACTGCCATCTTCTAATACAATCGGTCGAGGAAGAATATTAACCGATAGTCAAAGTATTCATATACTAATGGCGATCAGAAAGAGGCTTACTGAGTTTTTTTTTTTTACAGTAAGGTTCAACCAGTATATGGCCCGGGAGCCACTCAAGGTAGAGGGCTACTCTCAGGATGCAGTTTGTCAGATAGGAGGGAAAGATAACGGTTAACCGTGACTTGAACAGGTTGAGATTATAGTGATCGGGGAAGCATCCTTTTGGGAATCGCTTTCACGTTGTCATTTTCTATTTTACTTTTAATAACAGTAACGCTTTTGTTTCTACTGTTTTGCATATTTTTGATAAAATCCTCATCGTTTGTGTTAAAATGTCACAACACATTGTAGATAAAAGAATCGCAAGACATTTTAGATATAAAAAATTATGGAACAGTGTCAGTTTTGTCGATAATGCAATAGGAATGTTGCCAACTTTCCGTTGCCGTCCTGGGTAAGACGATAAACTACATCCAGCAGCAAGGCCTCTGATCAGGAGCTTTTGAGGAGTGTGGAACCACCTCTTAGTTGTTGGTGTTCCCAGATCCACCCAAACCCGGGTTGTAGTACCTGTTAGGGTCTCAGCTATGGAAAAATAGTTAACACTCAAACTTGTATAAAAATAGCTTTAATACCAAAAATACTTTGTAATAAAAAAATTGTTACCAGCAATAATTTTTGAAGGAAAAATTATTATCAGCAATACTTAAAAAAATTACCATCAATCCAAACAGCTATACATTCTTTGGAAAAAAAATATGAACAGCTATAGATTTCTTCAAGGAAATATATTCCCAGACATAGATTTTTGAAGAAAAAAATTACCAGCAATAAAAATTTTGTCGGCATTAAATAACCCATTGAGGTTGATATGCCTTAAAACAAAACAAGGCAAACCAACATTCCGTTGAAGAATTCTAAAATTCCTTCAGATTTCGTTTTAATTCCATAAACAAGTTCTTACCTTTTTTTTTTATTAACGTTTATTAATGTTTATTTATAAACATTTTCAGCTTGACACAATATTGCACAGTCAGAAAGAGACAATTGAAATTTCTAGGACACACAATAAGGAAAGAGAGTTTGGAAAATGTAACACTCACAGGACATATTGAAAGCAAGAGGGACAGAGAAAAGCAGCGAATACCTAACGATCTTGTGTGGATATTTAACAGAACAGATATCACATATTTGAAACAGTGTCGACTAATAGGCTAACTTTTTATAGTTGTGTTTTCGTCATAAATCACTGAATAGTGCAGAACTGATTGCGCTGCTGTCAATTTCATCGTATCTTTGTGTATATGAATATGATAATATAACAAAAGTCGTGTAAAAACGAGTGATATTTTATATAGTGAACAGGAACTTTGACTGTTATTTTCCGGCATCTTTATAGACTAATTTTCTTTATTATACTTGAACTGTAATGACCTATTCAGAGATACAATGAGTTGTTTGTCTTCACAACGGATTCGGAATTTTTTCTTCTTCTAGGCTGGCGCTATCCAAGGCTAGAGAGTCATATCCACATCCGGTATTTAACCCATAGTTGAAGGTGGCGGAAAATGATGGATTCGGGTTTTTCACAATAATGCTAGTGCAAAAGTGAATGCACTATTATAGACTGAGATTTGAACTCGGTTCGTCAAATCCATTTTTTTACACTGATATCTGTTAAGGTATTTTAGCGTAAGAAATATAAGACGACTCAGTTTTTCATTGATTGACTGCAATCGCTTTATTTTTTGCGTAGACTGAGGCTTGAACAAAAGTCGAAATTTCTTCTTGATCGTGTCTGTTAAACAAAGATCAAACATTATTTAATTTCGTTTGGCCTTTTCCGGTCACACAGCAAGAACTGGAATGGAATAATACTTTTGTCATGTTCATTGATAAATTTATATACACCATTGTGCAAATTAATTGAAACAACCGCTTTGGTATCCTTTCTCTCACCATACGGTCAGTTTTAGACCCACTGGAGTGACAGGGTGTAATCGATTTCTGTTTTTTCCTCCAATTAGGTCATTTGAAGTGGTGTGCAGTAATATGAATCTATTTTCGGGGTGTATGATGAAATTTGTTTGGCCTCGAAAAATATTGCGTCGTCCGTGATTGCATCAGATTTTTATCACGCCCAGACACTATTGTCACGACTGTCGATTATTTGTCCTACGGTCATTGTCTGCGATGGACGTTACTCCAGGGAAGCATACAAGAATTGAAACTCTGCAAGAACATACTGGCAAGCCTTGACAGTGAGCAAATCAAAGTACTATAGATTAGCCCGGAAACTTCAATGATTTAAATGCAATCGAGAATATGTGGTCAATCTGCCAGGAACGACTTCATGGAATGAACATACGAAGTACTACCGCATGCACTGGGTCATATTACATTGGAAAAATACGAAAAAAAAATAACGGAATTATTCGTTTTGTTTCAATTAATTTGTACAAGGGTGTAATTTTCTATCATCAAAGCAAGATAATAATAGCGTGTGATTAAGTCATGTAACTAACGTACGTGAACTGGACTCATTTAACTAAGTTTTTCATTGGTGTGTCTTTTCAATACAATTTTTTATTTTACCTATATTATATAAATATATATATATATATATATATATATATATGTGTGTGTGTGTGTGTGTGTGTGTGTGTGTGTGTGTGTGCCCAAGCATAGGATTGGTGTATACGGAATAAATTCCAATAACCAACAAATACTATTCTTAAAAGAGTGCTCAATATAGAGTAGAGCAAATATAATTATTTATTCGAAGATTATAACATAAATATGTTATAAAATGACTACAAAAATAGCCATTTTGTTTCAACACTTCTAATGTCTTATCAAGTGATGATGTTGAATGGCAACCGGTCTAGGAACAGGACAGACTGGGTTCTATAGCCTTGCATGGCAACCGGTCTAGGAGCAGGACAGACTGGGTTCTATAGCCTTGGATGGCAACCGGTCTAGGAGCAGGACAGACTGGGTTCTATAGCCTTGGATGGCAAC
This sequence comes from Acanthosepion esculentum, assembly GCA_964036315.1. Taxonomy (NCBI): domain Eukaryota; kingdom Metazoa; phylum Mollusca; class Cephalopoda; order Sepiida; family Sepiidae; genus Acanthosepion; species Acanthosepion esculentum. Next base: position 133,315,783 of record OZ038477.1, read on the forward strand.
CGGTCTAGGAGCAGGACAGACTGGGTTCTATAGCCTTGGATGGCAACTGGTCTAGGAGAAGGACAACTCTGAATTCAAAACCTGCGGAGGGTCGTTTGGGGACCTTGTGGCATTCGCTGCACCAGGTCCCTGTATTCGTCCCTCCAAAAAGTGTGGATGGCCCTGCACAAGGCCTTCACCACTATAATCAAATCTCATGTGTCGGTGTCGGGCTTTCAGTTTCTAGGAACTGATCTGCCTGACCCTCATACGTCGAATATATATATATATATATATATATATATATATATATATATATATATATATATATATATATATTTGTATCTATAAAAAGAATGTATAAACATAAAAATGTCTTAAAATAATTGTCGGACTTTGTCCATTTCATAATACACACACACACACACACACACACACACACACACACACACACACACATATATATATATATATATATATATATATATATATATATATGCAGAAATAAAGTCTTAAAGTGTGCTATATTTATGGGGTAAAGTGCTCAATATCAGAGATAGAGCGTGTGTAAATATAAAAGTGGACATGGAAGTCAGCACTTAGAGGCGACAGTCTGTTTCATGCTAGTGCAATCGTCAGGCGATTGCACTAGCATAAAACAGACTGTCGCCTCTAAGTGCTGACTTCCATGTCCACTTTTATATATATATATATATATATATATATATATACATATATATATATATATGCAGATCGAAGTTTTATTTTGGGTTGTTCTTGCTCATTGGATCTGCTTTGTATAAACAAGCTAAAGGATTTGTTCATTGCTAGAAACCGTTATTCTTTATTCAGAATCTAACGAGAACAACGAGTCTAAATAATTCAGAAAGAAAGCAAAGAAAGACAGAGAAACCAGGAAAGTGTATCTAATGCTTGTTTGCTGTGAGCAGTCGAGAAGCCAAGGTGAGAAGTCAATTCGAAGACGGTTTTGTTTGGCTGAGTTTGCAAATCGTTTTATCTCGACTGATCGAGTAAAGGAGTCAACAGGTTTTTTTCTTCTCTTTTCCGTTAATGTTTATCCGCGTTCATCATTCCAAACTCTTCCTTTCTAAATATACTGCGACGTATTCACGAAAAGGTTTATGACGCCCGAGCAAGTTTGTAAACACATCGAAAAGCGTTGCAGCGGTTTCTTTACAAAATGGTTGCTTATCTTCCAAGACGATCATTTTTAATTTTTTTCTCCCTCGTTTATCCCCTCGAGGCAGATTTGATTATTCCGTTTATCTGAAACACATACTGTATTTGATGACATATAAATCAGGTTTTTCACAGACACCAAAATGGCGGATAAAATATCTCATGTGTCTTATATGCAAAACTGAAGTACCTCGTAAGCTAATATTTACTCAGACGCCAAAGATTTGAAGTACTTTTATCCCGCTTAAGTCCATGATATTGTAATATTAAATGCAAATGGCGTGGCTATATATGCTATCAAATAGAATTATTAGCAAAATTGAACTTTGGACGAGGCAAAAATATATAAATAATTTAATATAATTATTAAAGAAATAAAATAAAAAAAAATTAATAAAATGGTGCATTTAAAGGATATAGATTTCTAATTTTTTTAAGGTTGCATCTTTTTTCTTTTTTCTTTTATTGTTTTATTTTTTCTTTATTTATTTTTTCTTTACTAGCAATAATTATCAGGTGGGGAGATGAAACTTGAAAAAAGTAAAAGAAATAAAAGAAAAAAAAACCCCTGAAAACACATAATTACCTTCCGAGTATCCGACGAGTATCCACATAAAAAAAAGAAAAAGTAAAAAATAAAATCCCCCGTAAACAACTTAAATAGAGCTCACGCCATTGCGATTTGCTGTTGGTCAACTTCCAGTCAAATCCGTGACAGAGGGTTACGGTTTGCCTAATATAAGTCTGCAGGCTGTTAATTTTTAAATGGGGGCTATCAGAAATTGATCAGCTCTGATGGGGTCAACTTGGTGAGGGGAGTATGATGTTAGAAAGACCCGAAACTGCCCAAGGACCCAATTCAGAACATCACTGACCACGCCCTCTAGGCTAAAGAGCGTATATTCGAAGTTAAAGAAATAAATTAAAATAAAAAATAAATAATAAAACCGTGCTTTTAAAGGACGGTTTTCCTTTATTACCGTATATTTTTTGATATTTTTTAATGCTTTAAAAAGCTAGGATTTTATTGATATCATGACATATGAAACTAAATTTAAACAAAAAAAATTATATATAGTTTATACATAAATTTTATTTGTCAGTTCTCTAGAATTGTCAAATGAAATATCAAACGCAATTTATTCATTCATTTTTTATAAGATTATTAATTTATAATCTGTAATTAAGCATAACTATATAACAAATGAATGTGGGCTTTTGCTTTGAAAATTTTATTTATTTATATACGTTTTTGAAAAAATAACTCCCTTTTTATATTTCTGAAAAGGTATTTTTAGAATTTTACTAAACCATAACATATAAAACTTAATTTATACATTATTCATGTTGTTCACGGGGGTGCTAGGAAAGTGGGAATATTTCCAGTTGCTCTGTGATATGATAAAACATTAATACAACGGAGGGGAGCAGCTAAATAGTCAAAAGAAATGAATTGCATATAGTCGGGATTCTCCCATAAAAATTTATATACCGCTGTCATACAAGATATTCTATACAAATATGAATCTACCTGTCACTACTTGACTCCACCAGAGAAATTATAACACATGTAAATACAATTTATACATTATTCATGTTGTTCACGGGGGTGCTAGGAAAGTGGGAATATTTCCAGTTGCTCTGTGATATGATAAAACATTAATACAACGGAGGGGAGCAGCTAAATAGTCAAAAGAAATGAATTGCATATAGTCGGGATTCTCCCATAAAAATTTATATACCGCTGTCATACAAGATATTCTATACAAATATGAATCTACCTGTCACTACTTGACTCCACCAGAGAAATTATAACACATGTAAATACAACAAGCAGTATGAAAGGGAGAAAGGCGAGAGTGTCTTACTTATAATATTACCCGAAGGGAAAGACGCCAGGCCATTGCCATCATGTTTCTTGGTAGGCTGATGTGTTTTCCTTTGTTTGCTCAAGCGCTGTAGGCTGATTATGATGTCTATCTTTCTAAGGATGTACATAGCAATTGTGGTTAGTCACCACACAAACTGACGTTATTCACTGGCAGTCCCTTGACCCTTGCGAATTCATCTTGCCTATAAATCCAGATCAAACCAAATATTAGTATTGCCAAACCAAGTATTGCTGCCATATCTGTGCTTGAACTGCGCAGTCCCCACTTACCTGTTTTGACAGAGTTCAAAAGCGTCTACACGGCCTTGTAGATGATGAATTATTTTCAACACTTGGTCCCACCAACCCTGACCATTGCAAGTTTGATCCCCTATGCCACGTACATAAGGATAAACCATGTCCATTTAATTCGTATTCCATTACTAAGAAGTAAGTTCCAGTCGGACAGCTTCTTCCCACGAACTGCTGCTTTGTGAAACTGACTCCCTGCAGAATATTTTCTCCTTCACAGTAACCCACTACCTTGAGTGACAGTTGGGCCTTGTATTGGGGGAACACTAGTATATAAAAAGACGGATATTTTTTAACTTATTTCTACTGGAAAAAGGTCGGTAAAATAAGGTCCTCAACTTGCCCTTATCCAAGAACCTCATTACAATTCATTTGGTATTTTGTCGATCATTTTTGCAATTTCCAGTGTTCTTTTGATTCTTTCAGTTATTAAACACGCCTCATCATACGGCGAAGCAGCGTTACAATATATTTCAAAACTTCCAATTCAAAACATGGATATTAATTTGAGACACCGCAATCAGGACCTTTCATACAAAAGGCTGTCGTTTGTCGATATCCGCGGAGAATGAAACTGTTTTCGTTTTAACTGCGCAGATCGACGTTGCTATCATTCAGCAATTACACCTTTCGATACCCATAAATATTAATTTTATATGCCGATAAAACAACAAGTGGCTTCTCATGTGAAACTCAATATATAAAATGAAACTCATTGGATATTCTGAAAATTTTGCCAACATCTTATGGCGAATGCCAATGCATTATCGTGTAGGCAATGTCTCATAACAGCATTCGATAAGTGCATTTCGACGTGATGTAAGGATTAGCAAGCTTGCCTCGTCAGATGAATTACGACTGAATAGTGAGTTTGATCCACACCGGGTACGCCATATTTTCGGCCTTGTGCCACATCGAAGCTACGCTAGAAAATCGCCATAACAACAACTGACATAGTTTAAATCATTTGTTTTTCCAATCTGGGCTACAAATTTGCAAACATCTCTGCCATCTAAATGCGAAGGAAACGTTACTGTTTAATATCACCGTTTTTACTTTAGTTCAGAATACATTGAATTATTGTAGAACAAGTTTACTATGATTGCGGATTGTTTAAGATTAGCGTAAATATTTGTTGAACGGACTTAATCATTCCCTGCAAGAAATGATAAGTTCAACTGTATTTCAATAAAACCTAGTTTCTTCGCAATAAATGGTTCTTATTTAAACACCACTCTTCCCTGTCCACCATCAGCATGGTAGATGCTCGACCCCGTGAGAGTGTCTCACTGCGCCTTCTTGATCTCACGTTTTTCAATGACTTGAGGTGGAACAACTACTTTGAATCAATAGCTGCATTTTCTGCAAATGAATATGGTTCACTGTGTCGTGCCAGAACGTTTTTTTCTCATCAGAGTCCATCTTACACATCTACAAATCTACCATTCGACCATGCATTGAATATTGTTGCCATATCTGGTCTGGTGCCCCTGCTCTTCATCTCAAGGTTCTTGACAAAATCCAAAGAAGGATCCGCAATTTAACCAGTCCTTATTTGACATCTCGGCTCGAGTCACTTTCTCATTGACGTGATGTGGCTTTTCTCTGTCTTTTCTACAAATATTTCCATGGAAATTGTTCTGATGCGCTATATTCCCTGATTTCCCGACTGCATGAATTTAAACGAGGTAGTAGATTGTCAACTAGGTCCCATTTTTTACTGTTGAAATAATTAAATGCCACCACCACTTCTACTCCAACAGTTTCTTTTCTAGCACTTCCCGACAGTTGAGCTCCCTTCCTCTTACTTCCAAAATAACTACAATCTTAAAATTTTTAAATGCAACGTCAATCACCATCTTCTGTTGCCTTGATCCTGATTCTTCTTTTATCCTTTCATCAATTGTTTCTATACTCAGTCTTTCGTTCACTTACTAGGGGCACTCTCCCGCGTTGCTTGGGGTGAAATGCTTTTGAGTCAATGATAACAGTAAGAAAAAGCTGAGCATTTCAGATCATTGCCGATGTGTTTTTTATGGAGATACGCTTACCAAATCCACATTATAATACTGTCACAAGGTTATAATTTTAGAGTATCCATTGAGGATCGAATTCACTAATCAATAGTAATGGCCTATGAAACCAGCTACATAAACATAATCCTAGAGCGAGGTACCCAAAACATTTACTGAACCCAGTTGATTATGGTTGTGAGCTATAGAAGTAGAGTACCCAGTCCGGATTGAATGCAATATCCTAGTGATTATTTTTGGGTTGGGAGTTTGCTAATGATCGTGTCGTTATTTAACTTAGTTTTTGTTGTAACCTAGAAAAGGTTACTGAATAAGAATAACTAAAACGAACGGTAATCTTTATAACATTAACAACATGCGCACCTCGGCGTGGTGTAATGGTTAACAAGCTTGTCTCGCTAGATCACTTACGACAGAAAAGTGACTTCGATCCTCACTAGGTGCCCCATACTTTTCGCCTTGGACCACAGCCAAGCTAGGGCACCACGAGACGGTGTAATGGTTAGCAAGCTTGACTCGCTAGAACAATTACGAATGAGTCGTGAGTTCACTCCTCAATGGGTGCACCATACTCGCGGCCTTGTGCCGCATGTAAACTATGCTTGGAAAATCACTATAACATTAACAGCATACAAGATTCGCCAGCGGCGTGTAGTAAGTAATCCATTGCTAGTGGTGAATCTCCTCAGACAGTATTTTCCACTGTATTTATGAGGGTTGGGACACACCCATTATAGCCCATAGGTACATTATAACAGTTTTGTAGAAGTCTAGGATTGTCAGACAATAGGTGAGAAGCGAATTCACTGATTTGTAGTAATGATGAGCCTGGCCAGCTGCTTAACTAAGGCCAGACATCTGAAGTATTTACAAAGTAAATTCTGGCACAAGGTCACAGAAGTTGAACACTCGATGAGGTTTGACTTCGACATATCTAGGAAACAAGCTAACCGTCGCTCAAAAGTGAGTGTTTTATGTGCTGTAGAAAACAAAATGAAGAGACCCATTCGAATAAGATAACATGACAAATAGAACTAGTAAAAAGACAAAAATTATATGAGTTAACTACAGGTAGGTAGTTGTGGAGAGACATAATCATTCACTACTTGAAAGGAGAGGACATATGGGGGAAAGCTTTCTTATTTTAATCTTTCGTTTTTTCTTTCGATATTTCTTTTTCCTTTTCTTTTTCTTTTCTTAGTTTTTTTTCGTTCATTCGTTTCTTGTTTCTTTCTTTACTGTTTACGTTTTGTTTTACTTGGACGTCTTTTTCATTTCTCTTTTACTTTCTTTTCCTCTTCTTTCTTACCTTGTTTAATTTTAATCATTCATTCGACCCTCTCTTTCTTTCTTTCTTTCTTTAATTCTTAAAAGGCAGAAAGAAAGAAAGAAAGAAAGGGTCGAATGAAATTCCTTATATATAAATATGAGAACAAGAGGAGTGAAAAAGAAAATGTTTAAAAACATGTTCTTTTTCTCTCCTCTCGTTCTCATATTTATTTTAATTAAATTTTCCTTTTCCTTCTTCACCCTTTCTTTCTTTCTTTCTTTTCAACATTTTATCTTTCTCTCCTCTCTCGTTCTCATATTCCTTTTCCTTCTTCACCCTTTCTTTCTTTCTTTCTTTCTTTCTTTCTTTTCAACAGTTTATCATTATCTCATTCTCATATTCGTTTTCATTCTTCACCCTTTCTTTCTTTCTTTCTTTCTTTCTTTCTTTCTTTCTTTCTTTTCAACATTTTATCTTTCTCTCCTCTCTCGTTCTCATATTCCCTATCCTTCTTCACCCTTTCTTTCTTTCTTTCTTTCTTTCTTTCTTTTCAACCTTTTATCTTTATCTCATTCTCATATTCCTTTTCATTCTTCACCCTTTCTTTCTTTCTTTCTTTCTTTTCAACATTTTATCTTTCTCTCCTCTCTCGTTCTCATATTCCTTTTCCTTCTTCACCCTTTCTTTCTTTCTTTCTTTCTTTCTTTCTTTCTTTCTTTTCAACAGTTTATCATTATCTCATTCTCATATTCGTTTTCATTCTTCACCCTTTCTTTCTTTCTTTCTTTCTTTCTTTCTTTTCAACATTTTATCTTTCTCTCCTCTCTCGTTCTCATATTCCTTTTCCTTCTTCACCCTTTCTTTCTTTCTTTCTTTCTTTTCAACCTTTTATCTTTATCTCATTCTCATATTCCTTTTCATTCTTCACCCTTTCTTTCTTTCTTTCTTTTCAACATTTTATCTTTCTCTCCTCTCTCGTTCTCATATTCCTTTTCCTTCTTCACCCTTTCTTTCTTTCTTTCTTTCTTTTCAACATTTTATCTTTATCTCATTCTCATATTCCTTTTCATTCTTCACCCTTTCTTTCTTTCTTTCTTTCTTTCTTTTCAACATTTTATCTTTCTCTCCTCTCTCGTTCTCATATTCCTTTTCCTTCTTCACCCTTTCTTTCTTTCTTTCTTTCTTTCTTTTCAACATTTTATCTTTATCTCATTCTCATATTCCTTTTCCTTCTTCACCCTCTCTTGCTTTCATTCTTCTAGTTCAACAGTTTTTCTTTTAAAACTCTTTCTTTTATTCTTCCCTATTTAGTTTCATTCACTTATTCTCTTTAATTTCTATTTTTCCCTCTCTTTTTCCTTATATCTAATTATATCAAATCTCCCTCTTCTTTCTTTCATTTCTTTCTTTCTTTCTTTCTACATTCGTTTTTCTCTTTCTTCTTCAAATTTATTCTTTGTCTTTTCATTTTTTTCTTTCCTCTTAACAATATCAGTTTTAATGTCAGCCATCTAATTTTTCAGTGGACACAAGTGTCGGATGACAGCCTTGTGATTTTTAGTCGCTGAGGCGTGAAACTTTCTGACATTTTGCAAAAAGCTGCATTCGTCGCCACAAAACCTGATCATTCTTAAATGTACCCACTGCACCAACGGACCCAAAAGGAAACACCGACCAGACAGAAACGGCTGTCAGTAAAACATAAAAATAAATATAAATAAATAAATAATAAAATATCATATAGGGTGAGAAAGTTTACTCCCCCACAATAGACCAACTACGATCCATATTTTTTTTCGGAGTGAAAACTTCTCTGTCGTCGTTCGTTTATTTTCATTTTGATAATCCAAAGACGGATATGCAATGTGATAGGTCCTGATCTGGCATCTCGTCTACAATCACTTTCTTACAGACGTGATGTGGCTTCCCGCTGTCTTTACTACAAATATTCTCATGGCAACTGCTCTGACGAGATACTTTCACTGATACCCTAACTGCATGAATTTAAAAGTGATACTAGTTTGGCGTTTCGGTCCCACCCTTTCACTGAAGAAACACTTAAATATAACCGCCTCTTCTACTCCAACAGCTTCTTCTCTCATACCTCCCGACTGTGTAACTCCCATCCTCTTAATTAATTCCCTGATAGCTACAATCTTCAAATATTCAAATGTAATGTCAACGCACATCTTCTGGTGCCTTGATCCTAATCCCCGTCCTTCTCTATATCCTTTCTTTATCCCCCCCCACTTTACTCTGGCTCTCAAGAAGCTGGTGGAGTTGAAGAGACGGCTACATTTAACCGTTTCAGTAGTGAAAAGGATGGGACCGAGGTGCCA
>OZ038477.1:133329785-133362285 GCA_964036315.1 Acanthosepion esculentum
CGGAAAACGAGTCGCCTTGAAACACGATTTTCTTTAGAATTCAATAGGCAATCGTAATATTTCGATGATTTGCCATGAAAAGCCTTTTATGGAAATCAGCATCTCATAAAATAAGACCATTATAAAACGGGTTTATAATTTTTAGAATGGCTCTTCAATCAGAAATAACCAGTAGCAACATGTATCGTAATCATGTTTACCAAAGCCAAGCTCATAGGTTCTTGCGGTTAGGTAGGTTTTATACGATTATACTCGTAATCGGAACGTCCTCTACTTGAAATCGCCGTGCGTGATTCAAAGATAGGAGAGAGAGAGAGAGAGAGAGAGAGAGAGAGAGAGAGAGAGAGAGAGAGAAAGAGAGAGAGAGGGGTTCTCTATCTCGGATCAAAATGCTCCCTCTGTCTTTGCTTACGTCTGTAAAGATAAGACCAAAATCCCTCGCCCTACATGCTTGGCATTTTCAATAAGTTCGCAAGTTATATTTTTTACCCTCCGTTTTTTTTTATTATATATGTTTACATATCCTTATATATCTCAATTGATCAAACGGATAGAATTACAACGTCTACATAGATAATTATTTCTTACGGGGGTACGTAAAATAGCTGATGTGTATGTTTTTCAATAAAAAGTACAAGATCAAGCCAAAAAAAAATGAAATAATGTCTATAATTCTTTATGTACACATGTGGGGATATAAAGCACTTTTTGTTTGTAACTGAAATACATAAAAGGAGAATAAAAAATAGATAGATAGATAGATAGATAAAGAAAAGAATGAGATAGATAGATATATAGATAGATAGATAAAGAAAATAATGAGATAGATAGATAGAGAGATAGATAGATAGAGAGATAGATAAAGAACAGAATGAGATAGATAGATAGATCGATAAAGAACAGAATGAGATAGATAGATAGATAAAGTACAGAATGAGATAGGTAGATAGATAAAGAACAGAATGAGATAGATAGATAAAGAACAGAATGAGATAGATAGATAGATAGATAGATAGATAAAGAACATAATGAGATAGATAGATAGATAAAGAAAAGAATGAGATAGATAGATAGATAAAGAACAGAATGAGATAGATAAATAGATAGATAAAGAACAGAATGAGATAGATAGATAGATAGATAAAGAACAGAATGAGATAGATAGATAGATAAATAAAGAACAGAATGAGATAGATAGATAGATAGATAGATAGACAGACAGATAAAGAACAGAATGAGATAGATAGATAGATAGATAAAGAACAGAATGAGATAGATAGATAGATAGATAGATAGATAAATAAAGAACAGAATGAGATAGATAGATAGATAGATACATAGACAGACAGATAAAGAACAGAATGAGATAGATAGATAGATAGATAGATAGATAGATAGATAGACAGACAGATAGATAGATAAATAACAGAATGAGATAGATAGATAGATAGATAGATAGATAGATAGATAGATAGATATCCACTGCAATCTCACTTTCAGTTTCCTGACTAGAATAATCATTAGAGTATTTAAACATTTTTGAATATGATTTGAATTACAGGGATATACATGAATTTGATTAAGTGATCAGTTCTCTTTGTTTCTTAATGTGCATTTCTTTTCCTTTTAATTTAATTTCTAAAATATGGCAGAAATTATCGAAATATTGGCTTTAACAAAGCTTGTTGAAATGTTCCCCTGGAATACAACAATTGCTAATACATAAAGCGTTTTCATGTTTCAATGACAGGCTGGAAATAATACACGTGTTTACACATTCTGTGGAGAATCTAAGAAAATCGCTACGTATTAAATGTAGTTTCTCTCATATGAAATCCTTCTTTTGAATAACTTTACAAACGTGAAGTTTATTTGGCACTGTGCTAAACATATCGTCAGATCGCACTCATTACTTATTCATAATTAGCAAGAAGTCAAATTCAGTGAAATTAAACTTAAGGATAGTTTCATTAAAATTTAAGAAATAATGAGGAACAAAGTCCCGCGCTGATCCTTTTATTTCTTTTTATTTAAAAAAAAAATTTTTTTAAGCGTTTCACCCCAAGCAAGGCGGGAAGCCATTATCCCGCAAGGGGTTACAGAGAGTTGGAGCGAGAGCAAATAGGAGTGATAGAAGAAAGGATGAAGAGAAGGATAGGGGATAGATCAAGGCATCTGGAGACGTCGATTGACATTACATTTGAATAGTTGTAGATTATAGCTATCAGGGAAACAAGAAATGGGGAGGGAGTTCCACAGGCGAGAAGTGCGAGACATGAAGCTATTGGAGTAGAAGAGACGGCTACATTTAACAGTTTCGACAGTGAAAGGGTGTGAGCGAGATGCCAGCCTCGTAGAACGCTTAAATTCATGAAGTTTGGGAACCAGCGAAAGCAGCTCCTCGGAGCAGTTATCATGAAAGTATTTGTAAAAAAGACAGAGGGAGGCGACTGCACGTCCGTGAGAGAGCGACTGCAGACGTGATGCCACATCAGGGCCAATTACATTGCATATCCGTCTCTGGATCTTATCAAGAATCTTGAGACAAACATAATGTGCACCAGAATTTTATGAACAATACATTCTTAACCTCTTCGATTTAAAGGTCAGTCGCTAACTAGCCCCCTAATAATCTTCACTTCTAAGGGAATCCAGAAAAATGAAAATAGATTATATTAATATACTAAAACCGGAGGGATTGGAAATTGGCACGCAAATGTCACAATTAAAGAAAGATTTATATCATGATCATGACGAGCGACTTGCGGCAGATCGACGCTTTTTAATGCGACGACTTTTCAGGATATATTCGGTAATGGTACTGCCACAGCTTCCTTTATTTTAGTAGATGAGTTGCCATGACTTCTTGGGAAAGTAGTTTTCGGTTGTCTTCTCCGCGGTTTCCAATTCTGACCAAACCGATTAAACTGAAGTTTTTCTTCTACTAGACTAGACGGTCACCCAACTCTAGAGAGCTCTGTACACACTGATATTTAACCCATATCTGGGGGACAGGAAGAAAAATGATTTAAAGTGATATCAAATATATTTGGTTTTATTATATATAACTGTATGAATTTTATTTTCATACTGGTTTGGTTTGGTATGTTGTGTTTTACGGCATATCAACCTCAATGGGTTATTTAATGCCGATAACTTTTTTTTCCTGGTAATTTTTTGTTTTGTCAGAAAGCTATTTCTGGTAATGTTTTTTTCTTCAAAAATGTACAGCTGGTAATATTATTTAAAAAAAAATGTATTGCTGGTAAATTTAAAAAAAAATCTATTGCTGGTAATAGTTTTTTTTCTTCAAAAATTTATTTCTGGTAATAATTTTTACAAAGTATTTCTGGTATTAAAACCTATTTTTACACTTTTATAATGCTTTTTACCTCAGTTTATGAGTTAACAATTTGCTCATAGCTGGGACCCTAACAGGTGCTACCACCTCTGGTTAGGATGAACCTGGGAACACCAGGAATTAAGAGGTGGTTCCACGCTCCTCAAAACCTCCTGATCAGAGGCCTTGCTGTTGGACGTAGTTTATCGTCTTACCCTGGACGCGGATGTAGTTTATTGTCATACCCAGGTTTCATACTGGTAGACATATATAATAAATCCATTTTTTTATAAGTAGGCGCGGTGCAGTAATCGGAGAGCCGTGTTCGAATTGCAGTCGGATCCATTATATTCACTTACGTGTTAATACCCTTGGGAGAGATATGAATTCTCTTCTTTTACCCCCAGCCAGGACAAAGTAGGTGGCAACCGGTCTCGGAGAAGTAAACTCTGAATTCAAACCTGCCTGGAGAGGGATGGGTTCCGTCAGGCAATATTACCTTAGAAACACCCCTGCGGCTGCAGTACGTGTGGTGCCCCTTCGATCCTAATAGGTCACGGGATTCGTGATCGTGATGAATTTTATATTTTTCCCAACGTTCAAGTTCTTGAATCGATAAACGATATGCAGTAATTTAAAAATTAATTGAAATTTGATAATAATTTTCATTTTTGTCTTTTGTAATCGTTATAAATAAGATATTGTTTTTTTTATGGATTTTTATAATTAATAATGCTTAGTTAAATGTAGGCGTTTTCGTCTCTAAAAGTGGTAACGACCTTAGCATTTAGATCACATGCTGTCATTAATTGACTGATTTGTTTGTTTAATGGCATATCGACAGCTTATGGGTCATTTAATGACGAAATTTAATCTTCATGCGAGCTTTGAAGTAATAAAGATATGATACATGTCATTCTGCTTTCACATTTGAATACATGGTAGATGTTACTCAGCTTTTTTGTCGTATGCCCCCACTCGTTCTGGGGTGATCGTGGGCGACGGGATCCATTCGATAATAACGTTGCCTTTTCCCCTCTCGCAGCCGGTGATCGCTAGTTTTTTTGGACATAGATGAAAAGACATCAACAAAGGTATTTTGAACTTAACTATTATATTAACGTCGACGTATACATATTTTAACTATCCAGTGTGGACTCCCCCTCACCCAACTGGGGAGCAGATCTAGACACGACAGAGAACACGTGTATATTGGTTAAGATTCAACTTTCCGAAAAAATCTTTCCCAATATATCATTCCCACGCTAGTTCAGCCAATCAAAATCGATTTCCTTTATTTTGTCTTGTATCTGACCTTAAGGTCAAACTGAGGAAGTCAGAGCACAAATACACTTCTCTAAAAAATAATTAATAATTAATTAATATTAAAAAATAATTATTAATAATAATTAATTAATATTAAAAATAATTAATGAAAAATAATTAAATGGTAAATAATTGTTTAGCAGACTATTGTCTGCTAAACTATTATTTACCATTTGTGCATATGCATTTGTACATATACATTTGTGTATGTGCATTTGTGCATATGCATATGCATTTGTGCATATACATCGGTGCACATGCACTTGTGCACATGCATCTTTGTGGGGACTTGATTGAGGCGGTGATACAGTGCTGTTCGATAAAAGTGACTCAACTGATTTTTTTTACTTTCGCCTATTGTTTTGGGGGAACAAACTAATTTTTAATCTTACTAATATAAAACCCCTTCCCGACCACCTAGTAAAAAAGTTTACTCACCCTAAGGTATTCTATTGATAATTATAATTTTGGATAAAAATGAGATTTAGGGAAAAACTCCGTGCAAAAAAAGTGACTCACTTATTTCCTGCAACTAGTAATCAATAGAAACATAACCCGACAGCTTTAAATAAAGAATAATAGAGGTATAATTTATTTATAATAGGTAATATAGTTCAAAATATTTAATAATCTATGGGTCCTCCTTTATTTTGAATAACCTTTTCAACCCTTTTTGGCATTAACTTGATTAGGTTCTGGTAAATCTCATCTCCAAGCATTGAATTCCATTCGGATATGAAATTCACAATCAAATCCTCTTTGTTGCTCAACTGCTTTCTCGAGAGCCTGTACTTTATAATGCTCCACAAGTTTTCTATGGGGTTCAGGTCAGGAGATTGAGGCGGCCATGTCATAACACTCACCTGCTTCTCATCAAAGTATTCCTTCATCAATTTTGATTTGTGACAGGGAGCATTATCCTGCATAAAAATGAGCTTGGTGGGGTCAATTTGCACCCTTTCAGCAGAAGGGAGCAGACAAGACTCTAAAATTCTTTTGTACTGCTCGCTCCTGGGGGTCTTTTCAATAGGTTTTAAGAGACCAGTTCCATGAAAAGAAAAGCATCCCCAGAACATTATACTGAACGGATGCTTGACAGTACTTACTGCTAAATCCAAAGAGCTTTCAAAGCTTCTTCTTCGGATTTTAGATCGCTTATCCTTTGAATTTAGCTCAAACTCGTTTCATCGGAGAAGAGAACATTTAGTAAAAAAAAATTGGGTGAGTCACTTTTATCGAACTGTATGTGTGCTTTATGTTGTAGCTTTGTAGAAGTTTTGGAATACAGTTTAATTTCCTTAAGAAATTGTAGAATATTATATGGATTAATGTCATGAAACAGTAGTTTCATATTAGTTGTATGGTTGGTTGATTTTGTTTGGCGACATATCAACCTCAATGCTGAAATCTAAATAATTTTTACGTAATTCTAGGCCTTCAAATACAGATATTTTGTATGATGTTATACTTTTAGAGTAAAGGTTTTTTTTAGATATGTATATTGTAGATCATAAAATTCATCGAAATGGTAATTTTACTATAAAACTACAGTTGATTTTTTTTTTGAAGGGGGTCATTATTTGCCACTAGCTAGTAACACCTAGTAGATGTTACCAGCTGAACCTGGAAACAGTAGCAATTAGGAGGGAGTCAAATCCTGGACGTCAAGTAGATATGTAATGTGTAAAAGTAAGTAAGAAGGGTTACTATCTTTTGAAAGTAAGTTTTAAAAAATCTAAAAATACGATAATTTCTAATATCATAACATGAAATATCTGTACTAAACAGATGATGAAGGAAATTGAATCCTGTTCGTTGATTCTTCTGTCGTCTTGGATATGACGAGACACTACATCTGGTAGCAAGACCTCTGATCGGGTAGTTTTTAGGAGCGTGGAACCACTTCTTAATTGTTGTTCCCAGGTCCATCCTAAACCTGGATAGTAAGACCTGTTAGGGTCCCAGATATGGTTAACAATAGAGGAAGGAGAATAATTTGGTATACACCTCCCTTCAACAAGTTAGTCCGTACCAAATTAGGGCACAAATTCTTAAATCTAGTTAACAAGCACTTCCCTAAAGAGAGTAAATTAAGCCAGATCTTCAACCGCAATACCTTAAAAATTAGCTACAGCTGTTCTAGAAACTTAGATAAAATTATTAAATCACATAACAATAGAATACTGAAACTACATAGTGATAATAAACGAAACCTAAATACAAGTTCTAATACACCCCAAGAAAAAAGACTATGCAACTGTAGAATCCCCGATCAATGTCCATTATTAAACAGATGCTTAACCAAACCCATAGTGTATATGGCCTATACCTCATCAAATGAGAACCCCGGAGATATTAAGCTGTATGTGGGGTCTACTAGCAGACCTTTTAAGGATAGGTATTACAACCACTTGAACTCCTTTACAAATACAGCCAAACAAAATATGACATCACTTTCGAAATATTTTTGGAAACTCAAGGAAGAAGGAAAAACACCTAAGGTTAAACGGAAAATCCTAAGACAAGCCAGAACCTGCAATTCGCTGAGCGAACCTTGCTTCTTATGTTTACAGGAGAAAATATGTATCATTGAACTCTTGAATAATACCCAATTATTAAACCAAAGATATGAAACTACCGTTTTCTGTAGACATACTAAGGATCTAACACTACAATCTTGCTAAATTCTCAATTCCATAAGTATAAACTTTTTATAATTATATATCACCTCCTTCGATGTAATCCCTATCCTCTTATGTACCTCTCCACTAATATATTTATGATCCTTAATTTTTTTTTTCTTTTCCATATATATTACAGGTAATAATTTAATTTAAATCGTTTTACATCCATGCTTATTCTACACACTCTACGATCCAGGAATATTCCAAAAAGTTGATTATAAAAGGTTATATTAGCATCCCTTATTTTTCTTAGAGGAGATAACCACTCCTAAATTTTAATCCACAAAACACGTTCATTGATTACAAAATAAATAGTGATAACCCCAACATAAATAAATGCAATTCAACTTTAGAAATCTTATAGAAAAAACAAAAAATAACATTCCCAATTACTACTAAAGCTAACTCTACAATTTTTGCCTACTCAAATGTAATATTATCCCCCATCTCTATCTTCCCTCACCTACCTCTCAATCTTAGGACGCTTGTGAGATGATGTCCCTAAACTCTTGACCAATGTTTATCAGCGAAAAATTTCCACAGACCAATCAACATTAAACACCCGGTCCATCCATCACCAAGCTGCTATCAACAAGCACTATTGTTTCACTCCGATACTTATATATATATATTTTATGTATATTTCTCTTCTCAAACAAATGGAAAAAAGGAAGTGACGTTTCACATCCGGCTTGCCTACAAGCAGGATTGTTCATAGCCATTTTCGACCCTCACCCGTCGATGTGCAGTTGAAATGCACTGAAACCAAGTTGCAACTTTGTAGTGAGTAAAATGGTTTTGTCTATATGATAAAGTTATAATAAATAAATAAATAAATAAATATATATATATATATATATATATATATATATATACATACATACATACATATATAAAGAGAGACACAGACAGAGACAGAGAAAGAAAGAGATAGACAAACAGATAGATAGATAGATAGATATGACCAGACCAAGATAAATATGAACAGACCGAGATAGATAGATAGATATGAACATATATATATATGAACATATGTATGAATGATTCATCTAATATATATATATATAGAGAGAGAGAGAGAGAGAAAGAGAGAGAGAGTCAGAGAGAGAAAGAGACAGAGACACTGTTGCATTTAAGCTCAACTACCTTCAGCGTATATCCTTAAGCCGTTATACCAAGCAACGTTGGAATAAAGAAGCAACCTAATCACTCTGCTTGCTTTTAATGGTCGGAGAATGTTCGACCAACAGCCTTGTGAGGAAAGGCAATAAGATGGAGGAAACTAATAAAAAATGCAAAATAAAAATTCTTAGTCTCAACCAGTGTTTCTCAAACTGTGCGTGGCGACGCACATGTTCTGCTCAGAGATGAAATTAGGCGAACCGCGAAAAAGCAAGATTATATTTCAAAATGTGAAAAATATAAACTGAAATTCGTAACAAAATCCGTAACTGTCAGATAGAACTGAAATTTACAATTTTATGCATAAAGTGCGTGAAAATATTTTTCAATGTTCTAAAGTGCACCGTGAGTAAAAAATATTTCGGAACGACTAGAGATAACCATAACGTTGTATCAGTCCGATCCTCATTGGGTACCCTATACTTTCGGCCATATACCACGTCTTAGCTATGCTTAAAAATCACCACCATATTATTTTTTATTTGCTTGGGCATTCATGATTATATAACATCAGTCCTGCATCTAGTTTGGAAGGTCATTAGAGAGGCATTCTGTGTCACATAACATAGCTGGTCAGTGTAGGTGGTTGCTAGACGACCAACCAGTCTTGCTCCACAACTGTGTGTCCAGAAAAGTAGATCACTCGTGAGTTCTTGTTTTGCTCGCCAGCACTGCCCTGCAAATCGCATTCCCGTAAGATGGTAGAAATATCAGGGATGGGTCCATAGCGCTGTAATTTATCTGCCTATATCTCTGAAATGAGGTATTATGATCATTTGCATTATTTACATTATTCGGATGGTTATCCTCAGCTTCATTGCCATATTCACAACGTTTCGGCCGTTGTACGCTCTGGCTTTCTTCAGGTGATTCATCATAGTCCTGCATCGAGTTTGGAATGTCACTAGAGAGGTATTCTGTGTTACATAACATAGCTGGTCAGTTTATGTAGTTGCTGGAAGACCAACCAGTCTTGCTCCACGATTATGTGTCCAGAAAAGTAGATCACTCGCGAGTTCTTGTTTTGCTCGCCAGCAGTGTCCTGCAAATCGCATTCTGCATTCGTGTGTATAGGAATATAAGGGATGGGTCCATAGAGCTATGATTTAGTCGGATGTTGCCTCCAGGATATGTTAAGTATAGCTCTCAGCATCCGAGTGTAGGTTCCGTCAAGCTTAGGCTCTAGGGTTTTAGTTAATGTCCAAGCAGCGGAACCATATATTAAAACCATTTCTACGGTGTCTCGAAATAATCTCCGCTTGAGGTTGCTTGGTAGATCACATTTCCAGATTACGTCTATTTTATTCAAGGGAGTCCAGTCTTTAGTTATGACAATTTTCACATCCTTTTCTGTAGAATTTATCTCGCTTATTCGATATGTAAAAGATTCGACAGATTTTATTGATTCACCTGAGACAACTTATATTGGGCCTTACTGGTCGAAGCCTATGAATTCAATTGTAGAGACATTGACATTTTAGAGTCCAACATCATTAGCAGCATTTTCTAGATCATGTAGGAGAACTGTGGCATTGGTAAAGGTGTCTGTTGTGATACTTAGGCCATATGTATAGTCAATATCTGTCAACTTATTGCATGATATTGACTTGCGAGTCTTAGGGATAAAGTAAAACCTAGATAATAATGTTTGTCCAGGGAAATTCTGAATACGTAGTCAAGGGTGGTAACAAAAAGAAAAGGTACAATAGTGTCACCCTGGAGGACTACTGTTTTGATGTCCAAGAAGTTAGTGTCACTGTATGGGGATATAATTAAAGATTTGTCAGTTTTGCATAGCATCATTATGGCAGTTACTGTCTCAGTAGGAGATGTCATGCCAAACGGTTCAACTGGGACCAGCCATGTCACGAGTGAATCATCCCCATTCTCTTTATATTCCTATAATAAGAAGTAAGTTCCAGTTGGATAGCTACTTCCCAAGAACTGTTGCTTTGCGGAACAGATTCCCGGCAGGATGTTTTCCCGATCACTATAATCTTGACCTCTTCAAGTTTCGGGCCAACTCTTATCTTTCATGCATAACGTCATGTATTTCACTTCTTGCTTTTGCTTAAGTTTACACAATATCACACAGTAAGCCTCTATATTGAATGACCCTTTGTGCCTAGTATTTGGAGATTATTAGTATAAAAAAATAAAAATATTACATTCTACAGATATCGTACCAATATCATCTCGTTGTAACCCTACTCCTCAGGTAATCTACCAATCTGCCACATGGCCACAAATGAAGGTTTTTAATGTTCAATGAGAAGAAGAGGTTCTGCTTTTGGTCTAGAACGGTCGTTTGTCTATGCAACATAGGAGCTACAGTTTCTAGAATATATTCTCCCACGACACATGCTATTTCAGCAGCATAGCGGCTGCCTACTCATACCCATGCTACTCATCATGCTCTACATGAATTCTATAAATTCTTTGGCGTAGGTGTAAGTTCATTTATGTAGTTAAACATATACGGAACATGATAAGAAAACGTGTGACTCTGCTAAGCCATCTATAATTCTTTCTGTATTGTGCCAACAAATACAAGAAGCATGAAATAATTTATCGCGGATGGTATTCTAAATCTGGACGATATTAGTCATGCGAAGGCACATGCCTATATTAAAACCCAATGAGTATATTGTTGTGGCCTGTTATGGGACAGAAAGAAAGACACGGAAAGAAGAAAGTAGGTTGAACAAGTGTACTGAAATAACAGAACATGTATACAAAATAAAAGTGTTATTAGTCAGCAGATAGAAGTGTTCGTCCGAACTATCAGGTTACACTGCGTCCCGACTGCCATATTTAACAGTCCTCCCACGAGGAATATATGTGACACAAGGCCGAGTTTAACATGGGTTTCTCCGAGCCCGTAGGCTCGGCCAAATATATTCCCTTAGAACCCGCATAAGGGGGTTCGGGATTTGTCTACCTACCCGGACGAAACCTTTCCCTTCTGCAAAACCACGTCCGGGTTCCTCTTTGCCAAAGCAGAGAGTTCGACAGAAGTCGCACACAGTCAGCGACTGCGATCCGACTGCCTACCTTCGGAAGTCTCGCAGGTTAGTATTTATGAAAGAGGAAGAGTTCATTCTAATGTAGATAGGACACCATAACAGATATACAGTGCTTTAATATGGGGTTTGGGTACACTTTTCGGAAACTATATATGTGGTCATTTATTGTAATCCAGATACATTTATTATACTATTTTTCACACAATGCAAGGCCCAAGAGCCACTCAAGATAGAAGGCTAGTGGATTAATTTGTTGAATGGGCGTAAAATGAGGAAATAAGGAGTGAAGATTATGAGGATATGTAGGATAGATAATGATTGAAACCTAGATCTGAAAAAGGTTACGGTCGTGCTGATTGAGAAATTATAATTTCAGGATTCTGTTTTACAAAGTATCGGTTTTTGGGAAGAAGCTGTCTCAAGTGATCTTCCGCCTAACCAACGGATTACGAAAGGAATGAGGATGATTTAACCCTGTGTATGTGGCACTGTGAAGGTCCCAACTGATGGAACTATGGAATATCGCTAGCCTGAATATTTGCGATCGAAACAGCGATAAAGTAGCGTGTGGCTAGTAAATTTTCAATATGAGTACTGGTAAAAAGATTGCTGAGACATTAGGTTTATAAGTCCCAAAAATGCATGCACAGATGTTCTCAAGGACACATAGCCCAGTGGATAAAAAACGTTGGTTAGATCCAGTGACTAGACCCAGAAAGTTGTAAGTTCAATAACGAGCCCCAGTAGCGGTGGACCAAAACTTCGAGAGTTGAGTTAAAGGGAAGAGGTATAGTACAAGGAACTAGAACAACCCACCCCAGATAGGTTCGAAATTCTAATCACCTGAAGAAGAAGCCCGTAGCGTACAACAACCGAAACACTGTGAATATGGCTATGAAGATAACTGTTGGAATAATGTAAATAATCCAACTAAATTTTCACTTAAGACCTCAGACATATATATATATATATATATATATATATATATATATATATATATATATATATATATATATGTCTGAGGTCTAAAGTGAAAATTGAGTTGTAGTAGATGTTCAAACGTATTTGCTTTTGAGGAAATTTAAAATATCTTCAAGCTGTTGTAATTTTCTTTTCCGTCAGCCTCGTCTTATAAAGTGTTGTGTAGGATCCACCTAATCTGCATAGGTGACTACCAACTATATAAATAATGGTTGATACCGGAAGACGAGAGAGAAGGGAATCACGAGATCCAACTAGAGACTCTGATCGACTGCGACTAGTCAACACATTCTCCAGGAACGTCTTCCCAGAAATATACAGAAATACTATATGTACTTATTGTGTACACTTTCTTGTTATAATACATTCTTGTTCCAAGTACATTTTGTGTTGCATTATTATTCCATGCAATAGGCGAGATTCAACATTGAGTCAAGACTCAACATAAAGCCAAATCCTGGTAAAAAAAAAGTTCTGGTGTAATTCTCATTCATACACTTGCCAAAATCGCCACCCCCCGTATGATAAAGAATTAGGAGTTGAAATTAGTCCTAAAATACTGATTGGCTAATATTCCACCAATCGCATTGCGACGTTGTCAGCTGGCGGTATTTGCACAAGTTCGTTTATCTACGAACCAGTTTTGAAATTCAAGAGGAAATCACACTTGCCATCATTTTCATTGACTAGGTTCCTGTCCGTCCCGACAAATAGAGGGTGTGAGTGAGTGCGTGTGTGACTGCGTTAATTTAGCTTTGTAGACATTTTGTGCCGATACTTCCAAATATTTAATCATTTCTGAGCACTTAAGAACCGTTTCCTGGGAAAGCTTTTCTGTGTGAGAGTGTTCAGTTACAATGTGGGGGTAATTAACTGGCAAATTTTCTTTGGTACAATCTAGTCTTAAAATTAAAAAGAGCAGGATTCATTTTTATTTTCACAAAAATGGACAATTCGCGTTTTTTTTTTATACGTTTTGATATGACCAGCAGTAGGTATTTTGCTAACTCCTTTTTGTACGAACCATTCTTGAAATTCAAATAGAAACCCGTACGCTGTTTTCAAAATACCCTTTTTTTGTAAGAAGATCTTGTCTAATTCTCATTCATGGAGTTTCTGAAATCCACCTTCATTTACCACCAAAAACGAATCGAAATTTCTATAATTCTGTCATCGTTTTACGACTCATTCGTAACATCAGAGAATATAATAATGGATTCGAGAAAATAGGAGAAGTATTAACTGATAGGAAACATGTTCACCGAAACATAGAAAAGAATACTGAGTTTCAGTGTAATGATGGCCAATCTCCCAACAGATGTAAAATCGTTTTGAAGCGACAGACGTATGATGCTCTCGACGAATATTAAGAATACCTAAAGGAGAACATGTAAGCATGATGTTTGAAGAGAAACAGAAAGTACAAGGAAACTTAAAATAAGAAACAGACAGCTGAAATGCATGAGAAACTTAAATGAGGAAAGAAGGCTTGGAGAGTTTTAAACCCAAAGGACATACTGAAAACCAAAGAAAGGAGAAGCATAACGAATTTGGGTGAATGAATGACAGAAAAAGAAGGATGGTAAAGTGTAAAAAAGATAGGAGGATAGGAAGTTGTGGAGAATCGTGATCACCGACTTACTTTTTTGAATGTATGGCAGAAGAAGGACAAAATGGGATGGTGAAGAGTCCAAAGCTACTAGGCGCAACAACAGATAGGACGATGTGGAGAACCATGATCACCTAATTAACGAGTTTGTGTGAATGGATGGCAGGACAATGAAAAAGAGGCATCGTGAATTGTCAAAAGTTACTTAGAGCAAAAAAAAGATAGGAAGCTGTGGAGAATCATGATCACCTAATTAACGAGTTTGTGTGAATGGATGGCACTACAATGACAAAGAGGCATCGTGTAGTGTCAAAAGTTACTTAGAGCAACAGAAGATAGGAAGATGTGGAGCGCCATGATCACCTACTTAATTTGAGTGAATGGATGGTAGAACAATGATAAAGAAGGGCATAAAGAGTCAAAAGTTACTCAGAGCAAAAAAAGATAGGAAGCTGTGGAGAATCATGATCACCTAATTAACGAATTTGTGTGAATGGATGTCAGGACAATGACAAAGAGGCATCGTGAATTGTCAAAAGTTACTTAGAGCAACACAAGATAGGAAGATGTGGAGCGCCATGATCACCTACTTAATTTGAGTGAATGGATGGGAGAACAATGATAAAGAAGGGCATAAAGAGTCAAAAGTTACTCAGAGCAAAAAAAAGATAGGAAGCTGTGGAGAATCATGATCACCTAATTAACGAGTTTGTCATTGTTCTGCCATCCATTCACACAAAGAGGCATCGCGAAGTGTCAAAAGTTACTTAGAGCAACAAAAGATAGGACGTTGTGGAGAGCTATAATCACTTAACAAGTTTTTATGAATGGATGGCAGGACAATGACAAAAGGCATCGTGAAGAGTCAAAATTTACTTAGAGCAACAGAAGTTGTGGAGAGTCCTGACCCCACGGTTCTGGAATAAAAACGTGGTGCATGAAAGAACTAAAAAATTTATCTTCGATTGGACTGAACCATTATCGCTATCCTTATCATCGTCTCTGAACAGGATACCGTTTAATCGCATTGCAAACAATGAATACGTTAATATGGATCCGATAAGTACAAGACAAAAGCTAGCGGCATAGAGATACTGTAAGTAATGCGTTTATTATCGCATTGCTTTTTGTCAAGGCTCGAAGCTAAATTAATTAAGTAAGAAAAGAAGCGATTTAGTTATGACATCTCCGACAAACGCACTTTTTATCTATTTAACTTCATCACTGAAAACAATTCTGATTTTTCACCCCCCCGCCCAAAACGAATGAATATAGAATGTATAAATTGCGACCGAGATAATATGAATCTGAATAAAGGAACGTTCTTCTGTAATTGTTCTCGGCAAGGCCAGCATTCAGGCAACAAAATATCAATTGCATCATTTCTATTCATTGCGATGTCGCCAGGACGTTGATTGCTTTTGCTTTATATCATAAGCGGCAATGACACTTGAAGATGAGCTTTTTTTCTCCACAGACAAATTTTCATAATCGGAAGATCGCTATTTCTTCCCATTGCTTGCACAAGTGACTTAATACGATGCAACATGTATATATATATATATATATATATATATATATATATATATATATATATATACGAGGTGGGTTGATAAAAAGGTCGTAAAGGGCAGAGTCGCTTTGAAAATTACCTAAACAGGATAAGTAAGGAAAAGATAACATTTATTTTTCTGTCTTGTGTTTTCTTCTCCTTTCATACAGTCGTTTTTTTCAGTCTTCTTCTTTCTTTCTAAGTTTTCTTTCTTTTATTCTCTTTATTTCTTTTTCTTCCTATTCCTTCCCTTCATTCATTCGTCGACTCTTTCTCTTGAGACTTTCTTTCATTATCCGTATATTTTCTTTCTTTTTATTCTTTCTTTCCTTCATGCTCTTTATTTCTTAATGTCTCTTTTTCCATTCATTACTTTTATTCATTCTTTCTTTCCTTCTCCTTATTCCTATTTTGTTTCTTTTTTTTCATTCTCTAAATTCAGTTATTACTCCATTCATTTATTATCTCTATTTCCACCGGTGTTAAGCAACGTTGAGCTTGATCAGTACCTAAATGGGTGAACGCTTAGGAATACCAGGTGCGGTTGGTGTAATAGATAATGCCCGAGAATTGAAAATCGAAGTGTCGAGTTCCAATTCCAGTCGGTTTCGTTTTATTCACATGGGAAACTTATGAAGTCAACACTTTTCCTCCACCTATGGGTTATTTGTATGACTTGTATACAAAATATTTTCTAGCTTTAAATAACCTGCAAAGTGTTGATTACTCGCTGCAAACGAATCAAGAACCAAAATCTTTATTCATTCTTTCTTTCTTTCTTTCTTTCATCGATTCTTTTTATTCATTTATTCATTCTTTTTTCTTTCGTCTTTCATCAATTCTCTTTATTCATTCAATTCTTTCTTTCTTTTCATTCTTCTCTTATTTATTCTCTTTATTCAATCTTTATTTCCTGTCTTTCTTCTTTCATCAATTCTCTTTATTCACTATTTCTTTCTTTCTTTCTTTCTTTCTTTCTTTCTTTCTTTCTTTCTTTCTTTCTTTCTTTCTTTCTTTCTTTGTTTTATCCATTCTCTTCATTCATTCATTCATTCATTCATTCTTTCTTTCTTTCTTTCTTTCTTTCTTTCTATTCATTTATTCATCCTTTCTTTTTATTCTTCTCTTATTTATTCTCTTTATTCACTCTTTCTTTCTTTCTTAATTTTCTTTGTTTCTTAATTTTCTTTCTTATTTCATTTTTTCTTTCTTTCTTTCTCTTTAGTTTTTCTTTCTTTCTTTCTTTCTTTCTTTCTTTTATCCATTCTCTTCATTCATTCTTTCTTTCTTTCTATTCCTTTATTGTTCCTTTCTTCATTGTTTTTATTTTTCTTACATTTCATTGATTTACAATTATTTATTGACATCACGTTTACTTTCGTATTTGTCCTATTTTTCATTCATTCTTCTTCTTTCGTATTTTATTTTTATTCACATCTCTTTATTCTTTCTTTATTTTTATTCTATTTTCTTTATTTTCTCTCTATTTTTTCTTCATTTTATTAGTTCATCTTTTCTTCTTTTTAATCATTCATTTTTTTGTTAGTTTTCCTATCTTATTCTCTATTTCTTTCCTACTTTTCTTCCATTTATTCTTGCGTTTTCTTTTCTTCACTCGTTCTTTATTTCTTCATTCGCTCTTTATTCTTTCTTCCTTCAATTTTTTCTTTTCCCTCATATTTCCATTTTGCCTTTCTTTCTCCTTACCTTCATAATTTGAAATCATTTGATTTAAAAGTATTTTCTTTGGTTTCCATTTCTCTTTTATTTCCTTCTTTTCTACATCGAATGTGATTTCGTGCGCAGGCTTTTGTTGGTCCAAATTTCGAAAAACTTTAGGAAGCCTGCAATCCGGCTACACATACGCCTGAAGAAGACTATAGAATTAATTGAAACATGAAAAACCAACGATGAAAAACGGAGATAAAAATTCACAAAGTAAATTCAAACTTATTTTCTAATCTGAAACAAATCCATGAAAATTTCCAAATAATTACTTAGACCAAATAAATTATCGTATCTGACTGGAGACAATTTGTGTTAAATTTCGTCCGAGTATGGTGTAATCAACACATATTAACATATTCTCGATTTCCACAATACTATATCTACACCCGTGAAACAACCCCTTTAGTTACCTTTCACCATACGGTCAGTTTCAGACCTACTGGAGTGACAGGGTGTAATCGATTTCTATGTTTTCTCGGATTAGCTCATTTGCTGTGGTGTGCAGTAATATGAATCTATTTTTGGGGTGTATGATAAAATTTGTTTGGCCTTAAAAATATTGCGTCATCCGTGATTGTATCAGATTTTTATCACGCCCAGTCACTATTGTCTTGACTATCGATTAGTTGTCCTACGGCCATTGTCTGCGATGGACGTTACTCCAAGGAAGCGTACGAAAATTGTAACGCTGCACGAACATACCGGCATGCCTTACCAGTGAGCGAATCATAGTAGTAGAGACTGGCCCGGAGACTCTCGTGATTTAAATCCAATCGAGAATCTGTGGTCAATCTGCATGGAACGACTTTGCGGAATGGACATGCTAATATGTGCACTGGGTCATGCCTCACTGGAAAAATATGAAAAAAGTAAATAATAACGGAATTATTCGTTTTGTTTCAATTAGTTTGCCCAAGAGTGTATCTCTCTGTCTGTCTGTCTCTCTTTCTCTCTCTCTCTTTTTCTCTCTCTCTCTCTTCCAACGCACCTTCCCATTGCTTGGTGCCTTACCAAAATATTCTGCTATTAGTATGTCATAATGATCAACGGAAAAGAGTATAGATTAATGACCATTTAGACATGGTAACTGTTACTAATCTACTCAAAAAGTAACACTACAAAGCTGTTACTTTCGTTGTTTACCTTGACAATAATCTCTCTCTCTCTCTCTCTCTATATATATATATATATATATATCTATATATATATATATATATATACATTTCGCCCATCTCTAGTACATATCATTTACGCAAACGTTATATCAATATTCGACATGCTAGTCGACTAACGTTAGTGACAATTTCCGGTATAGGAATGTATTTGAAAATGTGGTGAAGGAATTAAAAAACTAAAAGTATGAATGTTGAAAAGCGGGAAATCGTAGGCCGTAATTTAATGCACATAGGCATAGACTTTCCAGCAGTGTAATGCGAATGCACAGAGTCCACCACTTACGTAGTTTTTGCACAGAGTTTCACATACGTAGACAGAGCTTCAAACGGTTCCCACACACAGTGAGATTGTCAAGATAAAAGACTTTTAAAAAACTCCTTCATTTATCAAGAGCAAAATAAAACCTCCGTGTACTCTAAAGAAATCACACACACACACACACACACACACATATATATATATATATATATATATATATATATATATATATATATATATATATATATGCACACACACAGAGGCACATAGGGTGCGATAGATAAATTGTCGTCTAAATTACGTAAAAATGAAAGTAACACTGACATCTCATTTTAACAGATATATTTACCAAAATTACCCCCAAATATCTTGAAATACTAAAGCGTAAACGTATTTAATAAAATCGCCATTAGCGTCAACCAAAGCCTCCAAACGACTTCGGGATCTCCTGCAACTCTTCTGGGCGGTCTCCTTGTTACAATTGCTGAATGCTACAATAATCCTTGCCTTTAGTTCATGTTTGGTGTTACAAGGAGTTTTACAACTGCGCACCACACATAATAATCAAGGGGGCTGATGTCTGAGAAGTTAGGTGGCCAGATGTAAGGGGTGATGTGGTCTGAGAAATAGTCTGACAGTCATGACTGGATTCTCCTGGCATTGTGCAAAGTCCTATTGTCAGACATAGAAGCCTCCAGCAGCCACCCTTTTGACCCAGGACAGCACTACCTCCTCAAGAAACTTGATGTAGGACTCTGTGTTGAGTCTGAGGCCCAGTGGAACGATGCATGCAGGCATAATGTTGCCATCTCGAGTAATCACTCCAAACACCATGCTATCAACTAAATATATCCCCCAGTTTTTTCTGAATCATCTGAACTGTCCTCAGATTAACACCAAACACCCTGAAATGTTCGTATATCGCTTCCGGCGCGAATGCCAAGCAGTACAGAATGTCGTATCCGAATTTCTGACGGAGTGAATTGCGTCATGGTGCTCTTTTTCTCGCTGACGGTGACCAACTAATTCTACTATACTATGTAGTTGACAAAATCATAAACAACGTGCAGGTGCGACATTACAAATATAAACTGGCGACAATTTACCCATCGCACCGAGTGTATATATATATATATATATATATATATATATATATATATATATATAATGTGGAGTGAATTGCGTCATGTTGCATTTTTTTTCACAGACGATACCCAACTCATTCTACAATACTATGCAGTCGACAAAATAAAAAACAACGCGCATGCGCGAAATTTAAAATATAAAATGGTGACAATCTATACATTGCATCCTGCGTGTATATATATATATATATATATATATATATATATATATATATATATATATATATATATATATATATATATATAATTTATTTATTTATTTATTATTGCTATAAACTTTATATTTATTGGGTACATGTGTTTGAGTTTGATATTCTTGTTTTTTTTAGGTGGTGGTATTGTTCTGTTTTTTTTTTGTTTTTTTTAAAGTGAAATTAATGTTTACCGGCCTAGAGATCGAAAGATTTAGTAAAGAATATATGCCGCCCAACAGGAAAAGAACCCGTATTTCCTTTTCGATTCCTGTCGGGAGCGAGACGTACATTTTCATTTCTAAAACTATCAATCACTAGGCCGGTATGCATTTTTGTTAATGATAAAAACAATCCCAGGATTAATTACACAATTTAGATCTAGTTTATAACTTGTTTCCCATGTCTCACCGGATACTTATTACACATATCTCAAAAATCACCTTTCCCGAAATAAAAGACCTTTTTTCTTGTTTTATGTTTCCCAAACTTTCATGTATATGGTACCTGTCATACAGTTGCTGTCAGCAAGATAACATCCCAGACCAGCGGCTAATGCAATTCGATTCTCATTGTGCCTCACGACGCCAAACTTTCTCAGTGTCTACTGGGTGCTTACTGCAGAGCAAGACATTTCCAGAACAATGGCAAATGCAATAAGGCTATGGCTCAAATATGCAAGCAGACTGCTAAATGCATAGACTTTGACGGTTACATTTGAAGCGTTATTCTTTTCTTATTTTCGAAACAAACTTTTTTGTTTGTTTTCTTTTTGTGTTCAATCACAAAATATCTATAATCTTTCTTGTCATCCGATCTTTTTTATCCCCCGTCAAAAGCTCATCATTTTTATTTATTTGTTCTCATCACATTTCTATCGCTAAATGTATCTTACTTTCTCATTCTGTTCGTCTTCCTCTTTCTATCTCTATCTCCTCTTTTCACTTTCCGTCTCTCTCTAGATATTTTCTCTCTTTCCCTCTTTTCTTCCCACAGGTCTTTTGAAGAGAAGTAGATTTTTATCCCCTGTTCACTGTAGAGAATTGGGATTCCGGTTCCTTCTAAAGTCTTCTCTTTTACTTCCGGTGGGCCCTGGCATCTGACCACCGTGGTATTATCTCCGTGATTAGAGCGGCGTCTCTTACTCTATGACCCTCTACCCCGAGTGGCTCTTGGGCCATGTACAGGTTGAATATGATTGTAAAAAAAATCAGTATCTGTCGTAATTCCATAATTTCTCTGTGTGTTAATTCTTATTCATATGTGTGTACGTGCGTGTGTGTGTTTATTTGAACGTGCGTCACATGGTCCCTCTATCATTATGACAATTAACCAGCTGGTCTTTACCAAAACAAATCCCTCTCTATCTATCTATCTATCTATCTATCTATCTATCTATCTATCTATCTATCTATCTATCTATCTATTCTTATCTCTTTCTTTCCTCATCATCTCCCTCTCTCTCACTCTCTCACTCAATCATTCACGTATTTCTGGCATTTTCACTCATTCTTTATTTTACATCCTTTCTATATGCGTACAGGATTCTGCGATGTAGTTACGAAGCGTCTGCCCTAAAGCGATGGCTTACCATCTAATCTCGCAAGCTATTGATAGTAATCCAACGATGCTTAGCAAATATCTGAATTAAATATTATTTATCTGTTTCATTCTCTCTCTCTCCTTCTCTCTCTCTACTCACTCTCTCTTTCTCTACCCGTCTCTGTCTCGCCCCTCTTTGTATGATGCAGATTTTATCATTCTTTTACGAAATGTCCAACTTCTAATTTTTTCCTCATTGCCTCCATTTTTCAGTTCCAATCTCGGGTTTCTGGCCATTCGTAGCCGATAAGCAATGAGTATTGAAACCTGTTTGCCGTGGATCCATAACATCAGCAGTACCTCTTCATTTCGCTAAAAGAAATTGGGTCAAAGAACGACATAAGCGGAAGCCAAAGGATGCAGGCAATTCTAAACCACCCATGACTCTATAGCGACCAATTAGCTATCTATCTATCTATCTATCTATCTATCTATCTATCTATCTATCTATCTATCTCTCTATCTATCTATCTGTCTATGTATGTTTGTATATAAAAGACAGAGCTCGTATTTTTGCTCATTGTGGATATTATTATCGTCTAACGGACTGAAAATTCGAAATATGTTATTAAAGTAAAATGTGCCGGAGCCCCCTCCCACACACACTCATATATATATATATATATATATATATATATATATATATATATATATATATATATATATATATATGTATATATATATATATATATATATATATATATATATATATATATATATATAATAGCTGGCAACTCTTATTCGAGGATACCCATCTACTAGGGTTTTTGTTGTTTGTATTTGTTCAATACCCACAGAGCCAACTTGTGGTTTATAGTGCAGCTATGCTAAGCAGACATTAGTTACAGTTTCTGGGAGAGAACGTATTATCTAGCATGATCAACAATATGAACAACGCCAGCGCTCTCACACCCTCGGTCACGATGATTTTTGACTTCGTGCTAGCAAAGCTATCGACGGCCCCCCATGTGTTCCATCTACTCAATTTCACTCACAGGGCTTGGGTCAACCCGTGGTATGGTTTTCAGGCACTTTCCAAAGGTGCCACACGCTTGGATCGTCCCCATCCAGACCGATAACATCACGTAGTCACCTTCCTGATAATATCAACCGTGTGAGATTCGAACCCGGGTCTCATGGTCAGAAAACGAACGTTCTAATCACTCGGCCACATCCATATCAAATCTTGCCAAAATATAAATCTGAGGCTCGGCTTTTTTCGAATATCTCCTTTCCTAAAGGAAATACTCCATTCCCAAGCCAACATGCATGACTATAAAAATTTAAAAATAATAAAAGAAATCGTTTAAATTCAAAACATTCTATCAATTAAAATATATCTCTATCTATAAAAGACAGGATGTGTGTGTGTGTGTGTGTGTGTGTGTGTGTGTGTAACGAATGCACGGCCACAATTTTCGACGGATTTGCACCAAAACTTACATGCACATGCTCCAAGTTAGTAGAAAGTCCAAGACCGACGTTGCATTTTCCAACTCCCATCGATAGTGGAAATAAAAGGCAGGATGTGTGTGTGTGTGTGTGTGTGTGTGTGTGTGTGTGTTTGTGTGTGTGTGTATAACGAATGCACGGCCGCAATTTTCGACAGATTTGCACTAAAATTTACATGCTCCAAGTTAGTGAGAACGCCAAGACAGACTGCATTTCCCAACTCCCATCGATAGTGGAAATAATCGATTTTTTCATGCTTCTACGGCAGTTTTCATGTAGTTTGCGGCCATTTTCTACTGGCCAGAGTGAGAGCCTATAGCTGGCTACCACGAATAGGCAGGAAGATTCTATTGGCCAGCGTGAGAGCCAACAGCTGACTGACACGAATGTTAGCTAACATGCTAGCATGCAAAAAAATCTATAGCTGCATTCGTCACAAGTGGGAAAAATTTAAATCTGCATGGCACTTTACTCCAATTGGCTCATTCGCTTGTTTAAAACAACGTTGATTCTGATTCCGAAGAACTGGGTTGGGTGTGAAACAGTATTTGTTGTTAACATTCTTTTTTCATTCGGTTTTTGCAGTTACGAGTCCTTTTTTAAAGCTGATCGTTTTGTGTTCATTTTGTTTAGTCCTTTTTTCGTAACAGATTTAATGTTTAGTATAGAGCTTAGAAAACATTTTCAGTGTAAGATAGGCAAGAAGTAAGGCATGTAGCAACATCAGCACGGCAAAGGGCACTCCTTTAAAGGCAAGGAAGGGCAAAAATATTGTAAGTCAAGTGATAGCGATTGCTGTATGAGTCGGGCCATGCTGCTAGTAAATATATGAATTAATTTCTTAAACTAAACTAAAATAAATAATAATTATGTTATAAAAAATTAGAAATAACAATAATAATAAGAGTTACTCACTTTTATTTATTAGACATTAAATTACATCACTTAGGATCTTCCATAGCTTACCTTAAATTCCAATTCCGCTGGAGGAACATTTGTGAGCTTTCTTGAATTAAAAAATTTTGTAAAGTTAACGACATTTTTGGTTCTGTTTATAAATACTTGTTGCGAAATAAATCCTTACGTTTGCCTTGATAAAGTCCATCAGAGGACGAAACCCTTAGGCAAAGTTTTCCTTTTGCTTTTATCCCCATGTGTGAATGTGTGTCTGTGTGTGTGCGTGTGTGCATGCACGCATGTGTGTATGTGTGTATAATGGACTTCCACATCTTTTTCAGTGTATGAGGGTCGAACACCATTTTCCGCCCGTGGTGTCCTACTTGTGTTTGTGCCTTCGATGACCTTTAAGACCAACTTGATACACACAGAATATTCCACCCGCTATATATATATATGTACAATAAATCAATAAATGCGTGAAAAATACAAGAATTTGAAGAATTAGGTTAGAAGAACTTCTGCTCAAAAGCAATCAATAGATTAATAGAGCTATGATGTTGAATAGATCAAAAATTGTTTTATTCAATACACCCCCCCATATATATATATATATATATATATATATATATATATATATATATATATATATATATATATATATATAAAAGTGAACATTGAAGTCAACACTCAGAGGTGACATATATATATGTATGTGTGTGTGCGTGTGTGTGTAGAAAGAGAAAGAGAGATATACCGTATTTTCCGTCTTCCAAGACGCTGCGGCATGGAAGACGCACCCTACTATTGGCAAGAAATTTGTAAGAAAAAAAGATGTCATTCTAATTCAATAATACATTCACCATGCGTCCCTCACATACTGACGCCACGTATTATGTACATTAATCACTCGTCCGATTTCGTTTGTATACCAATGGCATATCAGTCAAGAGCAGAAAGGCTCCCACCGCTGCTAGTAAGCAGAACATGTTTAAGCTTGTGGCTCGGCTCCAGGAGGTTTCATAGTCTTGGAAATACTTGTAACAGCTGAGTACTGAGGTTACATCATATAAAAGGCTGAATTAGATAGATAGCTAACATTATAGTGTAATGAATCAATTAGGTGACATTCCAAGCTTACATTCCTTACGTTGCCTTACATTCGTCTTGCAAGACGCACACGCATTTTTCAGGGTATTTGTTAGTTTAAAATGTGCGTCTTGTATTCCAGAAAACATGGTAATTAAGTAACAATACTTCATTTAAAGGAACTGTATTAAATCCAACCGACAAGGTCTGTCTGTTTAATTATTTAGGGGTACGTATATGGCAAGTGGGGACATATAGTAGGCATACGTTTATCTCGTGAAATAAATGTAGCGCTCTGTTTGGACAGCGTTCTTATGAAAGGCGTTGCCCACAAGAGGTAGCGGCAAAGCCCATACTATTTTCACTTCACGAGCACTGTTCAATTTACTCGTAATTTTGATATTTTGATTGATTTGTATTACGGGTTATCAACCTTTTGCCAGAAAATATTTTTAGATTGTAAGAAATGTATGGAAATAATTATCTTTTTTTAATGATATAACTTCTACTAATTAACCCATAGCGGGAGGAGAAGAGATGGATTCGCAAATGTGCGTATAAATGAATATAATGAGCGGAACTGAAATTGGAAAAGTTCTCCGGTGTTCAATTCCGAGCCGTTATTCTTTACATCACCCGTACATGCAAACTTACCGCATCTTGTACTCCGAAGAGGTCAGCCATCTAGGTACTGACAAGACTCTACGTTGCTTAACTTCGGTGATCGTACGAGAGCCGGTGTTTCAACGTGATATGGCCGCAAACCTGTACTTTTGGTAGTATCTTGTATATAGATAGATTCGTGTGCGTGTATGAGTGTGTAAATTGTGTCTGTGTACGTGTGTGCCCATGTGCGTGTGTGCGCATGCGCGAAACACAAGCAAAGAAATCTGGTAAGTGGAGATGAGCCCGCGGCTCTGAAAAGTCTAAAGCGATTATTTGATTCCTTTTGAAAGTGAGAAGACGCAACATTCGGTTGAAGTGCGAGATTTTTTTTCTTTTCTTTTTCTTTTTCACGGCAGAAGATTGAATTATCATTAAGATAATTAAGCAATCAAAATGCCAGATAAAACTTCATCTAATAACCATGTCATGCTACAAACTTATTGATCCACCCAAGTATCTACTTTAGACTGAATGTTAGAAACTATGACTTATCTGAGTATTGAGTTAATTAATTCTAGAAATTATTCAGTTTCCCAGCCTCATCTTGTCCTTCTTATCATAGCCTTTCGATTCGAATATTCTTCAGTTTTCTTTGGATGAATGTTACATCTTGTAGTTCTTACATATGGTAGTCCTTACTTGTGTTAGTTCTTACACCAAATAGTTCCTTTATCTGTCAGTTCGTACATTTGATAGTTCTTACATCTTGTATATTTAACACATGGTATTGCTTACATCTGGTAGTTCTTATATCTGTTAGTTCTTATGTTTGGTATTTATTAACTTGTTTCTTACCTCTGGTAGTTTTTAATTCTTATAGATCTAACAGCTGGGAGTTTTACACCTAGCACTTCTTATATCTGGTAGTTCTTATATCTGTTAGTTCTTGTTTCTTGTAGATATTACTTCTTGCAATTCTAACATCTGTTAGTTCTTACATGTGGTAGATCTTGCCTCTAGTTACTTCCTACATCTTATAGTTCTTACATCTGATTTCTTACATGCGGTACTTCTTACCTCTGTTTGTTCTTACATAGCATAGTTGTTGCCTCTGCTATTTCTTACATTTGCTGCGTCTTACATCTTGTAGCTCTAACATATGGTAGTTCTTACATCTGGTAGTCCTCGCCTCTGATAGTTCTTATATCTGCCTCTTCTTACCACTGTTAGTTCTTACATATGGTAGATACTACATCTGGTAGTTCTCACATCTGGCAGATGTTATCTCCAGTAGGTCTTAATTGTGTTAGCTCTTACATTTTTTATTTCTTGTATCTGGTACTTCTTACCTTTGTTCTTACATATTATAGATCTTGCCTTTGTTATTTCCTACATTCGGTAGGTCTTCCATCTTGTAGCTCTAACATCTCGTAGTTCTTACATATGGTACTTTTTAGAGTTCATACATCTGGTAAGTCTTCCATCTGTTACTTTCTGTCTGTTCTTACATCTGCTAATTTTTACATCTGTTAGTTTTACATGTGGTAATTCTTTCCCTCTTTTATCTAGTAATTCTTACATCTGCTGGATCTTAACATTTGCTAGTTCTTACATCTTGCAGGTCTAACTCAGGTAGTTCTTACATGAGTTAGTTCTTACATCTGGTAATTCTTAACTCTGTTATTTTTACCTCTTTAAGTTCTTACCTCAGTAAGTTAACTGTGTAAGTTCTTACAGCTATCAGGTGTACGAACTAAACCTGGTAGTTCTTGCCTCTGGTACGTCTTACTTCTAGTAGATCTAGTAGTTCTAACACGTAGTCGTTCTTACCTCTGGTAGTACTTATATCTGTTAATTATTACATCTGGCAGTTCTTACATATGTTATTTCTTACATTTGTTAGTTCCTACATCCGTTATTTCTAACCGGGGGTACTTTTTACCTCTCTTAGTTCTTACATCTGGTAGT
Source organism: Acanthosepion esculentum (assembly GCA_964036315.1). Taxonomy (NCBI): domain Eukaryota; kingdom Metazoa; phylum Mollusca; class Cephalopoda; order Sepiida; family Sepiidae; genus Acanthosepion; species Acanthosepion esculentum. The sequence goes on from OZ038477.1 coordinate 133,357,598, forward strand.
TCTTGCATCTGGTAGTTCTTGCATCTGATAGTTTTTGTATCTGGTAGTTCTTATATCTGTTATTTCTTACATCTGATACTTCTGTTCTTACATCTCTTAGTTCTTACCGCTGATTGTTTTATACCTGTTGATTCTTATATCTAGTACTTCTTACATGTGCTAGTTCTTACATTTGGTATTTCTTATTTCTCGTAGCTGTAACATCTGGTAGTATACATTTTAATGTAAAACTCCGATCACTAAGGTTAGTTGAAATAACATTCATTAAATAAATTAAAATAAATGAAAGGAATTAAATTAGAAAAAGAGAAGACACCAACTATCGCTTAGCGATTTATATTTGTGTATGCAAAGGGTTAATGCGTGCGTAGCGTAACGGATATCGGCGTAGAGAGTAGAATCGGACCATCGAATTCCAGGTTAGTCTGTTGCATTCATTTTCACGCAAATACTCTCGTGAGAGGCATAAATGTTTACGGTTTAAATGGCAGGGTAGACTAGATTCTCTCACCCTGTTTGGGAATCAGTCTCCCAGAAAAAAAATTAATCTCAAACAAGGTAACAGGAAACCACTCCACTATCTTTCCCAATAATACATGGTAATTCATATTTTTATGGCTTTGCCAAATACAATTCATTTTTATGGGTTTGTCAAATACAATTCATTTTTATGGCATTGCCAAATACCATTCAGTTTTATGGATTTGATAAATACCATTACATTTTTATGACTTTGCCAAATACCATTCATTTTCATGCTTTTGTCAAATACCATTCATTCTATGTCTTTGCCGAATGCAATTCATTTTTATGGACCTGCAGAGTACCATTCATTTTTATGGCTTTGCCAAATACCATTCATTTTTTGGCTTTGTCAAATACTATTCATTTTTATGATTTTACCAAATACAATTCATTTTTATTGATTTGCCAAATACCATTCATTTTATGGCTTTGCCAAATTCATTTTAATCGGTTTGCCAAATACCATTCATTTTTATGGCTTTGCCAAATACAATTCATTTTAATGGCTTTGTCAAATATAATTAATTTTTATGGATTTGCCAAATACCATTCATTTTTATGGATTTGATAAATACCATTCATTTTCATGCTTTTGTCAAATACCATTTATTCTTATGGCTTTGCCAAATACCATTTATTTTTACTACTATTTTTTTCAGATGTTTTTCTATTGATTCTTACCGTTAATCTTCATTATAATCTTACCGTTAAAGTTCATTATTCTACAACTGTTTTTTCAGGTTACGCTATGCTTGATCCAAACTCGTATCGCATAACCTGGAAGACTGGAAAGAATGGGCCTTCAACGAGATTTGAACTCGTATCCCTCATCATTGGGAGTTTGTTTTACCAATTAGGCTACGAGGGTTTCGCCAGTAGATGTTGTTCAATTAAATGTATATTTAAAAAAAGTTTAGCCCATTACAAATTAAAGTAGCATGATTCTACACGATGTATATTTTATATTAAACCTGTGGAGTATAAGCTTGTAGGCTTAGCTTACGAAGGGTCGATGCTGTAATTTCGTTAGCAACTAGGTTTAGGGTTATTGTCTGGGATTCAGAGTTATTTTTCTCTTAGACTGTTTACCAATCAAAACTAGCGAATCCAGTCTGGCATCCTATTAACCCGGTGCAGGTATGGATTTATACATTTTCAAGGTTATTTTTGTGAAAGCGAACGCAACGGCCTTGACTGGAATTTTAACACGACTCCCCCTATCTTGCTCTCTGCCCCGATAATCGCTACGCTAGGCACACATCCACCTAATGTAACTATAGCTTTCATTCTAGTCATAAGGAATGGTGAATAGTCGAAAAGATTGGCGAGTAAATAAAAACATTACCAAAATCGTTTGTTTAGGTACATCTGAGAATAACACGCTTTCTTTCCCAGAAAAAAAACAACAACTTTTTAGCGCCAGCTCATATGGCAATTGCACTCCTGGGAGTAAAACAAAAACATGTCTGTGCTAAATTCTTGTTCAACCCATTCAGTATTTAGCTATTTAAATAGCTTGGTCGGATATACTGAGACTTCTTCGTTTAGCAGACAAGTCTTTTAACAGAAGACAGAAAACGTGACACCGAAATCCGAAGGCGCATTAGAATAGCAAACGATGCCTTTCAAAAACCAAGCAAAGTATTAAGAAACAGAAAAAAAATATTTAAAAACGAAGAAAAGAGTGCACAGCTGCTAATATCATTCATCCTATATGGCAGTTATTGCTGGACAATTTCCTCACAGATGAAGCGCAGCGTTGAGGTAACAAGGGTGCGGTACTTTGGAATGTCTTGGAAGGAACATGCGAGTAACGAGGAAGCATTAAGGAAAAGGGAAACAAATGATTCTTATAAATGATTCTCATAATTAGAATCAGAAAGAGACTTGAAACTTCTAGCACACATAATGAGGAAAGAAGGCTTGGAGAATTTGACATGCACAAGAAATATTGAAAGCAAGAAGGACAAAAGAAAACGGCGAGTAATGTATCTAAATGAGCTTGCGTAAATGAAGCAAGAACAGGGAGGGGAAGTGAGAGTAAAAAGACGGCAAACCTCGACCCACGTACACGAAAAATGAACAAAAAATAAAGTGACAAAAAGACGGTTTTATAAATAGAGTTTAATATTTTTTGGTTGTAAATTGTGATATAAATTCACTTTCATATGCTTAGGTTTTATTAAAATAAAATATTTCTCCTTTAAGAAAAATAGATTTCTTAGGTTCAATAACAGTTATTACATTTTCCAGTTTTGATTCCAGTTTCCTTCCTAAACTTTTGTTTGAAGTAGAGTGGAATACCAACAACTTGTCAGCATTTTTTCTTCGAGTTACATGTGCTATCTATTTTAGTTGTTGAAAGCCCTCAAGCGATGTGGTTTCTATTATTTGGGACAGATCTTTGTTTGAAGAGCTAATTTTTAGGCACAGCGTAAACGGTTTATATAAAAATTTCAAGAGTTTTACTGAATACAACAAACAGTTGAAAAGGTCTGCGAATTACAACAGATTAAAGATTACGCATCGAACAAGAAAGAGGACAACAGTTTAGATAAATAAAGCAGACAGCTATAGGGAAACGCGGACTTGTTATATTTAGGGTATGTTTGAATTATAACATTTGTTAAGCCAATTAAAAATTTGAAAACGTTGTAGTGGGTAAGAAATTATGGTGTACCCCATTAGTATACATTAATATCACGTGACACAAATATGAAAATGTTCGGAAAATTATGTCCGATTTTAGAATGAACTTTTATTCCTTAATTCCCGCTGTTCAGCTCGAGATTCTCGACAAAATCCAAAGACGCATATGCAATGTGGAAAGTATAATGTTCAGTGATAATTCTTCTGGTGCCATTTAATTTAAAGACAATTTCATGTACGGAGCTCCTTATTTTCCATATAAACAATTATTTTTATTTCATGGGTGACTTTCTCAGGAATTCACAATTAATTTCGATTATTCCCCCAAAAATTCGTCGCAAAAAATCCCGTAAAAATCGCTGTAATGAAAACTTCGGAATTCAAAATTTCAGGATTACGGTCGAGGAGCGAAGGTAGTTTAAATGACAGCGGCGTCAATAGGAAAACATCCTTTTGTCACACTGTTGTCATTTTTTTTTTGCGGCCACGAAGGTTCAATTTTGCTAAAAAGATATACATTGCTACGAGACACAAAGCACATGAAGTTGTGGAGGACCGTGATCTTGAATGGACACATGATATAGAAGAAGCCCACTAACATAAATTTAATTTTTCCATTAGATATTAACGATTTTGTCTCCATATCTTTGAGATGATGTATTATGATACCTTGCATTATTTACATTATTCGGACTGTTATCCTCATCTTCGTTGCCCTATTCACAACTTTTCGGCCGTTGTACGCTTCGGCCATTTTCCGGAGATTAAAATTTCGAACCGGTACAGTGGTTAAAAACGTTGGTTAGATCAGTGAGTAGAGCCAAAGAGTTGTGAGTTCAATACCAGGCCACAGCAGTGGTGAACCAAAATATGAATAGTTGACTTAAAGTGAAATAACTGAGACATCCGGAAGAGGCATGACCCGTGGAACTAGAACAATCTACCCCGGTGGACAAAATAAAGGGTTAGGTTCCTAATTCCAATCACCTGAAGAAGGCCGGAGCATACAACGGACGAAACGTCGTGAATATGGCAATAAACACGGAGCTAACAAGCTTGAATAATGTAAATAATGTAAGTAATTAGCGGTTTTCTTTTAATTAATACGGACTGTGACAAATATATCGGGAATTATATCTTTATCACAATCCTATGGATAAAAAAGCACCTGTATAACGATTTTGACGTTGATCCATGCAGTAGTCTCGTTGTCAACGTGGTTTGGGAGCGCGAGGTTTCGCGAGATTAATTCAGTGTCTGTGAATTTGGATCAACCAGAAGAACTGCTCAGAGAAAAACGTTTAGAAGAAAACGTTCCAAATTTATTTCAATATTATACGAAATAAATTAAAATTGAAAGTGTAATTGGGAAATAGGATTGAAGGACTTTACTCACCCCCATGTCGAGTTGGGGTGGAGACTGGAGCAGTCTGGTGTCCACATGTGTTGGACGCCAACAGAATGTGTGACTACAGTCGAACCTCCTCCGGGGAACCGACTCTCCCGAGATTATG
>OZ038477.1:133364785-133392285 GCA_964036315.1 Acanthosepion esculentum
TTCCCGAAATAGAGACTCTGCCCTTCGACATAACCTCGTCTTGGGATTCTCTCTGCCCGGAGGCAAAGAGTTTAAACAGAACAGCTGGAGACGAATCTCCAACAGCAGGATATCTACCAACCGCCCCACGCGTTCATATGTTGCACAAGGCCGAATTTAATCTGCGGTAACCGAGCCCATAGGCTCGGCCAAATATTCCCCGTAGGCCCCGTATAAAACGTGGATGGGTAGCAGTTTACCAAGACGAGATAGTGCCCTTCGACATAGCCTCGTCTGGGGATCCTCTCTGCAGAGAGCTTGACCAGCACAGCTGCAGACCAACATACAGTATTTACTACTGTATTTATGCTGAATGGGGACATACCCATTATCGTCCGTAGCTATGCTACAACAGTTTCCCTATAAAGAAACATTCGGTATTCATTGACTGAAAATCCAGTGCTACTAGAGTTACGCTTTTCTTCACTGCCTGGTCATCAAAGAATTGGATCCGTTCTTCTCATCTCTGATGAAAATGGTAATATTAGCCGCTTATAAGGAATCATTCAGTATTCAGAGAACGGGCAGACAGTAAACATGGTCCAGTGTATAAAAGCGTTAGCTGGATTCGGTGACTAGACCCAAGCAGTTGTGAGTTCAATTCTTGACTACGGCAGTGGTGAATAAAAGCTTGTAGAGTTGAGTTAAAGGGAGATAATAGAGACACCCGGAAGATACATGACACGTGGATCTAGAACAATTCTATTTCGGTGGACGAAATAAAGAGTTCATTTCGAAATTCCAATCACCTGAAAAAGGCTGGAACGTACAAAATTTGAAACGTCGTGAACGTGACAATAGAGATGAGGACAGCAATCCGAACAATGTAAATAAATGTAAAAATATTGACAGATAGTACTACTTGCTGCAGAAATTTATAAAATATTTCCCTTTCAAGGAAAAAAGATTTCTCAGGTCCAATAACTGTTATTGCACTTTTCAGTTTCGATCGGGGTTTTCTTCCTAACAACATGTCATTATTTTTTCTTCGAGTAACATGTGCTATCCATTTTAGTTGTTGCCATGTTGAAAGTTCTCAAGTGATGTCGTTTCTGTCATTTGGTACAGATCATTGTTTGAACAGCGAATCTTTATGCACAGCGTAAACGGTTTATATAGAAATTCCAAGGGGTTTAGTGAATACAAGAGATAGTTGAAAAAGGACGCGAGTTATAACAGATTACGCTTCGAACAAGAAAGCAGCAGTTTAGATAAATAAAACAGACAGATATAGGGAAACGCGGACTTGTTATATTTAGGGCATGCACTTTATTTGAATTATGACATTTGGAAAGACAATTAAAAAATTTGAAACGGTTGTCGTCGGTTAGAAATTATGGTGTACCACATTGAATGATGCATTGTATGTATGTTGCGGCATTCACCCTGGATCGGTTAAGCGCGGCTCCGTCCAAGGAATTCACCGCGTCCGGAACGAAGGCCGACCAAGCACGGCGATCCGTCGCCAATGCTGAAACGAGCGACAGCCATTCCCGATTCCAACGGCGGCGAATTCTTGAAACGGAGTAACAAGGGAGTTTGAACTTCACACGCGGTCCCCACACCTCGCGTGCTATCCCAGTTACTTGCCGCAGAATTTCCACAGACACAGAGGCAGGAGTAACCAAGAGGCCGCCGAATGGTTTTGAATTCAGAGTTGACCTTCTCCTAGACCAGTTGCCATCCAGTCTGTCCTGCTATTTACCCATAGTTGGAGGGAGAAGAAGAGGATTCACACCTTTCCCAAGGGTGTTAGCACGTAAGTGAATGTAACGGATTCGACTGGGATTCGAACTCGGCTCTACGATTCCTCAATCCGAGCCGTTATCCATTACTCTACCGTGCCTCCGAATGATGCATTAATATCACGTGACACAAATATGAAATTGTTCAGAAAATTACGTCCGATTTTTGAATCAATTTTAATTCCCAAATTAATGTATTTGAACACTATTTAAATCAGTCAAAATACAAAATTTGAACAACTATACATTTCTGCCGTCGTTAAAAGGTTATTTATGCCTTTACGATAAAACTCTAAAGATTTGGATGCCAAATAAATCTTTGAATGTAGTTTTTGCATGTTCTTTGCAACGGAATTTCATTTTGCCTAAAAGAAGGCCAAGTGGTAGTCAATGGGCGAGTGATAAAAAGAATATGGTTGATATGGCAAAGTCCGATATATATATATATATATATATATATATATATATATATATATATATATATATCGGTGAGCGTCTCCAGTGTTTTCCTGGCAACACGTGGCCTGTGTATAGTCAGGAGCAAAGTTGTGCCGTTTGCCTTTTCCATGACAGCATGTGAGTTTCACCCAGTTTCTGAGAGCAAACTTCGCCAGTGATTCTCTGCAGAAAGCTGCAATCGATAACATCAACGGTGGACCACCAGAGAGTCGCCATAATCTTCTGTCGGTGCAATTTCAGTTTTGGAAAATGTTTGGGTGCTTTGTTAAGCCTAGAACACTAACCATGGGTATATAGTACCCAGCGCAAATTTTCCTATTTTTAATTATAATTTTCAGTACTTGATTTTCTTATCTAACTAATGTTTTTCAGTTCCTATTAATGTTAACTCAAAGTACAAAGTTTGAAGTGCCTGTATGTAAAATATTTCAAATAAAGATTTATATTTATTTTTTTTTGTTGATATTTTCAAAATCGGGTATGATATACCTATGGTTAGTAGTGGTGTAACTTTAATTGATGGTTAGTGTTCTTGGGTTATGATCAAACCATTGAGCCGATCTTTTACCGATGGTTTATAAATGATACATTTCGCATCAAAATTCAAACAAGAAACGGTTCATTCAAATTTCATAGATACAACATCGAAGGAACTTTAGAAATCAGTTGAAAGTCAGAGTTCGACACTCATTGATTTTCACTGAGATTATGTGGAACCTATTTATCAAGGTTTATTTTCTTGAGATGGCCCGATATTGATGAAATGATAACACCGAATATCTGAAGCATTTCTCTGATACGTTAACGTGGGTTTTGTTCGAGTAGAGTTTTCAGATGTTTATTGACAACTCCAGATGGACATCCCCTACCACCTTTAAAATTTAGACAAGTATTAGGTTGGTGCAAAAATAATGTCGTTTTTTGACGTTCAACTTCATGTGAGAAAACGACATTATTTTTGCACCAACCTAATATCTCCTCATGCAAAAAATTAAACGCATCTCTTTTTTGCCTGTTCAAGATTAGGGGTATACAGGGTGTCCATAAGGTTCGTGTGCACTTTAAAAAATTTATAACCTATTTGTATTTTCGATAGAAATAATCTGTAAAAAATGTTATAGAGTTTAATGTACCTAGTTTGAAGTATAGCTAAAATAACTAATGTGATTTCAGGCATTACTGTAAATAAGTTGGCAAATGTTTTCCGTGAACTGCAAAATCGTATTACCCTTTGTATTGCTAATGATGGAGGACATGTGGAAACTTAAATAAAATTTTAATAAAACCTTAAAAAAATATAGATTTACTTCTTTCTAATCCTTTTAATGTTTTACATTAAATTCTGAAAGAGATTGATATAGAATTAAGAAAGGAAACACATTAATCATTAGGAATGAGTAATATAATTTAAACAACTATTAAAATAATTTTCTTAAGCATTTCTCCCCAAGCAATGCGAGAGTGCCTCTAGAACGCAAGTGGGTACAGAGAATGGGAGCCAAAGTAAAGAGACGTGATTGAGGAAAGGATAAAGAGAAGGACGGGGAATTAGGTCAAGGCATCAGATGTCGAGTTACATTACATTTGAAAAAATGAAGATTGCAGGGAAGCAAATAAGAGGGAGTTCCACAGACGGGAAGTGCGAGACGGGAAGCTATTGGAGTAGAAGAGACGGCTACATTTAACCGTTTCGACAATGAAAGAGTGGGACTTAGATACCAGCCTAGTAACACCCTTAAATTAATGCAGTTTGGGAACCAGCGAAAATAGCCCGTCGGAGCCATTACCGTGACAGTACTTGTATAAAAAACAGAGGGACGCGACGGCATCACTGTGAAAAAGTGACCGTAGGCAAGATATCAGGTCAGGACCAACCACATTGCATATCCGTCTCTGGATTAGAACACAATGAAATAGTTTATTCTAAAATCGAGCATTATTTTCAGAACAGCCTAATATTTTGAGAGATGGAACAATCTGTAGATTGATCACCAGACGTTTCAAGAAAAGGGAATAGACAGGGAGAGACAGAGAATCAGGCGCGTAGCCAGATAGATAAATTAATTGAAATTTTAAAATAAAGAGGGATATAGAGCGAAAGAGTAAAACATAGATAAATACGAGTAAAGCGACATAGGTGATATGAACAGTGGGAATTTATTTTCTTCACATTGTTCTGATATATATATATATATATATATATATATATATATATATATATATATATATATATATATATATATATACACACACAAATATATAATGAAATGGACAAAGTCCGTCAATTATTTTTTTAAGACATTTTTTATGTTTATACGTTCTTTTTATAGATACAAATATTTAAGTAAATGCTCAGTTTTATAATAAACAGTATTAACAACATTTACCCACCTGAATGTCCGAAAAATTTTCATCGAAAACATGCGTCTTCCGACAGGAATCGAACCTGTATCCTATACGGAACCGTTATATAGCCAGACGTGATTTTACCGATTGGGCTACAGAGGAGCATTCGGTTAGCAAAATCGATTTTACTGTTTTTAAACACAATTCTCCATGATTTTCTCTCATACATTCATATCTGCTCAATGCGTATCCATGAAAATTTCTTCAGGCCGGTAAATGTTGTTAATACTGTTTATAATGTCTTATATATATATATATATATATATATATATATATATATATATATATATATATATATATTCAGTTGTGTGGATTTAAGCTTGTGACCCTGGGTTTCACGTTTTTTGCGATCATCAGGCAAACTGGGTTATTTTTTAAAATTAGATCTATCTATGGTTGTTTCGCTATGTTTGGTGGTAGGAGGGGTAATTTTCTTTTGTGCTTGCTTGGGATGATACTGGACTTTCCTTCTCCCTCCCACTACCATTCATAGTCAAACCCAAAGTCACTAACTAATATCCATATAACTGAATATATTGGCTCTATCAATGATTTTGAGCACTTTCCAGCAAGTACTGCGCATACAAAATAATATATATATATATATATATATATATATATATATATATATATATATATATATAATATAATATAATATAAAATGCTCAAACACTAATATTTCATGGCTATAATTTATTGGAATTGTAATCACGATCCAACTCATCAGATCAGACCAACAAATTCATTGGATCGTGAATACGATTCCAATGTAGTAAATTATAGCCATGGAATATTAGTGTTTGACTTTTTTATATTATATTCTTATTCTTTCCTGGAAATTGAGTTCTACCTGGATTCTATCCTCTTGGGAATTTATATATACCGCACAAACTCGCTTTCACGGCGCTTACCTCTACATTTAAATGATAACTCTAACATATTTAGGCATTTAAAAAAACATGCCTGGCCGGGTACTCAATTCCGGAAAATCCTTGTTGACAACACAACTATACTTAAACATGAAAACAATAAAGAAAAATTAAAAATCCTTGAAGCTTTATACATAAAATAGTTGAAACCTAACCTGAACAAAATTAACTATGAAATCTCCAGAAATATTCTTAAATGCCTATAATTTATAACAGAAGCCATTGGTTTATACCAACGGCTTCCCATACTTAATACTTCCTGTTTTCACTCTCGCGTGGTCATGTGTGTCGTCACGAGCTGCGACGCGATTTTCGCTTCCGCGTCTCGTATACACGGATTTGTCGTTGCTTTGAAATTTTTCATGCAGTAAGGGCGGTCTATCATTGTTGTTTCGTCCGTGTGCTGTTTGATATATTGAAATTGTCATCTTTGAAAATGGCTTATTTAAGTCGAAATCTTAGATTGGATTTAAACATGTATCAATATGGTGTTTTCCTTTCGTCTTTTAATGATAATGTAATTAAGCTTATCAGACAATATGAAAGGAACTTACTTAAAATAAAGACAAAACTTTTCTATATTATTTAATGAAACATGCATTAATGAAAAATTGCTGCCTAAATATACGCAATATATATATATATATATATATATATATATATATATATATATATATATATATATATATATTGACCACTAGTATTATCTCTCTCTATATGTATATATATACATATGAATTAGGATTAAATAGAAATCAAATATGGACATAATGATAGGAATCTAACATCTTTCACTTTTATTAAAGCTTCAGAAGTGTGTGTGTGTATGTATGTATGTATAAGCTTCATCATTTCTCTTCTGAAGCTAAGTTTTTTTTATTTTGTTAAATATTTTTCTTGCTTTTATTTCTTAAAGAGCCATATTATTTACCTATTATTAAATTTTGTTAAATTACGTTTCTTATTCAGACAAAATGTCATCCGTTCGACATCTACATTGTAGCAAAAATGTTAAAATATTACATATATCTTCGTTTCAATTTTAAATATGTGTTTCATGACATCTGACTTAGCATAGGCCATGTTGATTGGTTTAACCGATTATCAACATGACATGTCTAGCTACTTTACATTTCTATACTTTCCTTATATTTTATTTCCTTTTTCTCTTCTTCCTTTTCTCTGTAGAAGAGACTATATCTTGTGTCATTCTTTCTTTCTTGCTCTTCTCCTTTTCTTTCTTCTTTTTTCGCGAGAAAAGTGGCTGTTTGTCAGTAAATTGTAATTATTGTAATAATCCTCATTTACTACCGCCAGATGAGATGTGATAATACACATCAAAACACGAGTGGATTTATGTAACGGTTGTATAAATGTTTGAATGTAATATCCTATAATACACACATACACACACACACACACACACAAACACACACACACACATATATATATGAAGAAATATACTCTTAAGGTATACTATATTTATGGGATAAAGTGCTCAATATCAGAGATAGAGCGTTTGTAAATATAAAAGTGAACATTGAAGTCAACACATAGAGGCGACAGGCTGTTTCATGCTAGACACAATCGTCAAGCCACCTGACCTAGCTTAAAATCCATGGCCTGACGATTGCGTCTAGCATGAGACAGCCTGTCTATATGCAAGTGTTAGGATTGGTGAATACGGAATAAATTCCAACAATTACTATTCTTAAAAGGATGCTCAATGCAGAGTAGAGTAGATATCATTATTTATTTAAAAATTATAACATAAATATGTTATAAAATCACTACAAAAATAGCCATTTTGTTTCAACACCTCCGGTGTCTTAACATCATCACTTGATAAGACACCGGAGGTGTTGAAACAAAATGGCTATTTTGTAGTGATTTTATAACATATCTATGTTATAATTTTTAAATAAATAATTATATATATATATATATATATATATATATATATATATATATATATATATATATATATATATATATATAGGTAGACATGTAGATATATAAACAAAAATAAAAAAAAAATACATAGCGATGACTGTTGTATGGATGTCATTTATTCAGCCTTTTATTTTCAGCAACACAGTCTGCATAAGAGATTTTCTTGTGTATAATATGATCCAGTATTATAAGTATAATTTTGAGTATAATTTAATTTGAACATTTAATTTGAATATTTTAATCTAATTTTAATATTTAATTCAATTTTAGTTAATATTTTAATTTGAATATTTTAATTTAATTTGAAATGAATTTGAATATTTTAATTTAATTTAAATATTTAATATGAATATTTTAATTTAATTTTCATACTTAATTTAATATTAATTAATTTGAATATTTTTTATTAAATTTGAATATTTAATTTAACTTGAATATTTAATTTAATTTTATTTAATTTTCAATTCTAATATTTTAATTTAATTTTAATATTTTAATTTAATTTGAATATTTAATTTAATATTTTATGTTAATTTAAAATCATATTTAAAATTCTCATCTTTTGCATAGGAGCGAGGTGTCGTAACAGATACCAGAATGGAAAATGACGAAATCGACTGAGTTCGAAGCTTTGTCTCGGCAGTTTTTTTTCAGGTTCCGGTAATGTCCTTTGGATAGTTATGAACTCTTGGCCCAAATTTAGTTACTCGCATTCCATGTTTAAATGTCAATGAATGAGTTATTTGGAAAATCACACCGCATATCTAACCCGACCAAAAACATTAAAAATGTCTGTTATATGTGCTTTATAACACACAAAAGTATATATTCGTTTTGTGCCACTGAAAATAATTATCGATTTTATTCTGACCTAGCTTAAAATCCATCCTAATGGGCAGTATTTAAGCTATCGCCTGACGAGGGCTCTTGATTGTGCCTTCATCGCAGGAGGGAGGAGTAGATGCGATAGGCAACAATAAACTACAGAATAACTCAAAATTGATCGCTGCATTTAAGTATTGCATTAATATTTAAGCTTACATTTTTAAAGTTTCTTTGATAATTCTTCTGCTGCCACTTAATTTAAGGACAATTTCATGTACGTAGGTCCTTACTTTCTATATATACCATTATTTTTATTTCATGGTGACCTTCACTGGATTTCCCAATTAATTTCGATTACTCCCAAATTTATTTCCAAGTTCTAAAAATTGGCATCGTACAAAAAATTTGTCGCAAAAAATCACCTAAAAAGTCGTAATGAAAATTTGGCAATCCAAAATTTCAGGATTACAGCCTCTAAGAGTAAAATTGAAAACGCGGACAATTTTATTTTGAAACACTGTAATTTGAGAACAGTATCTTTTTCATTTGACATGAACTATTGAAAGTTAGAGAGTTCTGTCCCTTTAATTGTTTTTATCAGTAGAAGCCAAGATAGCGGTATCCAAAAAGAATCGGAGTACAGTTGAAAATGTTTGACACAGTGATATACTGACACTCGCATTTATTATATAGATGGTAGTCTCGTCTTTTTATATTTTTTTTCGGGGCACAGAATCAGATTCCAGTTTTACATTTTACAATTCACACGTAAAATTATGATGTCATAATTCCAAGCATAATATCAGGACTGAGTTTTGCTTTATGCTTTTATTGTAAACTGATCATTTGTTCAGAACAGTTTAAATCTAAATTTAATGAATTGAAAAGAAGTGAATCTCATAATTGGACAGACTAAAGCACAACACATTAGAAATATGCGTTTTCATGCATTTTCGATTTCAGATGGGGGTATATCACGGTGAAACACTGATTCCTGTAGGATCACCAAAGTTAAACAATGTCGAGTCTAGATGGCTGACCATTTGGGAATACCAGCTGCTTTAATCCGATCGCTGAGTTCCAATTCCCGTTGGGTTCGTTATATTCACTTCCGCGCATATATACTTGGGAAAGGTATGAATCCATCTCTTCTCCCTCAGCTATGGGTTAATTAGTAAGCCTTGTATCACTAAACTATTTTTATCTTAAAAAAGACATTTTTACAAATCAGATTATACAAGAAAACTGGAAGATCTCATTAGCAATGGTAGCTACAGCAAAGTAAAAAAAGGATCCTACAATGAAAACGGAACGCAAACTGTCAGAGATACTAATCAAGAACAAGGATCACTTCGCACCTAAGACTTATAGGCAGTTATCGCAGCGTTACACCAAGCTACTTCACATATACGGTCTCCCTAAGATTCACAAAGACGGTATTCCGCTCAGGCCGATTGTTAGTTGCCAAGGCTCTGTGTGCCACCTTCTGAGTCGCTTCTTTGTAGATATAATTAACCCGTTGATCGGAAGTCTCCTTCATATGTCCAAAACTCCGCCCACTTCGTGGAAATAATCAAAGATGCTCCCATCCTATCCAATCAGAAGGTGAGCTTGGACGTGGTGAGTTTGTTCACGAAGGTACTCACGGAGGAGGCACTCTCAGTAGTCAGAGACAGATTGGCCTCTGACTCATCCCTAGAAGAACGGACTAGTATTCCAATAGATAATCTGATGGAGATGTTGACTTTCTGTACACAAACAACACACTTCGGAATGGGATCACACATATATCGACAGGATGAGGGCTTAGCAATGGGCTCGCCATTATCACCAGCAATGGCGAATGTATACATGGAATACTTCGAGGAAATGGCATTAGAATCTATATCTCTAAAGCCAACTATATGGTTAAGGTACGTAGATGACACCTTCATACTCTGTCCACACCAGGAAGTTGATCAGGTTCTACTGGACCATGTGAACTCAATAAGACCTTCGATACAGTTCACAATGGAGAAAGAGAGTAACAACACACTCCGATTCCTGGATGTTCTAATATCTCTAACAGAGCATGGGTTCAAGACATCCGTAAACCGACATTCACCGGACAGTACCTCAATTTCAACTCCCACCATCCATACAGCGTAAAGAAAGGGATCGTCCGCTGCTTACAACACCGAGCAAAAGTCATAAGTGGCGACCCAGATACATTAGATAAAGAATTGGTCAGTATAAGTAGTACCCTACAACGTAACAACTACCCTGGGTACATGGCAGCAGCCCCAAAAAACTGGGATAGGCAGGTACAAGAGGAGGACAACAACACTCAGAAAACAGTCTGCCTGCCTTACGTGAAGGGGTTATCAGAGAAAATACAAAGGATCTGCGGTCCATATAACATCAGGACAAATTTCAAAATCTTGATGACACTTCGCAGATATCTCTCCCGAGTAAGACCCCCCCCCATAGAGGAGAACATGACTAAAGACTGTGTGTACGCTATCCCGTGCAGCCGCGGAAAGAAATATAAAAGTGAGACAGGTCGCCCCCTTAAGGTAAGGCTTCAAGAACACCATAAAGCTGCAACAGGAGGGGAAGTGGAAGAATCAAGCGTGGCTGACCACATATGGAGAGAGAAGGGAGATCACCGCACTCTGTGGAATCAGGTTGAGATCATAGACAAGGAACACCATTGGAAAATTCGTAAACTTAAGGAATCAGCACATATGCTAGGCCACAAAAATCTCCAGAGCCGACCAAGCATAGAAATTAATACGGTATGGGAACCAGTAATAAGGAGTGCCAGAGAAAAGCGATAATAACAACAAAGTTGCAATATGAGCTCTGGTAAAAAAAACAGGCAATGATAACAGTAAAAACTGCAATATGAGCACTGGTAAAAATTTATGCACAGATGTCTTCAAGGACACATGGCACAGTTGATAAAGGCGTTGGTTAGATCCAGTGATAGGACCCAAAGAGTGTGAGTTCAATACCCGGTTAAGGCAGTGGAGAGCTTTCAGAGGGAAATTAACAGGAGATAACTGATAACTGACATCCGTTAAAAAACATGGCACGTAGAACATTCACTAGAACAGTCTACCTCAGAGAGCGAAATAAAGGGATAAGTTCGACATTCCAACCACCTGAAGAAGGTCGGAGCGTACAACGGCCGAAACGTTGTAATAAATATGGCGACAAAGATGAGGACAATAGTCCGAATAATGTAAATAATATAAAGACATTCTTACAACCTAAAACTATTTTCTGGTTTTAAATAACTTGCAAAGGGTTGATAATCCGTAAAAAACGAATCAATCAATCAAACAATTGACTTCAGATTAAACTGACTTTTAACCTGATTTATTTCCCAAAAATGAAAAGTGGACTAATACATCGGATCGACTTATGCGTGAGGGGGTAGGGTTTTCTGAAAAATAAAAGTTATTCATTTTAAACAACATGCATTTTTATTTTTTTTAGCTGTCGATTCAAGTTATCCTATAGCTAATTCTGGACTGGTTAAAAATATTCCAGGATATATACCCGGAAACATTATTTTTGACGAAATAAGCAAGTGGCCTGAAAAGTGGCTTAAGTTTATAATAATCCCGGGAAAATATTTTGAATATTAAATAACGATGGTATGAATGATATGAATTGACATATTTGATCAAAGAAGAAAACTTTTGGATTAACGTACCATATGTACATAACGATAAAGCTACAGTGATAATTATTTTCCTCTATTAAAGCTCAATAAAATAAAGAAGCATTTTATATATACGAATCATTTTAATAGAGATCGACTAAACTTTGGTGTAAAGTGCATTTTAAATTATTAATATTGAGGCTAATTTTTGCCATCTATTAAATATTAGGTCAGCTCAATAGAAAATATTAAATATTAGGTCAAATCAATAGTCACTATTAAATATTAGGTCAGCTCAATATTAGATATTAAATATTAGGCTTCCAATTGTAATGGCGATTCTACCTTCCGAAGTAAGCGTTCATTGAATGTATCATAAGGAGATAAGGAAAACATCCAATAATGTTCAACGACAATAGCAGTGGCATAAAGAAATCTGCACAACTGACCCCAAAAGTTTATCTCTTTGGAAGAAAATAATCCTGTTCGTGTGGTGGAATCTTATTCATTTAAATTTCTCAAAACTCAATAAAACACTAAATGCATATTTCTAAGTACAGCAGCTGCAACGTCTCCATGAAATATACGTCTATATCTCTGAGAAGAGGTATTATGATTATGATTTACATTATTTACATTATTCGGACTGTTATCCTATTCTTCATTGCCACATTCACAACGTTTCGGCCTTGTACGTTCCGGCCTTTTTCAGGTGATTGGAATTTCAAACCTAACCCTTTATTTCGTTCACCGGGTTAGATCGTTGTGAATATGGCAATGAAGATGAGGATAACAGTCGGAATAAAGTAAATAATAATGTAAGTGTCTATAAAAGTTTGGCAGAAAAGGGGTCGGCGTTTGTCAATGGGGAAAATGTTCCCCATAATGACGCGAGGTCACACACAGCAAGAATGAACTAGAAAATATTTTGGAACTCGTCATTTGCCCCTGACCAAACACGAATCGATTTTTACCTTTTTGGATCGCAGCAAAACGTTTTAATGGGGAAAACTTTCTCCAATTAAAACTAGATTCAAGAATTCTTCGAAAAACTTTATCTATCAAAACCTGCAGAATTTCATATCGAATGCCTGATGAGTGGCAACAAGTTATTTCAAATAATGGTGAATATGTAATTGTATATGATGCTATAGTTTTTTTTTTTTGAAGAATAAAAGCAGATAAACAAAAAACGGAAATTATTTATGACTTAACCGAATAGAAGAGTTAAGATTTAAATAAATTGTACATTTCTTTTTTTTGCCATAATTTTTTCCTGTCAACTAAGGTTGATTTGAAGAATCCTAGACGAAATGGAGCTTTCTCACTTTCGTTCAGCCATCTTCATCTGATAGAAAAGAACAGATTTTTAAAAAATGAAGAACGATAAGGGTGTTCTCATAAAGAACCAATGGAACACAACTGTTGCTTTATTTTTACCACCACACCATTCAGCTATCAGTAATGGTTGAATAATTCTATTTTAACGAACGTGTTGTGTATATATAAATTGTCAGGGGCGCCTAGCTGTTCGCGGAATGTGACGCTAGTGAAGCCTTCACACGTCGTCTGTCACACTGTCTTAACAGATGCCACATTTTTTCCTTCATTTTTCGTGAAGGCGACATCAGACTTGAAAAAAAAAATAGACGGAAGCAATAATTTGAGACGATATTCAGAGAACAAATCTTTGTCACAATTACTGCTTCATTTCCCGCCATACGAGAAATGACTTCCTGTGACGTCGTATTGTAATATATTTTGTTTTACTCTTAAAGTTAAGAAAAAAAAAAGGTAGATGCTAGCCTGATGATCAACTTTTAATAATAACCTATCACTTACTAATATATTGAGATTATTTCCTCTATCGTCGCCGATAACTTTAAATTATAACTCATATAATATTTGCTTACCTTTTGTCTTTGTTAATGTTGTAAAAATAGGTTTACGATTAGTCATCAGAAATCTGTAGAAATCATTTACAAAGGGAGATTTATTCGACCCCCCCACTGAGTCAGGTTGTAACACAAGGTCAGTTTTTAACGTGGGGAGCTGGGTTTTTTCACTCGGGCCACTGGTCTAAGCTGGTCATAACTTGTGTCCAAGCTGGTCAGAGTTGGTCTAAGCTAGCCATAGCTAGTCTTGGCTTGTCATAGCTGGTCCAAGCTGGTCGGAGCCGATCCAATCTAGTGGTAGCCATCATACCACCAGCACAGGGACGGAGCCCTGGGGCAGGTAAGTATGATCATTTACAAAGGGTTAAGGAATTTCTGTAGACAATGGTTAACATTAACATTTCGTAAAATTAAAAAAGAATACATTTACAAGAAATATCTGTGCACATTTCTCGTTTTTGCTATTTGAATATCATGATGAATCCTAATTAATAATTTAATCACCGAATAAAATACCTGTGGAAATTCCACTATTGCATCGTCAAATATTTAAGTTTAATAATTTTGATAACTTCGCAATCATAATCTTGTACATTTATAAATCCACAATTCATCTGCTATGATTTCCCACGAACGTACATATCTGTTCGAATCGTATCTAAACGTAAACAAATGAGGGAAATCATGGAAGATTGTAGTTTAAAAGCAGTAAAATCTACCTTCCTTACGAGACGCTCAGGCTAGATGACGGTTCCATGAAGGTTAGAGTTTCGATTCCTGTCGGAAGACACATGTTTTTATAAAAATTTCCCGGACGTTCAGGCCAGTAAATGTTGTTAATACTGTTTATTATAAACAGAGCATTTACTTAAATATTTGTGTGTATATAAATAAAGTATAACAATAAATTACACTAAAATAATTGTCGGACTTTGTCTATTTCGTAGTGTGTGTGACGTCATCGGGTTTCGGTCGGAGCTTGAGGCATTCGGATGTCTAGTCGCACTGAGGAGCTGTGATACCGAGAAAAAGTACTGTCTACGAATGACATAATAAAGCACTTGAAAATACACACACACACACACACACACACACCCAGGGTATCCACAAAGTTCGTGTGAACTTTAAGAAAATTATAACTTTTTTTGTATTTGCGATAGAAATAATTTGTAAAAAGGATTAGAAAGAAGTAAATCTATATTTTTTTACGATTTTGCAGTTCACGAAAAACATTTGCCAACTGATTTACAGTAATGCCTGAAATCACATTAGTTATTTTAGCTATACTTAAAACTAGGTACATTAAACTTTATAACATCTTTTACAGATTATTTCTATCGCAAATAAATATAAAGTTATAATTTTCTTAAAGTGCACACGAACTTCATGGACATCCTGTATATATATATATATATATATATATATATATATATATATATATATATATATATATATATGTACTAAGGTAATGGATTTTATTTATTAATCCAACAGATTTTATCATTTTATGATATTTTTTTAATGAGTATCTACTAAAAATGTTTTAAGTTATCTATCTATCCCCCACTCTCTCTGTATATATATATATATATATATATATATATATATATATATATATATATATATATATATATATATATAAACAACTGAAAAGTTGAAAATTAAAAAAAATTGAATGTTTTTTTTGTGAAAGTATTTATTTATATTTATATATATATATATATTTGATATTTCAGATCGGCCCCGACCTTTCTTCAGAAATGGCTGTTTTCAGAAGTTTGTTTACATTAAGTAGCGTCCGTCGCGAGACGCGGACGTCACGTGATATGGAATGCAACTGTGTTTGAATATTTCTAACGTAAATCTAACTGTAGTAATATTTTAGGTGATGTTTAAAAAGATTTTTTTTAACTATATCTAACAAAAATTTTTTGTTTAACTATTGAAATATTTATAAAGATTTAAAATACCCAAGTCTTCATTTAACCCTAGTTTATATGTATTTAATTTTAAAATCCAGTATTTTTCTTTTTTTCTGCGTGTGTATGTGGAACTGAAATCAGAATCTATCAATACACATTTACAATTTTCTAATGAGTGTCCTGGTTGATTAAAATGTTCAGCTATGGGGGAATAAGGATTGTTTTGACGTATGGTTAGTTTATGGTTGTTTATCAACCAAACATATGCATATATATATATATATATATATATATATATATATATATATATATATATATATATATGAAGAAATATAGTCTTAAAATGTGCTATATTTATGGGATAAAGTGCTCAATATCACAGATAGAGCGTGTGTAAATATAAAAGTGAACATAGAAGTCAACACTTAGAGGCGACAGTTTGTTTCATGCTAGATGCAATCGTCAGAGTGCCTGACGATTGCATCTAGCATGAAACTGACTGTCGCCTCTAAGTTCAATTTATATATATATATATATATATATATATATATATATATATATATATATATATATATGCATATATTTGGTTGATCAAAAATCAGTATTTTGAGATATAGCCATCGCATTTTTATGTCCATGGTAAATATTATAAAACTGTTAATAACAATTTGTATATTCGCATATAGTAAAATGAAACAATAAACTCCATATAAATTTCTCGGTTTATTGCTAATAACTTCAAAAATGTCTGTCTGAAATCCAATGATGAGCAGTTAGCATTATTTCCAGTAGAACTACTGTTATTTAATTTTCTCAATTTTGCCCTTTTGCCTTGAGCTGGTTTCAGATGTGTCTTGCTGGAAACCTTTTACCATACTCATCACTTATGGCGCTTAGATCCTAAAACTCCATTTGAAGGGACATTCAACATAAGATTTTTTAATAAGTTGTTAGCATTTTATTTATCATATCAACGTAGTTTTTCTGATCTAAATGCTCTGAATACTTTATGGGAATGAATCCCATGCCATCAGTTCAAATGGACACTAATATATTAACATAAAATTTATCTATGCGAATATCTCAAACAGGTTTCACGTCAGTCTATACTCCTGAGATGAGGTATTATGTACATTATTTACATTATTCGGACTGTTGTCCTCATCTTTGTTGCCATATTTATTACGTTTCGGCCCTTTAGTATCTGTCTATATTTCTGAGATGAGGTATTATGTACACTATTTACATTATTCGGGCTATTGTCCTCATCTTTGTCGCCATATTTATTACAAAATTTCGGTCGTTGTACTCCCCGGCCTTCTTCAAGTGGTTGGAATGACGAACTGGAACCTTTATTTCGCTCACCGGGGTAAGCTGTTCTCCTTCATGTGCCATGTTTAATTCATACACAGATGTTTTCAAGGACACATGGCGCAGTGGATAAAGGCGTTGGTTAGATCCCGTGACAGGACCTAGAGAGTGAGTTCAATACCCGGTTAAGGCAGTGGAGAACTTTCAGAGGGGAATTAACAGGAGATAACTGATAACTGACGTCCATTAAACATGGCACGTGGAACTAGAACAGTCTACCCCAGTGAGCGAAATAAAGTGTTCAGTTCGACATTCCAACCACCTGAAGAAGGCCGGAGCGTATAACGGCGGACACGGTTGTAATAAATATTGCGACAAAGATGAGGACAATAGAACAAATAATGTAAATAAGGTTTCACGTGTTGCGACAATTCTGAGTATAAATTCGGGATCATGGTACTCAGTTTATTCGTGTATCAGTATCATTTGTCTTTCAGGCAAAATATTTACTTTTATGTTTCAACAATTCAGAGTACAGATTTGGAAAGAACGTAATCGATTTAGTCTTTGAATAGAATAATCAACCGAAGGTTGGTAATGAACGATAATACTTAGGACAAGAACAACACATATAAGATTCGCTAGCGGCGCGTAGAAGAAGTAATCAACTGCCAGAAGTGAGTCAAGTGAATTTCACAATAAGTATCCAACAGCAGAATATCTACCAACCACCCAACGCGGTCAGATGTGGCACAAGGAGGAATTTAATGTGGAGTATCCGAGCCCGTAGGCTCGGCCAAAAATTCCTCGTAGATCCCGTATACAACGGGGCCAGGTAGCTGTTTCCCTAGACGAGACTCTGCCCTTCGACATAGCCACGTCTGTGGATCCTCTCTGTCCGGAGGCAGAGAGTTTGACTAGTACAGCTGCAGACCAACATACAGTATTTACGACTGTATTTATGTGAATGGGAACATGACATCGCCCTGTCATATGTAAACTAAGAGCGAAACTACGGAAACTGTAGAAGTTCCCAAATTTTAATACAATAAACTCCTGAGTCACCCGAAACGAAGGAAAAATGATATGGATAGTGTGAAGGATAATTGCAAGGGACAAAATTGAAACTCAAAATGAGATACACTCAGAGAAGCTTTAGTGACATCAGAAAACGGCATCATCACAAAGGAGAATGTACGAAGAAGAAAAACGAATGGATGGTTGATAAGATTCTCGACATGATACAAAAGAGATAGAAAACTCTTCCAAGATACAGAACGGAATACAGAAAAGTACACAACGAAATGAGAACCAAATGCAGGTAGGCTAAAGAAGAGTGGCTAAACAAAAACTGTGCGGATAAAGAGAGATTGAGTACAACAAACAAGGGATATATATATATATATATATATATATATATATATATATATATATATATATATAAACAAATAAGGGAACTAACAGGGGAGAAGACATGCTCGTGAACAGGCTGCATAAAACCCAAGGATGGAACGCTCATATTAGAGACGAAAAAATTTCTCCAGCGCTGGAAGGAAATATATTGAAGTAATGTTCCACGACTAAAGAGAACAACCGGCAATACACAAAATTACCGACGGGTCTGAAATTCTAAAACCGAAGTAGAAGTGGCACTGGCCAAATTGAACAGAAACAAGGTGGTAGGGCCAGACGGAATAGTAACAGAAATACTGATAGCCTTGGAGGATTTTGACACAGATAAGGTTACGGAAATAATAAATGAAAACCACAACAACGGGGATATACTTGAAGACATAAGCTGATCTATTTTCGTAGCGCTGCCTAAGAAACCAGGGGCAAACGAATGTGAACTCCACCAAGCATTCAGCCTCATGAGACACATAAAAAAGCTAATCATCCGAATTTTGATGAATAGAGAGCGCAGCAGAATCAGACCATAGATAGGACAAGAACAGTGCGGGTTTGTTAAAGACATCGGAACAAGGAACGTGATATTCATGCTCAGAATGTTATCAGAAAGAGCAATACAAGGACGTGCACCTATGTTTCATAGACTACGCAAAGGCGTTCGACATATTCGGGAAAGAGAATAATCGAAAAAACTCTATTTGGAATAAACTGCTTGCATAAAGATAAAAAAAATGAGTTTAGCAGATATACAAAAATAGAAAGGGGCGTAAGGCCAGGGTGTGTCTTCCCACCGGAATTATTCAACCACAGCGAAGCAATTCTAAGAGAACTGGAAAGACTACAAAGATGCCCAATTAAGGGTCCTAATAAGATACGCAGATAACACAATGCTGATAGCAGACACGGAAAGGAAACTACAAAACCTTCCAGAGAAGTATAAACTACAAGAAGATAGAATGCGTGGTCATCAGCAAAAAGATGAACCCGAAATGCGATTTTACACTAATATAAATCAAGTGTGGAAATTTAAAGATCTGGTGTTATGATAGAGGATTATATGTGCTCCGAAGACTTATTGGGATGACCAAAGACGTATTCCAAAAGCTAGGCAGAATATTACAAAACAGGAGGGTTTCATTGGTAACAGAAAAAAAAGACTACTGAACTGCTACGCGATATTTATCCTCCTTTACGGCAGAACAACTGAAGAAAGATGGAGAGTCACCAAATATCTGATACTTTGATAGACAGACAGAATGATTCACCATCGCCGTCGGGATATTATTGTACCAAGAACAGTCCTATTATTGATCCTGCCATAGCAAATAGAGCTAACAAGAACTGAGAAAATGGCATCCTATTTCGATTTGAAAGTTCAGATGGCAAGATTGTATGGAATGCAGGAAGGCTATATCAAGGTGGTTTCAGTGGTGATTGGTGCATTGGAATCACACCCCATTTAATCTGTGATTTCCTTGACCAGCAAATAGCAAAAATCGGTTCTTTTGGGCACTGCACATATTTTGGGAAAGCGCAGTTGTAGATTGGCGGTAAGATCTCATTCTTTTACAGTTGAAATAGCTAGATGTAACCGGAAGTTCTATGCTAACAATGTCTTTTCTCCCTTGTGGAACTTACATCCGGTTTTCTGCTTATCACTCAAGTTTGATTATCGAAAATTTAAATGCAATGTCAGTCGTTATTTTTTGTTTTCTAAATTTATGTACTTTCATTGTTCTTGCTCCTTAATAATGCTTTTCCTTTTTATTATATTCATTCACACTAACTTCTCGTTGCGTCTTAGTGACTTTCTTTCCTTGCTTAAGGGTGAAATGATTAAAAAAGTGTTGTCTGCCTGACCTCCTTGTTGTGACTTAACATATAACTTAATATACTATTTAATACATCTTTATGTTTATACATTCTTTTTTTTATAGATACAAATATTTAAGTAAATGCTCTGTTTGTAATAAAAAGTATTAACAACATTTACCGGCCTGAATATCCTAGAAAACTTTCAGAGGAAATATGCGTCCTCCGACAGGAATCGAACCTGAATCCTATACGGAACCATCATATAGTCTGCCGTGCGTTTACCGATTTCACCACAGAGGAGCGATTCCGTTAGCAAACTCGATTTTAATGTTTTTAAACTCCAATTTTCCATGATTTTCTCACGTACATTCATATCTGCTCGATGCGTATCCAAATGTAAACAAATGACGTCATACATGAAATGAACAAAGAAAATTGTAAATATTTGTATCTATGAAAAATGAATGTATAAACATAAAAATGTCTTAAAATAATTGTCGGACTTTGTCCATTTCATAGTGTATACTATTTAATATATTAAAAAACATAGACTGACAAAACATTACATCAACAACAACATCAATAATAATAATAATGAACACCACCCAGACCCGGTTACGGAGATAGGGCCTGTGACAATTTTATTTCTACACAATACACACAAACAGAACAATCAAAGCTAATCGCCCAGACATCGTTATCAGAGACCACAAAAAGAAGAAAAAAGAATTGCCTCCTTATTGATTTGACAGACCAGGCAGACTGCAGGGAATCTTTGAAGATCTTCAAAAAGTCATTGAAATCGAAATCTCAAAAATGTGACACACGAGAACATCAACAATCCCTGTTCTAGATGGAGCGCTCGGAAAGACTGGAAAAGATTCCAATAGACTCATTGAAAGGGTTCCTGATAGTCCATGCCTTAAAGAAATAAAAAAGAACTGTTCTCACGAGTACAGCGCACATCTTACGAAGGGCTTTGTCTATGTAAGACTATATATGTTTTTTTTTTGTCTAAGTATGCTTTTTTTAAATTTTTTTTATTTTGGTCAGTGGAAAATGTGATGATGCTATTTCATTGATGAAAATTTGATGATGCTTAGGTCTCTGGTCGGGACCTGGAAAGAAATTAATACACACCAGAAACCAAAGGAAATGAAATAATAATAATAATAATAATAATAATAATAATAATAATAATAATAATAATCTGTGATAAATATCCAGAAACCATTGATCATGTATCAGGTTGCACGATATTGGCACCCACTGAATATAAAAGCCGGCATGACAGTAGGCCAATATCTGCACTGGAAAATTTGCAACTCCTATGGGAAGGAAACTGGTACGAACACAACCCAGACCCGGTTACGGAGATATGACCTGTTACAATTCTATGGGACTAAACAATACACACTGACAGAACAATCAAATCCAACCGCCCAGACATTGTTATTAAAGACCACAAGCAAAATAAGTGCCTCCTTATTGATATGGCAGTCTCTGCAGACTGCAATGTATCTTTGAAGATATTGAAAAAGCTGTCAAAATACAAGGACCTTGAAATCGAAATCTCAAAAATGTGGCACATGGGAACATCAACAATCCCTGTTGTAGTTGGAGCCCTTGGACTGGTTGGAAAAGATTCCAGTAGGCTAATTGAAGGGATCCCTGGAAGTCCATGCCTCAAAGAGATACAAAAAATTGTTCTGACAAGTACAGCCCACACTTTACGAAGGGCTTTATCTATGTAATTATTTTTTTTCTTTGCAGTGGAAAGTGTCATGATGCCATTTCTAACCTTAGGCCCCTGGGCGGGGCCCGGAAAGACATGTGTAAACGCCAGATATCAAAGAAAATAAAAATAATAATAATAATGGCAGAGATATATAAAACGAAATATGCATTCATGTATATTCAGAACCCAGGATTGTACACTCTGATCCTAAGCTGATGCATATGCGAGAAACAGTCTTTTGGTAGGCAAAGTGCACATATAATTGCGCTGATCCTAGCGACAATGTAGTCTTTTGTTCAGCGAGAAGATTGGCCAGTATTTACTGCAGTATAGGAGGCCCAGTATTATATAACAATTCGAACGTTTTTCTTTGTTTCTATAACCCGGGTATATTCCGGCACGGGGTTAATAAACCTTAAATTATACTCCAGACTATAAATTTACCCTGGGCTGTGGCATCACGAGGTTGCGAAAATTGAGGAAGACAATTCTTTTTATTGGTGTACTGTGCCAAACATATTGGAATTAAAAGTGAAGGAAAGAAACTTGAAGAAGAGTTGAAAGTGATTTGAGTGTGAGGAATTTGAGAAGACTTCCTCTCATACAAGTTTTCAGTGATAAAAAGCCAAATTTTAAACGTGGACAAGCAAATCATTAGAAAGCCAGGAATACTAAACGACAATCTTTGCCTCTTGCATCTCTTTATCAAAATGTTTATGACGATCATGCTAATAAATAAATAAAAAAAATCTTATATAAAAGCCAATGTCTTTTTTTTATCTATTGGTTTTTTGATACGCTAAAAGCAACAAAAAAGAGGAGGGGTTACTGCGAGCACACAGACACAAAATGGGCTCTGTGTTGCTGTGTTTGTGTGTTCGCAAGAGGAAGGCAACTGCCGATGGTGTTATTACTACTACTACTTATGATGATAATAACACCTTCCTTTCGTCGCCTTCCTTTCATTGATAGAATATTTAAAAATTATTAAAACACATTATGACGAATTTTAGAAAATTGTCCGGAGGTTGAATTTAATTAGTTGTATATAGATTTTTTTTTTGCAATAGATATATTTGTATAATTTATGTAGATATATAGATCCACATCATTTTTGACAGGTAATATGCTAGTTGGTAAAAATTAAAAAATATGACAATGTTTAGTAATGATAAGGATTATAAAAATAATGTAAGGCCTGTAACATTCTAATATAAGCAAAACGGTAAACGATTTTAGTTATGCCTAAAAAGACAAAAGGAAACGTAAATTGTACCCCAACGAGTGTGTAAAATGATGGTACGTAAAATGTGTCCCAAATGAAGAGCAAAATGAAGGAATGTAAAGATTACCCCAAATAAAGTATAAAATGAAGATATATAAAGTCTACCTCAAATAAAGTATTAAAAGTTAAGGTACGTAACGTGTACCCCAAATAAAGTGTAAAAGTTAAGGTACGTAGCGTGTACTCCAAATAAGGTGTGAAAGTTTAGGTGCGTAGCGTGTACCCCAAATAAGTTATAAAAATTAAGGTACGTAACGTGTAGCCAAATAATGTGTAAAAGTTAAGGTACGTAACGTTTATCCCAAATAAGGTTCATGAAGTGTACAAAATGATACGTAACGGTTGAGTTGTTGCGGAATTTGAATCAATCCGCAACAAAGAAAAAGACGAGAAAGGTGTTTAAATATAAAAATACAAACTATTTTTATTTCCATGTTTTTTTTTGCAACTAAATTTTCAAAGTTCTTACATTCCTTGTTTGTTGTTGTTTGTTAAGATGAATAGCTAAGGGAGAAAGTGAGAAGGAAAGTGTAAGTGTCGCGTAGCTTGGCGAGGAAGACGGATGAATGAGTAAGAGAATTTCTTTTCAGCTCCTCGTGAATTGTTGCCGCCTGTTACCTTTCCATACTCCTTACTTTTTGTCAGATCTAGAAACTTTGATAATATAACATTCAAAGGGATCACGAATCATGTTTTTTTAGTTGTTGGCAGAAAGCGATCCGTTGCTTGAAAAATGTTATATATTTATTTTTCAAAGCATTAATTTAATTACCAGATTGATGCGCGTATCCTCCAATTCAGAAACCATTTTTCTCATTTGGTGTTTGACTGCCCTGCTCTTTATTTTCGCCTTCGTTTCACAAAGTTATCTTGTTTGTATACAAAATAATGTGTAGAAATTGAAGGTACGTAAAGTCTACACAGACTGTAAAAAATTAAGTTACGTAAATTACAAAAATGAACGAAAAAGATAAGGTATACATAAATTGTACATAAAGTAGGTAAAATAAAGGGTAAATATTTTTCTTCTTTTCTGCATGAATAAAAGGTGTTGTATTATGCGTCACTTCTTCCGCAGGTAAAAGACGACATAAAGGTTATCAATATTGAAAATGGAAGCAGAGAAATTTGCTGAATTTCAACTGAAGACTTTCGTTGTGAAAAGCCTTAATCCACCCCTACTTGAGCACAGACGGTTTATTAAATGTTTTTGACATTAGTGTCGTCGCTGGCATGTCACATAAATTCAAGCTGGTATCTTTCTGCGACACATCTTCAAGAACATCGTTGATTAAATGAAACCTGCTGTCATCATGAAAGATCGTTTAAACCATTTGAGTTATTCAGTTAGAAATAGAACAGGTCAAAATCGTTTTGGTTCAGCCCCACACTCTTCCCAAATGAATAATGGCCAGAGGAAAGAGATCATTCAGGACTTCAGTAATGGTACCAACATTGACATTCTGGCTTCCATCTTCAAAGTCTATTCAAGAACCACCAAGAGAACGGTGAATAAGTTTAAAAAGAAGGAACAAGTAGAGAGGAAAACTGAATCAGTAGGTCACAACAGCGAAATGCATAATCAGTTCAACTTAGAGCTAAATACGTTCATATTGTTCAAAGAAGAGTTCAATACTAATATAAAAAACCCGGAGAATTCCAGTAAGATAGCTTTAATCATTTCCAAGATACAACGGTTTAAGGCTTAATCTAACAATTAGACAGTTTGCTGTTACAATATATATATATATATATATATATATATATATATATATATATATATATATATAGAGAGAGAGAGAGAGAGAGAGTACGATGGGTAAATTGTCACCCTTAACTTCCGTACAAACAATTATTTTTATTTCATAGGTGACTATCACTGGATTTCGCAGTTAATTTCGATTATTCACAAATTTATTTTCAAGTTATAAAGATTGTTATTATACAAAAATATTCGTCGTAAAAAACACAGGTAAAAAAATTGAAGCAAGGAAAACTTGGAGAACCAAAATTTCATGATTGCGGGTCCGGATCCGGACCGGAATGTTTTTAATTTGCTCACAGAGTCGGCCTGATTCCAAAATGGTATGATATATTGGGCTACGGCCTCTAAGAGTAAAGTTGAAAACATGTGACACGGTGACACACTGACATCTGCATTTATTATATATATATATATATATCACTTTCTGAACGCTGCACCCTGCCACACAAGTAGAAGAAATCAGTTATGGCTGTGAGACAATTTTTGCGAAGACATCACCCCTTACATCTGGCTACCTAACCCCCTAGGCTGCAACCTCCTTGATTATGATACATTTGAGCAACAAAACTCCTCCCAAATCGCTAAAAAACTAAAGCATTCATTTGAGTGCTATGCTTAAGAGGTCCCGTCAACCCAAGACATTCATAATAAGGCCAAGAATAAGACCAAACGCTTTCAGAAATATTTACACTATTAACTGTAGACAACCAACTTAGAAGGTCAATGGTAAAAAACGGTTTCGACCGAATGTAGTCACTAGTTCTTAGTGAGGGTCGTTCTTGTGATTTTGTGGACTGGCGTACAAATAACGAACTGTACTAAATAACAGAAATCACATCACTTGAAGACTTTCAACTGCAGTAACAACTAAAATGGGTATCACATGTAACTCGAAGAGAAAATGACATAATCAAGAGCCTCATGTTCTACACTACTTTAACCAAAGTTCAGGGAGGAATCTTGCCCCCATCAATACTGGAAACAGCAATAACAGCTACTGAACTAGAGAAATCTATATTCATAGAAATTCTTTGAAGAGAAAGATTTTATAAATTTTAACCGAAAGTAATACTAGCTGCCTTATCAATGAATGCCGAATATTTCCTTATACGGAAACGGCTAATATCACCAGCATCATTACCATTAGTTTTTATTCGTTTGGTTGGTTCATCTTCTGACATATCAACCGTTGGTTTATTTAATGCCGAATACAGGACATACGTGCGTAAGTTTTCCCCTGCCAGTATATAGCCTCTCCACCAGCAAGCCCTATGTAATACCTCGTCACGGCGACACATGGCAACCGAGCGCCTTGCGGAGTCGGGCTAAACTATAGAGAACGAGGGAGGAGTTTGGCCCCCTTAACATACGGTATGCAGGCCCACATGTGTGTGGACACGCCCTGGTGCCCATGAGCAAAATCCCAGCTATGGGTTTAATAGCTCCACTGCCTTGTGGAAATCTTCGGGAGAAGAAAAGACTAAGGAGTAAACCCTACACAAATCCGGAGTGGAGCCCCTAAGGCGGATGGACGGCATTCTGTGCTACCTTCCGGCAACTCCTGCAGCCGCGCTGGTACCAAACTGTATTCGTTCATCCTTTCCTTTGGACTCTGCTAGTAAGGCCGAGAGGGGGAACTAGATGTCTGGACGGCCCTACTTCTCCACGCATCCCGCCCAGGCTCGTAGCGCACTGCGCTACACCATCGTCTCCAGAGACGGACGGATGCCGACGACGACGATAGAACATACAAGATAAAGGTCGCAATGAATTACGGAAAATATAACCCTGAAATTCAAAGGCTCATTGGCATGCACAAAGATCTTCTGTTTCCTTGTATCTTGGTCTTTTAATGTTCTCTATCTCTTCAAAATATTCCCAGGTTCTTTCATTCTTAATAAAATTTTTGCGTCTTAGTGGCTTAGTACCCTTGTTTGGGCTGATATTCTTTTTAAAGTGAGGCATTTTTCAAATATCTCCTTATTGACGATATGTGTTTTAATTTAACATAATTAGACTTTTGGCAACAATCACATACACAAGCGTATCCAATAGCATGTACTTCGACGGAACAGTAAATAACTGGCAACAATTTTGCAGATACTAAAAATTTGATGTAAATCCGGTTGCCTACAGTGCCAAATTCGAAAAAAAAAAGAAGATAAAGAAATCTTTTAACGAAAAAACAGAATATATATATATAATTAAGTAATTCATCGAGTCCAGAAGGAACCTCAACCGAAAGCACTGGACGGCCGTTTCGTCCTATATTTGGGACTCATCAGCAGTGCGCATCCACTACCGTGAATTGAAACTCGGACAGTTACGTTATCTGGCAAACGTCATACCAA
>OZ038477.1:133397285-133449785 GCA_964036315.1 Acanthosepion esculentum
AATACCTGTTTAAGGCAAAAATCTTTCAGAGGGACAATAACAGGAGATAACTGATAACTGCCATCCATTAAACATGACACGTGGAACTAGAACAGTCTAGCCCAGTGAGCGAAATAAAGGGTTCAGTTCAACATCCTAACCACCTGAAGAAGGCCGGAGCGTACAACGGCTGAAACGTTGTAATAAATGTGGCGACAAAGATGAGGACAATAGTCCGAATAATGTAAATAGTGTACATATACCTCATCTCAGAAATATAGACAGATACTGAAGGGCCGAAACGTTGTAATAAATATGGCGACAAAGATGAGGACAATAGTCCGAATAATGTAAATAGTGTGCATAATACCTCATCTCAGAAATATAGACAGATACTGAAGGGCCGAAATGTTGTAATAAATATGGCGACAAAGATGAGGACAATAGTCCGAATAATGTAAATAGGGTACATAATACCTCATCTCAGAAATATAGACAGTAACGATGACGTTTATCACGTTGTATTGATGAGGATCTGTGTTTGCGATACTGCACCTTATCTGTAGTTTGCAAAAGTTTAGGGATTACGGAGACTATTTAAAGACGAAAGGTAGAAAGTTTTTCAGCTAATAATAAAAAACCCAAGAGTTAATCAAGGCTAATGAATAAGTTTGCTGTAAAGATGTAAAAGGAGGAAATATGAAGTGCTTATTATAAGGATACGTAGAATAGATAACTATTGACACTAGACTCGAAAGATTATTCATTTGTCGGAGTTAGCTCCTCCTTAATTCCCTGATTGTCACTAGGCGCCATTCTCCCTATACTATAAATACTGGGCGACTTCTCTCCTTATCCTCTTTCCTTCAGGCCTCGTACAGCATCCCATCTCCCGTGGAGGTGAGGTAAATCCTATTTTTCATTTCAGCTAACACATCTAACAATGTAAGCTCTCGTAAAAAGATAACGTCTCCCCAGTGGGGGAAGACGCCGTGAACATTAAACACACATACACGTACGAATTAACATTCACCAAAGAACAGACACAAACGTTAAATGTTCACACACACACAAATATTATTTTCTATGTCCATTGTAAAATTGTTTTGTTCAATACATATATTTGTTTATATATATATATATATGTATATATATATATATATATATATATATATATATATATATATATATATATATATATATATATCGATTTTCTTTGTCTTCTTTATCTTCAGTTGGACTTAACTTGAGTCCGACAATTTTCTTGTAGTTGGACCTTTTAATATTCTACCAGAAGTTACACGCGTGATTCTAATACAACAACACGCAAAACCACACGGTCTTCTACAACAGTATCTCTGATTAAATCACTGCTGTAGTGTGTTCAATCTACATGGGTAACTTGCATTTTTGCCAGATTAACTTACGTGGGTGTAATGACAAAAATACACAGGTGTAGGCTTTAAGAAAGCTTTATTCAACGGTTTATTTATTATTGTAAAGTACACAATAATTGTGGGGAGAGGCTGGTCTTCTCTAACTCTTATAGTCCTAGTTAATCACGATCACGATTAAACACACATACACGTACGTACGAATATTCACCAAACACACAAACGTTCACACACACACACACGCACACACACAAATATTATTGTCTATGTCCATCGTAAAATTGATTTCTTTAATACATATATTTGTCCATGTATATATATATTGGGTATTTTAAATCTGTATAAATATTTCAATAGTTAAAAGATTTCTTTAGATATAGTTAAAAAACCTTTTTAAACAACATCTAAAATACTATCGTTAGATTTACGTTAGAAATATTCAAACACAGTTGCATTCCACATCACGTGACGTAGGCGTCTCGCCACGGACGCTAATTGTAAACAAACTTCCGAACACAGTTATTCAATTAATTTCTGAGGAAGGACCGAGGCGCTCTGAAATATCAAATATATAAAAACATATAAATAAATACTTTCACAAAAAACACGCATTTTTTTCTTTTTAATTTGCAACTTTTCAGTTGTTTTATCCATATTATATAAATATATATATATATATATTGGTCTTGTTTGTTTGTCTTCTTTATCTTCAGTTGGACTTGAGTCCGGCAATTTTCTTGTAGTTGGACGTTTTAATATTCTACCAGGAGTGACACACGTGATTCTAAATGCGACAACCCGTAAACAAACACACGAATTCCTCTACACATTAATTTTAGGTTACGTTTATAGTGATCGGGTGAGCAGGGAACAGACAGTTTAAAAATACTGACATATACTCAGCGTGTAGCAGACACCAACGACTCTAACATGTATATATATATATATATATATATATATATATATATATATATATATAAAAGTGGACATGGAAGTCAGCACTTAGAGGCGACAGTCTGTTTCATGCTAGTGCAATCGTCAGGCGACTAGTGCTGTTATTTTTCTCGGCTGTTTATATAAGGGTCAGTGGTGCATTATTGGGTCAAATTGTTTTGCTTATTATTTTTATTTTTATTTTTATTTGTATAACAGTTATAACTTTCGTCCGTTCTTTTGTTTTGATTTGACCCAAATAAATAAGCGAACAAGCGATTTCCGGTAAATGGCGGCCATTATAGACTACCAACAATAAGCTATATAAACAAATTTTTTTTACTACGTTAACCAAAAACACCGATCAAAATAAAAGAATAAATAAATAAATATATAAGATTAAAAATTAGAAAACAAACAAAAAAACAAGCAAAATAATTTGACATAAATAAATAAATAAATAAGCGACTTCCGGTAAAAGTACCCGCCAAAATATACTACCCATAATGCACCACTGACCCTTATATAAACAGCCGAGAAAAATAACAGCACTAGTCGCCTGACGATTGCACTAGCATGAAACAGACTGTCGCCTCTAAGTGCTGACTTCCATGTCCACTTTTATATTTACACACGCTCTATCACTGATATTGAGCACTTTACCCCATAAATATAGCACACTTTAAGACTATATTTCCGCATATATATATATATATATATATATATATATATATATATATATATATATATACAGAGAGAGAGAGAGATAGATAGATAGATAGATAGATATATCGTAAAATACATCTATTGGATGCTTTGGTACACATCATCAGTCGAGGTTCATTGCGGGTTTCGGGTCATTCAACATCATAACTCCTCTCCACAGTGACCCAGCCGATAGTGATCGGGTATCGACTTGTGTACCTTCCGTTATCTTTTCCTATCTTCCTAACTACACACCATGCGACTCCTCTTGGCATATATCGTCCAAACTCGGATGACCTCTGGGTCACCAACAATATGCGCTCAACTACGGAGTGTAACAGCAAAATTGTCCAAATCTTGTAATTGCGAAATTGTTCATTTCTTAGATTAATCTCTGAACCGTTGTATCTTAGAAATGATTAAAGATATTTTACTGAAATTATCCGAGGTTTTTATAACACTATTGGACTCTACTTTGAGCAATAAGAATGTATAATTACTCTCCAAGCTTAACAGAAATATCGTAATGAAATCGATCATAAACGAAAATGACATGGTCATCATTAATTAATCATAGCTAAGGATCGGTAGCTGATGAAACATTCAAATAAAGTTCAAATATATATATATATATATATATATATATATATATATATATATATATTAGCTAACATGGCTGCCTTCTTGTATATCGCTTGAAAGCCAGCTAACCTACCTCATTGTCATTGAGAGGCAGCCGATTCCGAGCCAATCGCCAGGTAAGCGAAAAGGGTTACTGAGATAATCCGCCGCTGGCACCCAAGACCAGAAAGAGCGAAACTCCTCCTCTGACATATCGAGCCGCTCACGTAGAGGATCCTTCGCGACACCCTCCACTAAATAACGACCTCCACTAAATAACGATAGAAGACCTTCCTAGGCTGAGAAAGGTCATTGGACGGAACAGCCAACAAGGCAGGCCGACACTAGCGAACGAAATTCGATTGACCCGGGGTTTACGATGGCGCTCAATCCGCGAGACGGGGGGACTGATAGTAAGGAAAAGGAACGTGTCCCTAACAATCCCCGCCATAATCGAATCTTCTGTCAATGCGCAGCGTAGGAAAGTCAACCTCGAGGCGATTTTGTGGCTCACCAAGTGTGGCATTCCCAGCCTCCCATGACACGGACGTTGTGCACAGACTCCTCTGTCGACCTGATCCTTGCGTCCCCTCCATAAATTGGAGAATAGCGAGCGCTCGAGCGGCTTCCTATGGTCTTTACAGAGGGGAAGTACGGACAATCGATAAAGGACAATCGGGAAAACGTAAGTGGCACACGCCTCCGACTCGGCCCTTCGCGGACAACCTCCGTCGACGACAAGTCTGACCGGCTGCGTCAACCTTTACTCGTACTTCAGACTAATTTTTCTCCATTTGGAGTTCTGGTCCAAACCACACTCCAAGAATGCGGACAGGACCGTCCGTCCAACCGAAGGGCCCCGGAAGATCGACCACCTTCCAGGCACCTAACCGCAAACCGGGACGACTCGTCACGTTTAATCTTGGCCCCTGTCAGCTTTTCGTACCGGTCAAGCGCCTTCAGTACTGCCTCAATGTCGCTGCTGGACGACACGAAAGCAGATACGTCATCAGTGTACGCGGAAACCCTGGATCTAGCCCCTTCAGGAACGGCGATTTCACGTAGGGCCGGACTGCACGCCCTGTCCCTCAGCCGTCGAAAGAGAGGCTCCAACGCCAAAGCTTAAAGTAGGGGCAACAGTGGACAACCCTGACGGACCAACCTAGACAGCGCAAACGCGCCCGACAGCTTCCGTTCACCTCTATCACAGTACTGAGCGAGCGATACAGGAGGCTAATCCAGCGGTAGAAGTCGGGTTCGAATCCGGCGGCCTGCAGGACAGCAGCAAGATAGCGATGGTCACCCTATCAAATACCTTGGAATGATCTAAATTGATCAGCGGGGCCTCATTTCGTCTTTTACACTCTCTATGATCGTGCGGATCAGTGCAAGTTGCTCTGAATTGTTCAGCCCCTCACAGCACAAGTCTTCTCAAGACCCAACAGAGACTCGGCACCTGACTGAAAACGCTCCAGCGGGATCTTGGCCAAAATCTTTAACTCTGTGTTTGGAAGAGTTATGGGCCTATAATCCTCTAATTTTCCCCAACATCCTTTCCCTTTTTCAACAGCGTGATCACACCCTTGTTGAACCGGTCGGGGATGGCTCCCTGCGGGAACCAGTTGTTGAACACCTTCTTCAATGCCGAGTAGACTTCACCGTCCGTAATCTCTCCCTTGCAGCCAGCCATTTCAGTCGACGAAAGTCGAGTAAATTCAGCCAAATAGCTGCGAAACTCGTCCTCACGAAGACCAGGCTCCTTGGTAAAGCGGCTCTTGAAATGCCGCCGAAACGCCTCGCATATGTCGTCAGTGACCCGAAGATTATGCCTCTCCGGGGTTTTGACTTCACGAGTGTAACGATCGGAACCTCGACGGATCTTTTCCTTGCGCAAATCTGCGCCCATGCTCACAGCTTCAGAAGACATCTTGCTTAACCTATGTCTAATTACCTGGCCTATGTAGCGCTCACTACTCAAACGCTCCAGGGCGTCCCCAGCTAAGGCTATCTCTAGGGGATCCCTCCCAGCCACCGCCCGGGAAAAACTAGCCTTAAGCGTCTTCACCTTTTCAGCTCTATCTAGGGAGAGCCTTTTGCTGAAATCAGTGGTGAAGGACCTAATCCTATCTTTAAGTCTCTCCCACCACCTATTCCCGCTAACCGCCCCCACTAGCAGCAGGTGGGTAGGTCCACTTTGCTGGAATGGACCTGCCCAACACATTTGCATGAGTGGACTCTATTCACCCATATATCTCTCCATTAAATGATTCAGGGCTATATTTAGCTTCAAGTGACTACACCAGTCTACTTGTGTGTCAGACCACTTGCAAGCCAACCAATATTCTACATGAATCCCCTTACCATTGTGACCTTCTGATCCAGTTTTCCTCTCTAATATTCCCTCTTTTTTAAAGATCTCTTGGTGGTTCTTGAATGGACTTTGGAGATAGAAGCCAGAGTATGAATGTTGGCACCATTACTGAAGGCCTGAATGATCTTTTTCTTCTCACCATTGTTCATTTGGAAAGAGAGTGGGGCTGCTACAAAACGATTTTGACCTGTTGCATTTCCAACTGAATAACTCAAATGGTTTTTCAGTGATCCTTTCGACAAATTGTGTCAAGATGGTTAAACGATTTATCTCAAAACCTGGGGAAAAAAAACTCAATTAATTTTGTGTCTTTTTTTTTTTTTTTAGATATTAAACATTTTGTGGGATGGATAATTATGCTGTTACACGATTTGGACAATTTTGCTGTTTGACCCGGTATTATTAGGTTGGCCAGGAAGTCCTGGCTGACTTCAGAAGCGGAAAGAAACCAAAAGAATTTTATGAAGAAACAACAATATTTCTTCTTCAAAATAAAGTTCATCATCGCTATTGAGCTGTCTTTTAAATTAATGCTGTGAACGTTAGAATTTATATATTATTTTCGTTCTCATTATATTCTAATATATATTGCAATTCAATCGGGTAAATATTTTGCTTATGTATCGTATATTTCGGTGTACAAGGCGACCTTTTAACCTTAAAAAATACCCCTCCAAATAGAGGGCCGTCTTATACTTCAGGTATAAATGTGAACCTGAAATCATTTGGTAGTTATTTGACTATATTTCGCCTTCTTTTTTCGATGATGTTAACAAAAACACAACTGGATGTGTGTCTCAACAAGCCGTTTAAAGATCGCATTCGAGAACGGAGGAACGAGTGGGTGGTTAACGGGGAAAAGTCATTCAGGCTACCTGTGGTGAACGCGCATTAGTACATACGCAAAAGCGGTCTCGGGTTGCATGTGGATATGTTTGTTAACACAAGTAAAATATGGGTTTTTCCTGTTAGCAACGGGACAGCTTGACATGTCTAGATACAGGCCTCTCTGCAACTGTTCCAGATCCGGGTTTTATAAGATGCTTCATTCCAATAAAAACTGGAGGAAAACCAGCAGTCGGCAAGATACGGTGTCTCGTGAAGTCGGTTCTGTGGGCATTTTGTTCCTCAAGTTAGTGCGGTATAACTAAAATTTTCAGTAATCTACAGCAGAAGGCAAAAATAAATGTTTCCTCTATGTTTTATTATCACAAATCATCTCGACGTAACCCCTTCTCTCTCTCACACTACTTGGAACTTGTCTGTTGGCCACACAAACATAATTGTTTTTCTTTAGTATATATATATATATATATATATATATATATATATATATATATATATATATATATATATATATGATAGCATGAGAACTCATGAAACCTTCAGTTATGATTGTGCACTGTTTACGAAATTTATGCACAAATATAAATATATGTATCTGGGTGTATGTGTGTGTGTCCAGGTTCTCAAACACGCGGGCATTCAATTTAGAGAACAATATTTTCCTGAAATTTTAAGAACTTAAATATGTCTCACTAACATATATATATATATATATATATATATATATATATAATATACTATATATATGGGTGAAAGTGCTCTATTCAGAGCAAGAGCGTATTTATTTTTAAAAGTTGAAATTGAGGCAAACTCCGAGCGAAGAAAGCAATCATGAAACAGCTTGTCGCCCACTGGACGTGGTGTAGGCGTCGGCTGCTTTAGGTTGGAATGAAAGATAAAAAATATGTTTGGATTATTGAGGAAAAGAGGAACAATAATTGAAATTACTTCATCAGATCCGGCGATCAGATAGCATAAAGTATAATCTCTCTCTCACTCGCTCTCTCTCTCTCTCTCTCTTTCTAGATATATATTTATGTGCGTTTGTATGTGTGTGTGCGTGTGAATATGTGTGAGTGCGTAGATGTTAGAGCGGTTGGTATCTGTTAGATTTTATACCAACTCACGCCAAGTACATCTCTGTTATTCTCTTTATTAGTTCGTATACCGCATTGTGCTACTATTGCTTATATATATATATATATATATATATATATATATATATATATATATATATATAGGAAGAAATATAGTTTTAAGGTGTGCTTTATTCATGGGATAAAGTGCTCAATATCAGAGATAGAGCGTATGTAAATATAAATATAAAAGTGAACATTGAAGTCAACACTCAGAGGCGACAGGCTGTTTCATGCTGGACGCAATCGAAAATGAAAAAGACGGTTGATTTATGGATAGCGGCGCGGATTGAGGAATGGGCGAGTCGAGTTCGAATTCCAGTTGTATCCATCACATTCACTTACGAGCTAATACCCTGGAGAAAAGTATGGATCCTCTTCTTCTCCCCCCAGCTATGGTTAAATAGCAGGGCAGACCGGGTTCTATAGCCTTTGATGGTAATTGGTCTACCACAGAAAGAACTGGCAACCAACTGCCGGAAAAAATCTGCTGTCAGTAATGTATCAAAAGATACATGATCGCCTAATTGTATACTCATGTATAACGCGTACACGAATTTTGAAGTTAAACATTAAAAAATCTATAAGAAGTATTTATCACATTTTAATGAAAGTAATACAATACATATATAATTTGTATCACAAAAAATAAGTAGTTAATATATACTTTTGAAAATCATATTCGTGACTATTAACTTCAATATTACATATTACTGGCTACATGTTCAGTGTCACATTCTTCTAGGTGCATCAAATATGTGATCTTTCTGTATAAATCGTGATTAATATTGTTGTAAGCGATGACATTTTACATTTTTTATATACTGAAATTTTATTGAATGCAAGGCACGACAGACACACAAGATAGAGAGTTACACTTACCAAAATATTACTGATGAATGTGTTGTGGAATAGCTGAACACCGCCACATGATAGACTGATATAAGACTATTTAAACAGCACTCTCGCTTATTGAAGGAAAGTAGTTAACGATTACAGTTAATTCTGTTTGTCGACTCTCTGCCTCTGGGCAGAGAGGATCCTAGATAAGGCTATGCTGAAGGACACAGTCTCATCTGAGGGTATAGACAGCTACTCGACCCCGTGTATACGGGATCTACGGGCAATTTTTGCCAGAGACTACGGGCTCGGAACGTCTCACGTTAACGATTAATCGTTACTCTGCTTGTCAACTCTCTGCCTTCAGGTGAAGAGAAACCCAAACAAGGCGTGCCGAAGGGCAAAGTCTAGTCTGGGAGGGGTAGACAGATATCCTATCCCGTGTATACGTGATCTACGAGCAAATTTTGCCCGAGCCTACAGGCTCGGAACGCCCAACGTAAAATACCGGCCTTGTGCTACATCCCGCCTTGTGGGAGGTCCCGGGTAAATACTGAGGGGTTAACGATTAATTTTGTTGTTGACTCTCTACCTTCAGACAGAGAGGAATTCACACGAGACTAGACAGCCACCCGACCCTGTGTATACGAGGTCTACGGGGAATATTTGCCCGAGCGCGTACGCTCGGACGCCTAGTTAAAAACCGGTTACATCCCGCCTTGTGGGGAAATCTCGAGTAAATACAGAAGAGTTAACGATTAGATTTCGTTAAAGCTCTACTAGTGGACGCGAAGGCTAGTCTGCTTGTAGGCAGGGTGGAACCCAGACAAGGTAATGTCGAAGGACAGAGTTTCGTCTGGGAAGGTAGACAGCTGCTCGACTCCGTCTCTGCGGGGTCTACTAGGAATGTTTGCCTGTGTGTACGCGCTCGGAAAAGTCAACGTTAAAACCGACCTTGTGCCACATCTCGTCTTATGGTGAATTCTCGGGTGAATACCAAGCGGTCAACGATTAACTGTTTATTACATTAGTCCGTGTTTTCAACCGTGCACATATTATTCTCGGGAATAAATTAATTCTTATTTTCTATATGTGTCAACCTTTCCTATTTACGACAGAACATAATGTTAAGAAATGAAGATTACAACGAAAAACCTCTATCTATAAGAGGTCAGGATTTAAGTGTTCAGGAAAGCAACCACGCAGGAGTTTAATCTAAATTGTAGCTGTTTTGGGGAAAATCATCTCTTACAAGATGGTTCTTCTTACATTTGGATTACAAGAAAGCGGATAATATGAAAATACATAGGTACCAAGAAAGCGAATAATGTTAGAATACATAGGTACCAAAAAATGGAATAATCTGAAAATAGGTATGTATCAAGAAACCGAATAATGTGAAAATACATAGGTACCAAGAAAGTGAATAATGGGAAAAAACATGGGTACCAAGAAAGCGAAAAATGTGTAAATACATAGGTACCAAGAAAGCGAATAATGTGAAATTACATAGGTACCAAGAAAGCGAATAATTTGAAAATATTTAGGTACCAATAAAGCGGTTAATGTGAAATTACATAGGTACCAAGAAAGCGGTTAATGTGAAAATACATAGGTACCTAGAAAGCGAATAATGTGAAAATACAGAGTTACCAAGACGGATGAGGTAAAAATGCAGATGTACCAAGACCTGCCGATAAATTGGAGAAAGATACAAAGCGACAGCTCAAGTTTTCCCTATTGTGGTTGGCGCCATCGGGACTATTTTTATTAATTATTCTGATTCACAAGACATTTTAGGGCATGT
This sequence comes from Acanthosepion esculentum, assembly GCA_964036315.1. Taxonomy (NCBI): domain Eukaryota; kingdom Metazoa; phylum Mollusca; class Cephalopoda; order Sepiida; family Sepiidae; genus Acanthosepion; species Acanthosepion esculentum. The sequence goes on from OZ038477.1 coordinate 133,407,918, forward strand.
GATATAATTGCAAGGATGCTGTTGGCAGCGCTGAGAAATGTGTCATGTCTCTATAGCTGGGGATAGAATCTGAGATATGTTCATCATACCCCAGCTGAAATATTTCAGAATCGGGGAAAAGCCGGATGATTCGACTCTTGGAAGTAGGATGGTGGCTTTGAGCTAAAAAGTTTTTAACTGAACTGCAAAGATTTGAACAGATGGAACAAAGAATGGAGCTTATTTAAATATTTGCCATGAAAATAGTGTAAGGATAGGTTTTGTAGCGTTTTGTCTGTGTTAAAGAATTTGAAGTGTGGAAAATAAGTCGTCACCCGCAAAACGTTTTCAACTCTGGCTAGAAATTGCGTAGCTCCAGACCAGCCATTGCAGCAGTACTCCATTTTTGGTCTCATTGGACTCTTGTAAAGATAAAGCATTACAGAAATTGTCAGATATTTTCTGGGGTGATAGAATGAACAAACTTTTTTTTCTCTCCGGCATCTTTGGCAATAGATTGAATAGAAGAGTGTAACTTGAAGTTTGGAGTTCATTTGAGAGACGTTCATGGCATGGAGCCTCATCGAGCGTGGAACCGTTCATCTTGTAAGTTCGCGTTTTACGACACGAAAATATGGTGTATATTTAAGATAACCTTACCGACAAGACAAAAGTTATTTGCTTCTGCAACTAAAGCTCGTTTATGCCAACGCTGCTGTGGCGATGGTTCAACAGCAATTAAAAAACTGCGCTGACAATGGCATTTTTTCCCCTCCCAAACTAATGTTACTTTGTTTTTGAATAATGAGGGAAGAAGTAATATTTCACTATCACGCCATTGCTGGCTGACAGTACCGATTACAGATAAATAAATAAAGTCGGTTTGTATTCGCACAGCTTCACCTAAAATGATTGGGTTAAAAATGATATTTTTGATTTTTTTTGAGCCTCATAAAAAATTGCTTGCAAACAGTTGGAAACACACTAGACATTAGGACGTACACAATAACAAGTTGCTTTGGAGCATATAACTATTGTATTTCGTAAATAAATAAATAAATAAATAAATGTAAAATGAAAAATAAATAAATAAAATGTAGACCAGTATATTTCTGGATGCTAACGCTTGTAAGGCAAGCAGTGTACCAAAATCAAACTAGTAGAAAAATTTAAATATCTGGTGGGAAGCGGGTATTTTAACAGAGGATGGGATGTGCGACATTGAAATCCGAAGGGAGATCGGAATAGTCAAAGATGCATTCAAAAAGCTAAGCAAAGTATTAAGAAACGGAAAAAAAATCGTAAGAAACAAAGAGTGTTGAACTGTTACGGTATATAAATCCTGCGAGATGGCTGTGAATGCCGGGCAATCTCTTCAAAGCTGAAGAAGTGTCTTCAAGCAATAGAAACGTCTTCTGTTGAAGATACCATGGACCGAACAGGAGAGCAACGACGAAGTTTGAGAGAAAATGGAAACAAAAAGGAAACATATTTAACATCAAGAAGAAACAGTTGAAATTTCTGGTGCACGTAATCAGGAAGGAGGGCTTGTAAAATCTAATGCGCACAGGACAGAGTGAAGGCAAGAGAGACAGAGGAAAGCAACACCTAACATATTTAGTGAGCTTATATATATATATATATATATATATATATATATTATATATTATGCCTTTAAATTCCTTGAGGAAACAAAGGGCCAGAAGATATCGTTGCTGTTTCTATAACAAGCCAGTTTTTAAGTGAGTAGGTTGTTAGCCTACTGCCCAACCCCTAACCTGGAGTATTAGGATTTGAATTCAGAGTTGTCCTTCTCCTAGCTATAGAACCCGGTCTGTCCTGCTATTTACCCAGGAGGGAGAAGAGGATTCAGAACTTTTGCAAGGGTATTTGCAAGTGAATGTAATGGATTCGACTGGAATTCGAACTCGGCTCTCTCTCTCTATTCCTCAATCCGAGCCGCTATCCATTACTCCACAGTGCCTCCATTTTTTTATAAATTATAATAAATTGTTTTGTTTGTGTTAATAAATAAATCAGGTGAGAAGGATTCATACCTTTCCCAAGGGTATTAGCACGTAAGTGAATGTAATGGATCCGACTGGAATTCGAACTCGGCTCTCTCTCTCTATTCCTCAATCCGAGCCGCTATCCATTACTACACAGTGCCTCCATTTTTTTATAAATTATAATAAATTGTTTTGTTTGTGTTAATAAATAAATCATGTGAGAAGGATTCATACCTTTCCCAAGGGTATTAGCACGTAAGTGAATGTAATGGATCCGACTGGAATTCGAACTCGGTTCTCCGATTCCTCAATCCGAGCCGCTATCCATTACTCCATCGTGCCTCATGTGAGCTTGAGTAAATTAACGGTGGTACATGGATTAGAAGAAATGACAAAAAGACAAAATATATTAGGGGCAAAAAAGGACAGGGATGTGTGGAGAGCCATGATCGCCACGTCCCGAAGGGATACGGTATATAAAGAAAACTTTTATGTATAGTTCAGAATATTAAGCAATGCTAAAGTTCAACCCCTAAAGAAGCTTAAATCTCACTCAATGTAAAGTGTTATTGTTAAAATGATCATAATGAATAAGATATTTGGATTGGTTTGGTTGGGTTCCTTTTACGGTATATCAACCTCAATGGGTTATTTAATGTCGATAAGATTTGTATTGTTGGTAATATTTTTTCTAAAAGTGCTGCTAATCATGTATTGCTAGTATTAAAACCTATTTGTACACGTTTTGACCCCAGTTTGGGGGTGAGCTATTTGCTCCTAGCCGGGACCTTAACAGGTATTTCCACCCAGAGTCAAGGTAGACCTGGCAAAACCAGTAATTAAGAGGTGTTCCCACGCCCGTCAAAACCTCCGGATCAGAGGCCTTGCTGCTGGACGTAGTTTATCGTCATACCCAGGATGGATGATAGCTGTTAACCTTCATGGTCGTTTCGGTTATTGTTGTAGAGTTATTTCCTCAGAGGAAACTGTATTGGACTAAATTCGTCCTAAATAGGTTCAACGTACAAAAACGTTAGGAACTTGTAATAATCAGTATTACGCAGAGTAATCGAGTTGTGGTCGCTGACTACTTTTTGTATTCGACTCCTACTGACTCCTACTTATAATAGATGGGAGAGTCTATTATCTATAGACTAGGTGTCTTTCACCATAACACCCCCCTCCTAACACTTTACTCCGTAGGAGTAAAACAGTTTTCTTAATTTTTTTATTTTATTTTATTTTTTTTACAGAAAAGGAAAAAAAAACTTTTTTTAGCAACATCGTAGCGTATCTCTTACGTTTTGAATCCATTTTTAAATGATCAGTCGCCTTTCTTTTTCTCTTGGATCGGCGTACCTCAGGTAACATCGTTGCTGGCGTTGGTAGATCAAATGTATAAAAAATCACCTCCATAGGTGTTTCTTCAACTGGAGCGCTGTCAACCACGTCTGAAGAGCGTCGTCTGATCTGGTTAATGTGCCGTCTGCACGTGAATTTTTCACTTTTCACCAAGTACATCATGTTGCCAATCCACTTTTCTATTTTTCCACACTCCCAGAATGATTTATTCTGTTTATAGACCTTAAAATATACTTTTTCACCAGGATTGTATTTCTTTACATGAATAAATTTTTCTGTACCTGGCTTTGTCTTTTTTGGTAATAATTTGTCGAAGACAGATCTTACCCGACGTGCAAACATCACCTCGGCTGGCGATTGTGAGGCTGGTGTTGCGTTATTTGGGGTAAGTCTGTATACCTGTAGAAACTTCTGTAGGGCTTCATCTGCAGGTATTTCCCTAGCTTTCTTTAAATCTCTTTTAAGGGTGTCCCCAAATTTTTCAGCTAACCCGTTTGATCTTGGGTGATATGGAGCTGTGGTAACATGTTCGACATTGTATTCCCTGCAGAAATCTTTGAATTGTTTCGACGTAAATTGACTTCCGTTGTCCGTCACAATTGTGTCTACTACACCAAACCTTGCGAACAATTCCAGCAGGAAGTTTTTCGTACTTTGCGTCGTCGGTTTTCTTATCCTTTGTATCTCAGATCATTTTGAGAAACTATTCACTACTATGATGTAATGGTATCCATTCAGTGGACATGCAAAATCCACGTGCAACCTAGACCATGGTAGGTTTGTTTTTGGCCAGGGATTAAATTTTACTGGGGGTGCCTTTGCAGCCAAAGCACAGCCTTTACATTTTGCCACTGCGTTCTCAATGTCCCTGTCCATATTCGGCCAAAAAACAAAACTTCGCATTAGGCTCTTCATCCTAGTGCTGCCTGGATGACCAGTATGAAAATCCTTTAATATTTGTTTTTGGAGTGTGTATGGAATCACCACACGTTCTCTATATAACAATACTGTATCGCAAAGCGAAAACACATTTGTTGTGTACTGGTCCCTCTTGGATATTTTCTTCTTTTACTTTCAAGATATACTCGTCCCTGGTGGCTTCTTCTTTTATTTTTTCTAGAGTTACTGGAAGTTCCCGAACTGCATTACACACAGTAAATTTCAGCTCTTCTTCTGACTTCAGTGAGGCAATTACCGTGTCTACTTATGGTTCGCTCCTTTTAGGAATTAACCTGGACAGCCCATCAGCATAGCCAAATTTATTCGATGGTATGTACTCCATGCTGAAGTTATAATTTAGCAATATTGTAGCCCATCTTTGTAGTCGGTTTGCTGTATGCTTCGGCAAACCCTTTTTCGATCCCAAAATCGAAATTAGAGGCTTATGATCGGTTTGTAGCTTAAAATGTCGACCGTGGAGAAAACGGTGAAATTTCGCTACTGCAAATATTATTCCTAGCGCCTCTTTCTCTATCTGAGAGTAATTCTTCTCAGCCGGAAGTAGTGCTCTAGAAGCATGAGGAATTGGTTTTACTTGACCATCTGTCATTTTGTGTAAAATACATGCTCCTATTCCATACGCACTTGCGTCGCAAGCTACTATGATTTCTAAATCCGGATTGTAATGGGTTAAAAATAATTCCGAGGTTAACACTTCCCTTATCTTTTCAAATGCTTTCTGGCACTTCCACTTCCAGGGTTTTCCTTTCTTTAATAGTTCATTTAATGGTTCCCGCAGATCATACATTTTAGGGATGTATATTTGGTAATAATTAGCTAATGAGCCGGCATGTCTTTTATAGCCGCTGCTCGCTCTGGGTCTGGCCTTCTACCATTCTTATCGATGATCAGTCCCAGATATTTCACTTTCTCCATAAAAAAAACTCGCATTTACTTTCCTTGAGTTTAAATCCCAAATCCTGTATTCTGGAAACTACTGCATTTACATGTTTCACGTGTTCTGCTATACTTGTACTTCTCATGAGGATGTCGTCCAGATACGCTACAGCAAAATCCAGGCCACCCAACATCGAATCCATTACTTGTTGGAAAATGGCGGGGGCGACCTTAATCCCAAAAGGTAGTCTGTTAAATTTATACAGACCCCGATGTGTGTTAATACACAAAAGTTTAGACGTTTCTTTTTCTACTGGTATTTGCAGATATGCATCGCTGAGGTCTATCTTCGAAAATATTGTGCCTCCATTAAGCTTCGCAAATATTTCTTCCGCTGTTGGTAGAGGATAATTATAGTCTTTGAGTGCCGCGTTTAACCCCGTCGAAAAATCCGCACAAACACGAATGTCTTTAGACTTTTTTTTCACGTATACCGTCGGAGCTGCCCAATCACTATAGTCAACTTTTTTGAGTACACCGGATTTCTCTAATCTGTCCAATACTTTATCAATCTGTTCCATTGAGGCAAACGGAACATTCCTTTTCTTTTTGAATACCGCCTGAGCGTTTTCTTTTAGAAAGAATTTTGCCTCCATCTTGGTACACGTTCCCAACCCTGGAGAAAAAACAGTAGGAAATGTTTCCTTAAGTTTCTTTATTAATTTTTTGGCTTTGGAGTTTAAACTTTCTACCTTGTAACAGAAAGAATTTATCGGTAGATCTCATAATTAAAATTCTGTTATCCAATTCGTACCAAGTAAGTTCGTGGTATTTTCCATGACAAATAGTTTAACTTTTCGCCTTTTTTTATTTAACGTGACGTTTGTAACAAGTTCTCAAATAAATTGTATTTTTTCTCCCGTCACTGACTTCGCGATTTTCTTTGTCTTCATTAAAGTTAGTTTCCCCAACTTCTTCCACGTATTTATGATAGAGAAATCCAAACCAGTGTCAAGTTGCATTTTTATTTTTTTATTATTTATTTCGGCGGTAACAAATTTTCTAGTTATTCCATCGTTTACCGCTTTGGGCTTTAGTTTTCTTATTTTATTGCCTTTATTTTTTGACCGGCAATGTGTGCTTCTATGCCCAACTCTTCCACAGTTGAAACATTTTTTATTCTAAAAATTGCAATATCTGTACCAGTGTAGTTCACCGCAAGCAAAACATGGCTTCGGGCGTTTTTGTTTGTCTTTCTCTGGTATTTTACTTATTGCTTGATAATCTGCAATTTTATAATTCTTTTTGTTAGACTGACTTTCTTCTTTATACCGTATTTTCCTTACATGCGAAATGCCAGACTGTTCTATCTTTTTTGCGTCTTTTTTTACGCTAACATATCTTGTGCAGTCTTCTGCCAATTTCTGTACCGTAATACTTGGATTGCTTTCCAATTTTGCCAGTACTAATTTTTTCAACTCTGCGTCTTTTTCCGCTACCAGCCCCTGAACAAACACCAAGCACTTAAAATTGTCTGCGCTTAACTCTGCTAGCTTGAATTCTTCACAATGCTTATTCACATTGGCTGGGTACGTTATATAGTCATGTTCGTCATCTTTCATCAAATTCAAACATTTCCACCTCTTGTGGAACAAAGATGTCTTTTTACTAAATAATTCACTTAATATATTTACCGCCTCGGTAAATGTCAACTCGTTAGTTTTTTTCGCTAAAATGTAGTTTACCAATTTGTTATGCTCAGCAGTTCCTAATTTGCTTAAAAGAAGCCTAACCTTCTTTCCTTCAGACCACAAGTGGCAGTCCTCATTATACACGTCTGTATATTTTTTATAATATTCTTCAAAAGTTATCTCTTCATCTGGACTGTACGTGAATATTTCAATTGAATTTCATATTCTATTCTCTGGGAAAGAATCATTTTGTAGACTTTTCTCTTTCCTGTTTTCAGTTATTTCCAGAATTTTGCTTTGAAACTCCCCATGCATCTGTTTCATTTTTTGTTGGAATTGCATTTGTTTATTGAAAGTTTGCTCCTGTAACTGCATCTGGAATGTTTTTTGTTGTTCTAATATTTTCGTTTGTTGTCCCAACTGGAACTTTAAAAAAATCCTGGAATAGACTTTTGCATTCCTCCATTTTTTTTTTCCAAAAGTTTACACAATGCCTAAATACCGTAGAGGAGGTTCAACGAATTGGCAATTCGTGCCCTATTTTATCAAACTGTCTTATCAAGAAAAATATTTCTTTTTCTCAGTTGAGAATACGACAGATTTTTTCGTCACTAATTTGACGTCTTGGCTTGCGAAAAAAATTTTCAAAATTTTTTTTAAAGTGTAAATCCGAGACTTTGTCGCCCACGTTATTTGTGGTGAACAACATTATTCTTCCTCCGTATGAGTGCAAATCCTCGCTGCCAAAGTTATATTGGCGAACGAATTTTTTTTTCTTCCTCCGTATGAGTGCAAATCCTCGTCGCCAAATGTTGTTGTAGAGTTATTTCCTCAGTGGGAACTGTATTTGGACTAAATTCGTCCTAAATAGGTTCAACGTACAAAAACGTTAGGAACTTGTAATAATCAGAATTAGGCAGAGTAATCGAGTTGTGGTCGCTGACTACTTTTCCTGTATTCGACTCCTACTGACTCCTACTTATAATAGATGGGAGAGTCTATTATCTATAGACTAGGTGTCTTTCACCATAACAGTTATGTTGCCGTTCATGCAAAATGTAATTCCGACAATATGAGATGCAATTTTAAGTCTGTTTCGCCACTCGGGTAGCTTCATTTATTTTTTGAGTGGTATTAAAACTAGATTATTCTCGGAAAAAAACAACTATCAAAAGATAAATTATAAGTAAATTGGAATGAAAGATACAAATTACACTTAAACATTTATTCCAATCAACATTCCTATTCCGAATGTAAGAATGCATATCCCGCATACAGCCAAGAAATGTTTAAATATGCACGCATTCTTATATTCTTATTCCAAGCTAGATTTTTATTCCAATCAACACTCCTATTCCGAATGTAAGAATGCATATTCCACATACAGCCAAGAAATGTTTAAATATGCACGCATTCTTATATTCTTATTCCAAACTAGATTTTTATTCCAATCAACACTCCTATTCCGAATATAAGAATGCATATCCCGCATACAGCCAAGAAATGTTTAAATATGCACGCATTCTTATATTCTTATTCCAAACTAGATTTTTATTCCAATCAACACTCCTATTCCGAATGTAAGAATGCATATCCCGCAGACAACCAAGAAATGTTTAAATATGCACGCATTCTTATATTCTTATTCCAAACTAGATTTTTAATCCAGTCAACACTCCTATTCCGAATGTAAGAATGCATATTCCGCATACTTGCCACAAGTTCCCCAAACAAGCCTCCACAGGTTTTAAGTTCAGGATTGTCCTTCTACACCAGTTCCATCCAGGGCTATAGACGCCAGTCTGTTTACCCATAGCTGGAGAGAGAAGAAGAGGATTAATACCTTTACCAAGGGTGTTAGCACGTAAGTGAATGTAATGGATTTGACTGGAATTCGAACTCGACTCTCCGATCCTGAAATCCGAGCCGCGATCCACATTGATAGAACCGTTTTAATTAACGTTCAGAGAATCAGTTAAATTTTTAAAAAAATAAATTAGTCATAGCATCAAAACAACATCTATTTTACAAGTGAGTTCTGTAAATGATACGGCTCTTTCACAAAACAATATTTTACGGCCAAATATCGGAATACCGATTGTGGATCGGTCTGAGAAACTTTCACCAATCTGTCGTAATACGAAGGTGAAAAAATGCGTTTCTTGTTTATTTTTGTATCTCTTGAGTGAAATATAACTCTAGTAGTGAATTCTGCGGTTTTAATTTTTGACCTACATGGGATTAGAATGATTTAATTTCCTTTTCTGCTTCCACAGGAGATTATTTGGGGAGTAGGGCGGTAAGTTTTAGTAAAAATTGACATTTTGCCTTTTCTGTTCCTATATACAATCAATGTCATTCTGTGACGTCATGTCAGTGAGATAACTTGCCAGCTGCTCAAAGACAAAGAATCCCTTGTTGGTAACGACTAGAGAATACGTACCTCTAAAAATCGTGCACCCACCACACACGAAGACAGAGACATATATCCATATAATGTGAATTATTAAAAAGAATAGACATTTTATTAAATCGACTGAAAAATACCAAAAATTAGTTTTAAGATTGCATTAACGATATCAAACTACGAGAAGTGTTATCGACATTGGATATTATGTATATTATATATATATATATATGTATATTATATATATATATATATATATATATATATATATATATATATATATATATATATTCAAGCTAATTTGGTTGAATAATTTAGACGTATTATGTCTATTCATTTTCGTTTTAATCATTACAATTCCAAGAATTAATTTCTTGCTGGCTGTAGAAAATTGATTAAAAAAAAAAATTCAACATTTTCTTTCAAATAATTTTTATTTTCCCTAGTACTTTCAGTCTCATCTGAGACCATAATCAGGAGGTTACAATGTATGTGGATGTGTATACAGTAGCTACGTAAATTCAAAATATTTTTCACTGTTCGTTTACAGCGTTTCTTTTCGAATTTTTTTCCTAGTTATGCAAGGGACGCAACTTTGGTAGTTTCTTAAAACATTAATTCGTGGACTTGAAAGGATTAAAACTAAAATAAATAGACATGATACGTCTAAATTATGTGTGTGTTTATATATATATATATATATATATATATATATATACACATACATATATATATATATATATATATATATATATATATATATATATATATATATATATATATATATATATATATATATATATGTGTGTGTGTGTGTACGTATCTATGTATTATGTTTGAACAGGTAAAATTAGATTACAATCTAATTGAGCACTTGTATTGTATAATTACAGGTGTATAAAGGACGATGTTTTCTGGCTGGGGATTAAGTAAAATCTTTGAAGTAATAAACAACCACACCTGTCCAAAAAATGTATTTTTGAAATACGATATATTTGACAAGGTCAGTTGTTGGTCACAAGTCTCACGAGGAAAAAAACAGGTTATGACGGAATCTTTTTATTCTTTTTATTGGTTCATGAACTAATCAGCAACTAGCAAGTTGGTGAAATTTTGTGGCAAAAAAAAAAACAACAACAAAAAACATGTCCTAAATTCTTTGGTGAGATTTTCGGCTTGGCAGGGAGCAGATGGTGCAAAGGAAACTTAATGTACCCTCTCTGTCACTGACAAATGGTCGGTAACATTTCCTTGTTGGAAACAATAAAATTATATTTGTGCCATTTATTATTACATTTCGCTTGATGAAAAGATGGTTTTTGACTTTCAGTGACAAATGGAGACTGCGATTCTGGGGAATTGACTTGAAGACAATCAATGCACCTCATCTTGAAGTAACGACAGTAGTTCACCAAACACCTGTTCAATCGACATAGGATGCCGTTACAATGCAATAATCTATCTATCTATCTATCTATCTATCTGTGCCCCTTCTCTAACTCTCTCTCTCTCTATATATATATATATTATAAATTAACTTATTTAAAATATGTTTTTTTTCGCTACACATTAATAACCATGTTTCAAAAATGGAAGCTAAAAGCTTTGAATTTAATTTTGTAATTAAAATCTATCTATCTATCTATTATAAAGAAAGGCCGTCCACGTATGTTTCTTATAATATGTACATAGTAGACCGGTTAAAGAAAGTCCAGAGATAAAAAAACAACAGAAATAATAATATTGATAATAAGACTAATAATATTTATTATATATTAGTAGTACTTCCTCCCCACTTCTTGTTGAGAAAAATCACAGGCGTGTCCCAAAATTCATATTATTAAAATCTCCTTCATCATGCTTCCACTTCGCAAAAATGGCCTACTAATATACAATAAATATTGTCAGTCTTATTAACAATAATATTTTGTTGTTGTTTTATCACTTCAATTGCTTTAACCGTCCTATCATATACATATATATATATATATATATATATATATATATATATATATGTGTGTGTGTGTGTGTGTGTGTGTGTGTGTGTGTGTTTCAAAATATGACGAACAAAGAATATTTTTTAAATATTTTTATTCAATTATTGTGGTAACATCAAAATAGAAATTTTGTTGACATGAGAAAATTTAGATAATAAACTTACAAAGTTTTCCTTGTCCTTTATTGTTAAACAAACATGCGTAAAAGTAGGTTTGGTTTGGTTTGCTTTATGGTATATCAACCTCAATGGCTTATTTAATGTCGACTAGATTTTTATCGCTGGTAATATTTTTATTCTATCTATCTATCTATCTATCTATCTATCTATCTCAGTATATATTGGTTCGGTTTGATTTGTTTTACGGCATATAAACCTCAATGTATTATTTAATGCCGACAAGATTTTTATTGCTGGTAATATTTTTATTCTATCTATCTATCTATCTATCTATCTATCTATCTATCTATCTATCTATCTATCTCAATATACATTGGTTTGCTTTGCTTTAAGGTATATCAACCTCAATGGATTATTTTTGCCGACAACATTTTTATTACTGGTAATATTTTTATTCTATCTATCTATCTATCTATCTATCTATCTATCTATCTATCTATCTATCTCAGTATACATTGGTTTGGTTTGGTTTGTTTTACGGCATATCAACCTCAATGGATTATTTAATGCCGACAAGATTTTTATTGCTGGTAATATTTTTATTCTATCTATCTATCTATCTATCTATCTATCTATCTATCTATCTATCTATCTATCTATCTATCTATCTCAGTATACATTGGTTTGGTTTGGTTTACGGCATATCAACCTCAATGGATTGACAAGATTTTTTATTGCTGGTAATTTTCTTTTCTTCAAAAATGTATTGCTAGTAATAATTTATTTTTAAAAATTCATTGCTGTTAATAATTTTTTTAGAAAAATGTATTGCTGGTATTAAAGCCTGTGTTTACACTTTCATAGTGTTTTGACCCCAGTTTGCGGGATAAATATTTGCCCAGAGCTGGGACCTTAACAGGTGCTACCACCCTGGGTCAGGATTGACCTGGGAACACCAGCAATTAAGAAGTAGTTCCACGCTTCTCAAAACCTTCCAGTCTGAGACCTTGCCGTCGGATTTTGTTTAACAATTACCCAGGACGCGGATGTAGTTTATCGTCTTACTCAAGATGCCAGAAAAGTAGGATTCTTTCTCAAATATACAATGCATATGCATGAATGTGTTGATATGGTAATGCTAATATTAAATGTTTCCTTATACGGAAACATTTAGCATTCATTGATCGATCATTATCGGCTGAAATTTATAAAACTTTTCTATTAAAATCATTTTTGTTAAAGGAAATTAGGTTTCTCAAGTCCAGTAACTGTTATTGCTCTTTCCAGTACTGATGAGTTTTCAGTATCTGTCTATATTTCTGAGAGGGGAATTAAGAGGAGATTACGGATAACCATTAGACATGGCACTTGGAACTAGAACAGTCTATCTCACTGACCGAAATAAATGGTTCAGTTCGATATTCCAGCCACCTGAAGAAGGCCGGAACGTACAACAGCCGAAACTCTGTAATAAATATGGCTACAAAGATGAGAATAATAGTTCGAATAATGTAAATAATGAGTTTTCCTTCTTAACCCTTTGTTCGAAGTAGTGTGGAAAGTCGACATCTTGATTATACAATTCTTTTCTCTTCTTGCTATATGTTCTATCCGTTTTAGTCGTTGCCGCTGTTGAAAAATCCTCACGCGGTGTCTTTTTCCTTTATTTAGTAAAGATTTTGTTTGGGATTCTGTAACGGCAGTCCACGTGTTTCGAAGAAGGAATGACCCTCTTTAATATCTACATGATACTTATCCCAAATATGAATACCTATATCATTAGCAGAGGACCCCTCATCAGCTATACCGATCTCGGAAGGGCCAATAAGAACGTTGTTTTCTAATAGTAGATTCGTTGACATGTGGTATGAAATGCATCTCTTCACATCTGTTGCTTGTAAATGCGCAGAGTATAGTCTGCGAAAAGTTTAAATAGTCTATGGCTCTTATTCCCTCATAGTGCTCCTGATGACGTTTGAAATGATTAGGCATTGCGGTTTTCACAAGGCGCGTCGTACGACTTTGTAGGCTGATGTTGTTCCTGTATCATATTCAAAGCTTGGGTTGCGATTTCTAATGGATGAGCAAAGGAAGTTACTAGTTATGTGGTCATATGTTGTTCGGTGATTAATATAAGTAGTATACAATTGTCTATTCAATATGGATGGAATTTCCTGGAGTTGCATGATGGCATCATTATGCCTCTTACCAGAACGAATGCCAAAATACGTCGTTAGGATTTGAATTTCATAGCTGACTGATAGTCTGTTTAATACAATATTCATTAGTATTTTCAACATAATGGATCCAATTGAGGGCTAATTTTTGTTTCCATCGAGCGCGTAAGGCGTCCCATGCCCTATGGCTGTGGGATGCTTTTCTTATCATAGACTTCCGACGAAAAATGAGAAATTTGATATATAATAATCTATCTATCTATCTATCTATCTATCTATCTATCTATCTATCTATCTATCTATCTGCGCCCCTTCTCTCTCTCTCTCTCTCTCTCTCTCTCTCTCTCTCTCTCTCTCTATATATATATATATATATATATATATATAAATTAACTTATTTAAAATATGTTTTTTCTCGCTACACATTAATAACCATGTTTCAAAAATGGAAGCTAAACGCTTCGAATTTAATTTTGTAATTAAATTAAAAACATTAGTTCTATTTTATTCTCAAAGGAATTTTAGAGTAACTTATTTTTAAAAACCATATTTCAAATAAGTTAATTTATAAAATGAATGCTCTGTAAATTTATATTGGGCACTATTTTTAAAAAATAAAAATATCTATAAGAACACCGGATTATATATCTTACTTTTCTTTCTTTCTTTCTTTATATATATATATATATATATATATATATATATATATATATATATATATATATATATATATATATATACAGGGTGTATCAAAAATACTGTAACAAACTTTGGGGGTGGGTTCCTCACACCAAAACAAGGACAAACGTCCATATAAACATATGTCAGCAAATCCTTCGTTTTGGTATTATTAAATTTAAAGAAAGTTTACAGTAGATGACACGCTGTATTTCAATGTAGACTCTCTCTCTCTCTCTCTCTCTCTCTCTCTCTCTCTCTATATATATATATATATATATATATATATATATATATATCCGATGTGATGAGAACGAAAGTAATATATGAATTCCAACGTTCACAGCATTAATCCAAAAGAGGTCTCGATACCGATAGTAAAGCGATAATTATTTATTTATTATAATTTTGTCATAAAGACAAAACCATTTTACTCACTACGAAGATGCAACTTGGTTTCAGTGCATTTCAACTGCACTGCGACGGGTGAGAATCGAAAGTGGTTATATCATTAAATAACCATTTTCGATTCTCACCCGTCGCAGTGCAGTTGAAATGCACTGAAACCAAGTTGCATCTTCGTAGTGAGTAAAATGGTTTTGTCTATATGATAAAATTATAATATATATATATATATATATATATATATATATATATATATATATATATATATATATATATATATATATATATATAATTGTGCGTACGGAGATGATTGGTAATATACGATACTAGTTATAAATCAGTGAAATGCGTTCGAATTTACGCCGAGGCTACTTATGTATATTTACCTACAAAAAGTATAACATATCAAGTTAGATAACTTCAAAAATATTTAATCCTTCCTACGCTATATGTGATGGAAAAACATTTTTGAGTGAGTAAACATGCGGGTTAACAACTCTTTTATAACTACGTTATCTATCCAAACAGTAACCACGAAAATCTGTTAAACCCATAGTTAACCTTGAAATAATAATTATAAACAAAATTTAATGGCCACATGTATGATGTCCGACACAACAATCTGATATCAAAAGAAAAGACCGAACATTTTATAACAAACAACTGTAATTTCAGCGAACATCTTAAGGTAATCATTCTGAAAAAAATCGACAGAATTCACCGAATTCTCAAACCTTAAAACGCATGAGGGTAGTGACGTATGAAAATTACTAAAGTCCCATCTCCGGGTTAAATTAACAAAATGATAGGAGAGTTCCAAAAGATTTATACTAAACTGTTGGATTAATTGCTCTTACTAAGTAATCAACTAACAATTTTAAGATGAGTACGATTCCCGTTCATTTGCATTGCATTCACGTGGGTCGCGTTTCATTCATTTTATCGCGTTGGTTACCAGTACATCCGTTTTTTCTAAAAACAAACGACGTTTGTAGAAATATTTGTATTTTTCTATATTATTTTATACTTGTATGCAATTTTTAAACATAACTTGAAGACAGACATACTGTAGAATTATTGTTAAACACTATCATTTCTTTGTTCTTAAATCACGCTCTTCTCTAAGTGTTTAATAATAATAATAATAAAAGCCAATAACCTCGATATGCTTGTCAAAAATTTACCTGGATGCTTGCTGAGGAAACATTCCTTGTTGATTTATATATTTCAGTCAAATTGTTCAGCAAATTAATGAAATACAAGCAGCTCAAAATTGAAAGTAAAAGATGTGGCATCGGGAAAACTTAGACTATCCCAATTGATAGCGTTGCATCAAAAAGCATACCAAAAATATGCAAAAATAATGTTTTTTTTAACTACGTGATGAATCGATTTGGGCTGAAATGCAAATGTTTGCACTCATGGTTACTTGATACATCAACAGGAAATTTTTTCATCAAGGTGACAGGTTAAAGACTTATACTGTTGGGATTTGCATGGCAATTCTCACATATCCACAGAACCATATTTGAATTAATTCTTCATATTTTGATGTTTCTTCAATGATTCTTATTTATTGTGTTTTTGATACACAATTGCGGCACGAGGCCAAAAAGGGGAGGGGTAGAGGCTGGTCGTCTTATACCTAGCTAATCCGATTCACGACCCATTCACTCATTACAATTTGCCCAACGCCATAAAAAATCGTCCATCACCAATCAATCCTCCATACACCATAATACCGGATTCTCTCAAGGGGGTCCTACAAAACGCGCCCCATGCCATAAAAATCTGATGATGCTAAAATTTATAATTAAAAATCTATGGATGACTAAAATGAGAGAGGAAGGAATGAACCTCAAAACAAACTAAATACGAACACAAGTAAACTAAACATAACTGATGTTAGTAGGGCCCATCCAACCCTCAAAAAAAAGAGAGGCCGCTGTATTCTGCCCATTGGACAAAATCAAGAAGCTCTCTCGCTAAGGGAGTGGGAAAAGGAGAAAAATATACGGGCATGGGAAATAAAAACTTGACCCAGTTGAGATAAAAAGGGGCCAGAACAAACTGGGGACGTTGGGAATCTCAACTTGGATCATAACCAAAGAGACAGCCGGGAACAGGCAAGGACCAACTCTTACTCACATTAACTAGGTACACAGAAGCTTGTCTAACCTAAACAAGAAGGAAACCACCCCGATGTGACGTAGGTTTCTTCAATGATTACATAATATTAGTTTTCCAGAAATCATTTAATTTGTTTATGCATTTTAACTGTTATCTGTACCTACGCGTACACATTTTAATTAACAATTTAAAATACTATACACACGTCAATGAAATCATACAATTAAGAAAAAATACTACTGTTAATGTCAGCTACATATCCTACCAACTGTATCAACAATCATGATCTGTTGACTCGAGATCTGTCGGGTTATCTGGTTGAAACTTGGAGGCAGCTCGTAAAACAAGCAACCAGATTCAAATAATAATAATAATAATAATAATAATAATAATAATAATGATAGAAACTGGTACGAACACCACCCTGACCCGGTTACGGAGATAGGACCTGTTACAATTCTATGGGACTATACAATACACACTGACAGAACAATCAAAGCCAAACGCCCAGACATTGTTATTAGAGAGCACAAAAAAAATAAGTGCCTCCTTATTGATATGGCAATCCCTGCAGACTGCAATGTAACTTTGAAGATATTCGAAAAACTGTCAAAATACAAAGACCTTGAAAAAGAAATCTCAAAAATGTGGCACATGGGAACATCAACAATCCCTGTCGTAGTTGGAGCCCTAGGATTGGTTGAAAAAGATTCCAGTAGACTAATTGAAGGGATTCTTGGAAGCCCATGCCTCAAAGAAATACAAAAAAATTGTTCTCACAAGTACAGCCCACACTTTACGGAGGGCTTTATCTATGTAAAATATTTTTCTTTTTTTTTCTTTTTTTTTCTTTTTTTTTTTTGTCAGTGGAAAGTGTCATGATGCCATTTCTAACCTTAGGGACCCGGAAAGAAATGTGTAAACGCCAGAAATCAAAGGAAATAAAAAAAAAATAATAATAGTGCTAATATCATAAGCGCTTGTGGAATAAGGCAGGTCGATATTGGAACCGGAGCATTGCACTGAATTTGAAAGTTGGGGCTTCACATGACATGCAGGGTGTCCGTAAAGTTTGCGATAGAAATAATCTGAAAAAAATGTTATAAAGTTTAATGTACCTAGTTTTAAATATAGCTAAAATAACTAATGTGATTTCAGGCATTACTGTAAATCAGTTGGCAAATGTTTTCCGTGAACTGCAAAATCGTATTACCCTTTGTATTGCTAATGAAGGAGGACATGTGGAAACTTAAATAAAATTTCAATAAAACCTTAAAAAAATATAGATTTACTTCTTTCTAACCCTTTTTACAAATTATTTCTATCGCAAATACAAATAAAATTATAAATATTTTAAAGTGCACACGAACTTTATGGACACCCTGTATAAAAATGCAAAATTTTTTTTCCCCAAATCGTTACATTTTTTTTTTAAGGAAACGAGTTTAAATATTAAACTTAGGTTCAAAACCGGAGCGTTGGTATTACATTTCGGTGATCAGTGAAAGCCTCATAGCACAGCCTTATGACATTTATAATTGAATTATATTCAGCTGGTTGTTTTGAAATTAAAAAGGGATAAAAACAAGTCCATAACCAACATCTGTATACCTTCAACATGATCCAGAGAATAAAGCAACACTCGATCGAAATAGAGAATGTTGCCTTAAAGAATTTTAAACAATTTAAAACACAATGATTTCCAAAATATCTTCTTTTGTCAATGTTGAACTCAGATGAAATGTTATCTCTACACATACATTTTAATTTTAAAATTTAAACTAAAATACACACGTCAATGACATTATACAAATAAAAAAAATTATTTCTGCAAATGAAAATGAAAAAAAAAATTCTTCATACTTAATTAGTTTATGTCAATTTACAAGACTAATTTTAAAAATTTCATTCAAATTGAATCACAAAAATATAACCAAGTATGGGTAAATTTTTCGATAAAAATATTTTTTGGTTTCAGAAATAACGAGCCAACAAAGAAGGGATTAAAAAAAATATGTTCCTCAACTCAGAAGCGACACACTTGATCAAATTTGAATAAGCTCTCCCTAAATGAAATTTGTGTATCTGTTCTTGCAGAAGGTTTTTCAAATAATGAACGGCTTTATGCTCTAATGAATAAAACGAACCGCACATTGGCAAGGTGTGGAAAAATTAGTACTGAACCTTGATAAATTGTATGTAGACAACAAGAAAGGTACAAAGACATTATTACTAGACCATTGTCATCAAATAAGATCAATTATTTCAAAGAGAATTTGTACTGAACAATTTTGTTATACAGTGCAGTATAGTGCGATTTCCAAGCGTAGCTCAGATGTGGCACAAGGCCGAAAGTATGAGGCACCCAGTGAGGATCGAACTCACTACTCAGTCATAATTGTGCTAGCAAGACGAGCTTGCTAACCATTACACCGCCTCGATGTGCCCAAACTGACTTTCTAAGCGTAACTTAGATGTGGCACAAGGCCGAAAGTATGAAGTAACCAGCGAGAACGAACTCACTACTCAGTCGTAACTGTTTCAGCGAGACAAACTTGCTAACCATTACACCACGCCTAGGTGCTCTTTTATTAGATGTGGCACAAGGCCGAATGTATGGGGTACCCAGTGAGGATTGAACTCACTACTCAGTCGTAATTGTTCTAGCGAAACAAGCTTGTTAACCATTACACCGCCTCGAGGTGTGCAAGTGCGATTTCCAATAAACAAAGTAAATTTAAAACATTTTGTCTTATAGTTTGGTTCCAGCAGTATTATGGTTTTATGTGCCCTTTTATAGGGTACCTAGACGTGGTGTAATGGTTAGCAAGTTTGATTCGCTAAAACAGTTACGCCTGAGAAGTGAGTTCGATTCTCACTGGTTACTTCATACTTTCGGCCTTGTGCCACGTCTAACCTACGCTTAGAAAATCATTTTTTGTGGACCTCGAGGTGGTGTAATGGCTAGCAAGCTTGTCTCGCTAGAAAAATTACGATGGAGTAGTGAGTTCGATTCTCACTAAGTGCCCCATATTTTCGGCCTTGTGTCACATCTAAGCTATGCTTAGAAAATCAATATATACACTTTTATGTATTTTGTTGTTTTTATTATGATCTGACAAATGATGTAAGATCTTATTCATTGAGTAGCCTTTTTTGTAATCTTACAATTTTTACACAGTAAAAAATTGCATATTTTGCTTATGGTAATTCATAACTAGAATTTTGGCTTGAATATTGTTGTGGAGCTCTCCCCTTTTTACACAAGATGGACTCGTCTAAAGTATACTTATTCTGACAGAGTGGAGATACGTTGAGTACACAGGGTGTTCACAAAGAGATACGTTGAGATAAGGTTGAGATACGTATAGTCCACACACACACACACACACACACACACATACACACACACAGAGGGAGAGAGAGAGAGAGAGAGAGAGAGAGAGAGAGAGAGAGAGATAATTACGACTTCACTTACAGAGACTTGTACATATACTTTCTACTAACCCGTATTCCTGGACTACTAATCTTCATTTCAAGTTTGTTTCTTACGTTCAATACACTTATTTTTCTATTTCAATTACTGGCGTTATTTATTTATTTGTGCAGGATTCCCTCCCCGGGATCCACAACAAATATATTTCCATCTAATGTATGTGATAAAAAATCTCAACTTTATTTGGATTTATTCTTAAAGCAGTAAAATTTTAAAGTAGAAATTTTGTAAGCCCAAACCTGCTAAAATTAGTTATTTCTGTACATTTTTCAGCCTATCTTTAAGACCAAATGCTCCAAAATTGCTAAAAGCTATGTATCTAATTTTGGTGTTACTAGTTATCATATCAAACCTCACTAGCTACCGTATTGAGTGCAATATTGATTTTCTAAAACAAAGTGAAAAACCAACTTCACCGACTGTGCAATGCTTGTCCAGAAAGAATACAAGTGACAACAGTAGCTTCTCATCTGTATTGGTGAGATTATGTAGGACGTTTTCAGTCGAAATAGACGAGAAATGGTCCCGCCATAAGTCAGAGAAGGCGATCGAGAAAGAGTAAGCCAAGGTTTTGAAGGATTTCAAAAATCCAAATGCGCCGCCTCCTTGAGGCCACCAAACCAGACATCGCCGACGAGGACAAAGAAAAAAGAAAATGCTTCTTCATCGATGCGGTTGTGTTCTTGGTGACCAAAAATATCAAAGTTAAAGAAATTGGCAAGCTTAAGAAATGCGCTGACATACGGATTGATGTCAGAACGTGGGACGTTTAGGCCACTATTGTACTAGTTATAATTGCGGCGTTGGGGTCTGCGCGATCGAATTTAAAAGTCCTCTATTGGGAAAGTCGGAATAGAACATAGTATCAGCAAGCTTCAGAAGTCTACTTTGCCTAGCACTGCAAATATACTGCGAAAATTGCTATCTGTTTGAGGCCGTATGACTTGATGGAGAGCACACATAATGTGTGATTTCCGGTTAAAAACTAAACTTATCCGAAAGAAGATAATAATAATAATAATAATAATAATTTGTCTATATTTCTGAGATGAGGTATTATGTACCTTATTTACATTATTCGGTCTATTGTCCTCATATTTGTCGCCATATTTATTACAACGATAACAATGATAACAGCAAAAATTGCAATATGAGCACTGGAAAAAAATGTTTGCTGAAGACATTAGGTTTATAATAACCAGAAATTCATAGACAAGGACACATGGCACAGTGGATAAAGGCGTTAGTTAGATCCAGTGACAGCACCCAAAGAGTGCGAGTTCAATACCCGATTAAGGCGGTGGAGAATTTGGACAGGGGAATTAACAGGAGATGACTGATAACTGACATCCATTAAACATGGCACGTGGAACTAGAACAATCTACCTCAGTGAGCGAAATAAAGGGTTCAGTTCGACATTCCAACTACCTGAACAAGGCCGGAGCGTACAACGGCCGAAACGTTGTAATAAATATGGCGGCAAAGATGAGGATAATAGTCCGAATATTACCTCATCTCAGAAATATAGACAAATATAATGAACTTTTAACTTCTTTTATTAGTTGTAACTGAGTGATCAAAAACAACAGTAGAAAACTGGAATTGGTTTAACACCAAGTTTATTATCTTTTGGTACAGGGAAACATAATGTAGAATAGAAACCAGGAAAGAGAATCTTTAGCTGCGAATGACTGTTTTTCAGAAAAAGATACTGCCCCTCCTGCTACTCCTCTTCATGTAGGAGTATTTTTATGTCTTTCGTCCGACGGCCGAGTCCAAACTTTTGGGAAAATATTGTATCTTACAGCAAATATTTAACTTCCTAGTAAATTCAAATTCAAAAACTTAGCTTAGATGTGGCACAAAGCCGAAAGTATGGAGCACTGACTGAAGCTCAAACTCCCTACTCTGTTGTAATTGACTTAGTGAGACGAACATGCTAACCATTATGCCACGTCGAAGTGCTTCACATTAATATCTAACGATTTTACTCGTCCCCATATGGTGACGAGATGTGACACGTCGGTTTAATGTGGGGAGCCCAAGCGCGTGTATCTGGCTAGTAACCATCTGAAGAAGGCCGGAGCGTACAACGGCCGAAACGTTGTAATA
The DNA here is from genome assembly GCA_964036315.1 of Acanthosepion esculentum. NCBI lineage: Eukaryota > Metazoa > Mollusca > Cephalopoda > Sepiida > Sepiidae > Acanthosepion > Acanthosepion esculentum. The sequence goes on from OZ038477.1 coordinate 133,430,317, forward strand.
AATACGGGGATAAAGATGAGAACAATAGTCCGAATAAGGAAAATAATAATGTGTTCTCATATCATGTGTCGTTTTCTGTCTGTGTGTCACCTCATCTCTTTACGTTTTCTGATACAAAAAATGTCCTTTGAAGTTTCTTGTTGAAACTTGAAGCAATTTGTATTATATAAAGCAAAGGAAAAACAACAACAATACTACTAATAATAATAACAATAATAACTATTTTAATATGTTGATATGAAGATCGTATTTCGAGTTATATCCATGTCCTTTTGTGACATACGTCAGCGTACGTGTAACGTATATAAACAAAACTCTAAAATATGTCAAATACACGGATATATCTCGCATAAGATGAGACTTGACAGTACGGCCTGGGTCCAACATGACTCCACCCCGTATCTCGCTCTAAAGAATAGCTCTTGGGTATGGCGCGGCCTCATACTGTGACGACTTGGGTAATAAAAAAAAATTACCATGGTGATAATTCAACCTTCTGTCGATATTTAATCACGTGAAAAAGAAAGAAAAAAAAAGTCACGCACTTCAACCGAATGTTGCGTCTTCTCACTTTCAAAAGGAATCAAATAATCGCTTTAGACTTTTCAGAGCCGCGGGCTCATCTCCACTTACCAGATTTCCTTGCTTGTGTTTCGCGCATGCGCACATCCGCCTCCATCCACAGAGGCACACACGCCTGTGTGGGTAGTGAAACGTTGAGCAACTCAGAAAGAAAAAAAAAATATCGGTTGTCCGATTTCGAATTCTAGCCGAATTCGTTACGTTCAATTTCTCAGAAATACCTTTTGAAAATCTATGGATCCGAATACTTTACGTTCTACCCCCAGTTATGGGTTAAAGAATTAAATAAAGTAAAAAAAGTGTTCCGTCAGGATATCCCTGTCTAGACACACCACTGCTTCCATCGTTGCCGTATATGCAGTTGCCCTACGACCTTAAAAGTGTTACGAGAGTCGTGACGTGGCGAGAATAAAATCACGGAATTTGAACAGCGTTCGTGAACCGAAAGTAGTACGGATTTTGCCGCTACTCTTTGTGAGCAATACCCATTATTAGGGCGTTCAAAAGTTCCCAGTGCTTTATATATTCAAAAGTAATGACACAATAGAAAACCGCTTTTGGATAAAAACAAAACAAAATTAAAGTTAGAAACATACACATTCACACACGTACGCATAATGCGTACGATTGTGGCATATATATATACATTCCTCGCGTTGCATGCATCTACACACACACATATATATATATATATATATATTTATATGTGAAAAGTGTGTGTATATAAATTTAATTATAAATATATATATATGTAATATATTATTATTTATATATTATATGCGCGGTACTTATTAGAAAGCGCTCAATATCAGAGATAGAGCTAACATATTTGGTTGGATTGATGTGAGTTTGATATAGATATGTCAAGTCCCATACTGTCTACATATGTTTATATCTGTATGAGCCCCGGTGGGCGAGCGCGTGTGTATGTGCGTCTGCGTAGCTCAATGGGTGTACGGACATGCATCTATGTTTGCCTTAGCATGAGTGACATCACGACGACGACCCCCCACTTCCATAATAACACCAATACACGCAATCTACATAAATCCAAATTTTTAAAAATTTAATCAGTTTGACGATCGCAAAAGCGTGAAACCCAGAGTCACAAACTCATATCAATCCAACCATATATATATATATATATATATATATATATATATATATATATATATATATATATATATATATATATGCGTGTGTGTGTATTCCTCTCGGCACACACATATATAATTATATTGTTTAAAATTTAATCTATGTATGGAAAAGACTACTTAGTATGAGAGAGCGTTTGTAGAAATACACAGTATATGCATAAAAATCAACACTGCATAGAAGATGCCAGTTGCACAAATGGTATCAAAATCATTCAACAAGTTCTCCCCGTTTCATTTTTCTTTATATAGATGTTCCAATTTTTCCAATATTATTCCCAGATCATTTTCCAATTTATTCAAGATGATCTTCGCCCTCTCTTTCTTTCAGCTATAAATTTCAGTCTTGGAGTAACAATTTGCCTCAGTACGATTTCATTTTAAAGTCTATTTTTTTCACTGCTTTTTGGTCTTTGGTAGCTGAAACTCCTCTCTCACATGCCAAACATCTTATGGATTGAGTTGGATCTTTTCTAATCGATCTCTTTAGTTCTAAGTTGAAATGATGATCCCTCTTTCTGTTGTGACCCCGTGATCCAGATTTCCTCTCTACTGCTCCCTCTTTTTAAAACGTATTCACCGTTCTCTTGATGGTCCTTGAATGGACTTTGAATATGGAAGCCAGAGTATGAATGTTGGTGCCATTACTGAATGCTTGAATGATCTTTTTCCTCTCACCATTGCTCAGTTGTGAAAACTGTGGAGCTGACACAAACGGATTTTAACCTGTTCTCCTTGTAGCTGAATAGCTCAAAGGTTTGTTTTTTTTAGTTATTTTTAAGATAAATGGCATCAAGATGGCTATATATCTTACCTGAAAACTCAAGAAACTAAAATTAGTTTAGCGATTTTTATATATTAACCATTTTTGTGGGATGATCATTTATGCTGTAACACGATTTGGACAATGTTGCTGTTACATATATATATATATACATATCATTTTAAGTGGTACATTAACTAAATATGCCCTCATTTTTTAAGATGTGGGTCTAACTTGTAAATCGTCCCTTCTTTTTATGTGCCATGTTCTTTCAGGGACACCTCCCACTCCCTCTGCTCCCCCCCAGACCACATCTGTCATCCAATTGCTTAAGTCCGCCAGGTATATCATGCATTGATTTCTCTTGTCTCTCTTTCCCTCTATTCGACCCGTGAGTATCAGATTCTCCAGGCCCTCCTTTCTGATTATGTGTCCCAGAAACTTAAGCTGCCTCTTCCTGATGTTGAGTATAATCCCCCTCCTTGTTTGCAACCTAAGATCTCATCATTGCTCACACGCTCGATCCATGATATCCTTACCATCCTTCTGTAGAACCACATTTCTGTCGCCTCGAGTCTCTTCTTTATCTTTGAGGAGACCGTCCAACATACGCTGCCGTAAAGAAGGACATATGCCACGTAAGAGTTCAGTATTCTTTTCTTTGTTACCAAAGAAATCCTCCTATCTCGCAGTACTCTGCTCAGCTTTTGGAATGTGTCCTTGGCCATCCCGATACGCCTACGGATCTCAGTGTCGCACTTACCGTCCTCTGTCAAGACGCTTCCCAGGTATTTAAACTTCCGCGTCTGCCTTATTCTAGTGTTCCCGACCTGCAAGTCGCATTTCGGGCTTATCCTCTTACTGATGACCATGCATTCCGTCTTCTTATGGTTTATGCTTAGTCCCTTCTTCTCACTCTCCGTCGCTACCTTCTGTAGGAGATTTTTGTAATTTCATTTACTTGTCTACTATCAGCACTGTGTCATCTGCGTATCTTATATTGTTAAGTGTGTGGCCGCCAATGCTAAATCGCGGTAGGGTTTCTAATTTCTTCAGGATTGCCTCGCCGGATAGGTTGAGCATGTCTGGTGAGAAGACGCATCCTTGCCTTACGCCTCTTTCTATTTTTGTATATTCACTGAGCTCGTTTCCCATGTGCATGCACGATGTTTGCTGCCAGAATAGGTTCTTGATTATTCTGATATCGTTCCCGAATATATCAAGGTTGCTGAGCAGTTCCATCAGATCCTTGTGTCGCATTTATATTCTCACATAATTAATCATTTTTACATGTTTCTAATATTTAGATAATTGTTGTGGATTCCGAGATGAAATCCGGTATCAATAATACAACGCCAAGACTGAATATAGGAAAATAAATGTATTAACGTAATAATACAAAACTGGTAATACAGGTTAGTAGTTCCAAGAATGCGGGTTAGTAGCAAAATATATATATAGTCTTTGATATCGACGTATCGCTGTATGACGTCTTACTGAGCCTACGTGCTCTTTACTGTGACTCTTGCTCGCTACGTTCGTACGCTCGTTCCTTTCGACGTTCGACTATGTTCGACCTTTCCCGACTGTTTCTCTATGTTCGACCTTTCACTTTCTCGGGAATCCAACTAGCAGTAGTATATGTATACCCTGGGTGAGTCCATTTGTGTAAAAAGGGGAGAACCCCTCAACAATAATACAACTTGAGGTAACAGAGATGTAGTTCTACAGAAGAATGCTGAGAATACTGTAGACGGGGTATATGAGCAAAAAAGAAGTTTTAAGAAAAATGGAAACAGATTTTTCTGAAACAAATGATGATCATCAATTAAATGTGTTTCAGTTAAACCCCCATTAGCACTGTGGGGCATTATTACAACATTAGTAACGTGGCTTTTCAAAAAGCCTATTTAAGATAATTTAATTTTCTTGTGATATATTATTTTGAATTGCAATATTTACATTCCAGCTGGAGGATCATCAAAAAGCCGTAGCGAAGGGTGAAACAATGAAATCAGGCATGGCTGATCCTGTATGAAGGAAAAAGGGTAGTCATCAGGGTTAAAATACTGGATAGTGAAGAAAACTGGAGAGTTAAGCGTCTGAAAGAAACAGCACACATGCTAAGGCTCTGAGGATCTGCTTAGTAGACCTAGCATAAAAAACTAATACATTATGGTAGCCGCTAATTAAGAAAGAAAGACAAATGACAACAAGATTCACCAGCAGCTGGAACAAAAAGAAAATCTTCAATGAGTACCGTGAAGCATGAGAAATAAGATCAGTACCCATCAGCAGGTAGGTTAGGTTTAAGTCTCCAGGTTCTACATGGAGAATTGTCCGACGGGACTGGATTAAAATGTTTTTTCGCGAATTTGTTACAGTAATCGTGAGTTCTATCCTGGGTAGTGTGTACTTGGACACAGTGTAAACGGGTCGAGCAATAACTGGGAAGTAGTAAAAATACGAACTGGACGAAATATCCGTAGTCATAGGCAGTGAAAAAAGAACTGTCTACCCCCGTACATTAAATATAAGGTTCAATTCGGAATTACCTGTAGGTTCTCGGTTCGATATACACCTGATGAAGGCCGGCCAAAACGACCGAAACGTTGCGATAAGAACAACAAAAGGGAGGGCAATAGCCCGAGTGCAAATAGTGCAACTAACACCTCATCCCAGAAATTCCGACAGATTTTATTTTTTTTAAGCATTTCACCCCAAGCAAGGCAAGAGTGCCACTAGCACACAAGCGGGTTACAGAGAGTAAGAGCAAGCGTAATGAGGGTTGTTTGAGAGAAGGACGGGGATCGGAATCAAGGCGTCAGAAAATGTCGATTGAAATTACATTTGAATATTTGAAGATTATAGCTATTAGGGAAGCAAGTAAGCGGAAGGGAGTTCTACAGTTGGGAAGTGCGAGAGTAGAAGGTGTTAGAGTAGAGGTGGCGGTTACATTTACCTGTTTCGACAGTGAACGGGCGGGACCGAAATGTCAACCGCTTAAATTCATGCACTTGGGGTACCCGTGAAATTTTTGTTTTTGTTATATATTTTATGGCTTTAAATTGTCTTTCTGTTTTTTTATACGATAAAATATAAAAATAAGTTTTATTTTGAAAAATCTAAAGGACAATATTAAAAATATTTCTTGTTTAATCTCTGTGGCATAAATACAAAATAGGGATGTGTTATTGATGGGAAACTACAAGTTCTTTACAGAACTAATTATTTAAAAATATTTTGTTGTTTTGTAATTAGACCAATTTAAAAAAAAATAAGTGTCTTAAAATCTGAAAAAGAGAGAAATCTGAAAAAAAAAACAATTTTTTTTTTCAATCGGTATCACCCCAAGTAAGGCAGTACAGCCACTAATTCGTAAGGGGTTACAGGGTGTGGAAGAATTAGGAACAGAAACACTAGTAATATGTAGAAAGAGAAAAAATGCAATGAGGCGGAGAGTAGATAGCGACTGATATTGCATTTACATTTTTTAAAATTTGGCTGGAAAGCATGGGGCCGGGAGGGAGTTCCACGAGCGAGAAGTACGAGATAAAAAAAAAACTGTTAGCACAGAAGTTACGACTACATCTAGTTAGCTTAACTGCAAATTGATGCGATCTCACCTCCAGTCTCGTATTACGCTTAAATTCATACAGTCTTGGTACCATAACGAAGGGCTCATCCGAACGATTACCATGAAAGTATTTATAAAAGAAAAAAAAAGAGGAAAGCAACCTTACGACGCTGGGCAAGTAAATGAAACCGAAACGCCAGATCAGGACCAATAATATTGCTGATTCATCTTTGGATCTTATCAAGGATCTCTTGTTAAAGAGCAGGGGCACCGGACCATATATGTCAGAAATATTCTAAGCATGGACAATTAGTGAACTTTTAGATATGCAGTATAGATTCCGGAGAGAAATATCGTCCCACCCAACACAGTAAAACGACTTTCTTATCAGCTGATCTAGCAATGGATTCAATGTAGATCAGAGGCTTTTTTAAAATCGGTATCACCCTAAGAAAGTCAGTACAGCAGCTAGCGCGTAAGGGGTTACATGGTGTGGAAGAATTAGGAACAGAAACATTAGTAATGAGGAGAAAGAGAAAAGATCAATCAGGAAGACAGTAGATAGCGACTGACATTGCATTTACAATTTTGCAGATTAAAGATGGCTGGAAAGGATAGAGCCGGGAGCGAGTTCTACAAACGAAAAGTGCGGGATAAGAAACTGTTGTCATAGAAGTTCTGGCTAAATATAGCTAGCAAAACTGTAAATTGATGAGGTCTCGTTGCAAGTCTAGTATTACGCTTAAATTAATACAGTCTAGTTAACATAGCGAAAAGCTAATCCAAACAATTAACATTTATAAAAAAGGCATAGAGAGGCAACCCTACGGCGGTGCGCAAGTGAGCTACCAGATCAGGGCCGATAATAATACTGATTCTTCTTTGGATCTTATCAAGGAGTTACAGAAAAATAGCAGAGGCATCAGACCATATATGGCAGCAATGTTCTAAGCATGGACGACTACAGAAAACCATAATCCATCAGATCAAGGGTTTACTTTTGCATTGATAAACAAATAAAACCGCTTGTAACTCATTCAAATATTACTAAATCCCAAAACTTCTTGAATTGTCTATCGATTCGTTTTCTACGGCTTATCAATTCAGGAAGTTTTTTTTTTCGTATTACAAGAATTTTGATTTTGAGTGGGGAGATATTAATGGTTTAGTGATACACGTCTTATTAATTAACCCATAGATGGGGGGAAAAGTGGATTCGTACCTTCCCAAAGCTTATTTACGCGTAATTGAATTTAACGAACGTAACGGGAATTGGAACTCGGCTCTCCGATTAACAATTCCGTGCCATTATCCATTACACCAACCGCAAATCGAAGCTTACAGCATCTGGTATTCCCAAGCGGTCACCCATCTAGGCTCGATGTTGCTTAACTTTCGTGATCATACGGGGAACACTGAGAAACTCAATGACAATAGGGTTCAGAAAGTTACTTGACTAATCATGAAAATTTGACTAGTCCCTTGCAAAATATTAGGGAAACCATTTTTGCGGTATGCAAGCAAAATACACTAACGGGTGAGGTAGGGTCTTAAGAATTAAATAAAACAATATTTAAAAAACATATTTTTAAAGAAAGAAATTTCTCTTTACATTTTTGTTGGCAATCATGGAGCAATTTATTACGAAGATAATCTTTCTCCGTCGCAGAAGTATTAAGAGAGAGATGAAGAGGGGGAAAGAGTGTGTGTGCGCGCGTGTGTATGTGTGTGTGTGTGAGAGAGAGAGAGAAAGTGTGAGTGTGAGAAAGAGAGAGAGAGAAAGAGTATGTGTGTGCGTGTGTATCAGTGTGTGTGTGTGTGTGTGTGTGAGAGAGAAATTGTTTGTGTGTATGTGAGAGAGAGAGAGAGAGAAAGAGTATGTATGTGTGTGAGAGAGAGAGAGTGTGTGTCTGAGAAAGGGAAAGAGTGTGTGTGTGTGAGAGAGAGAAAGAGAAAGTGTGTGCGTGAGAGAGAGGGAGGAGAGAGAGAGGGAGAAGAGAGAGGGAAAGAGAGTGTGTGTGAGAGAAAGAGAGAGAGAAAGAGTATGTGTATGTGTGTGAGAGAGAAAGTGTGTGTGTGCGAGAGAGAGAAAGTGTGTGTGTGAGAAAGAGAGAGAGAGAGAGAAAGAGTATGTGTGCGCGTGTGTATCAGGGTGTGTGTGTGAGAGAGAGAAAGTGTTTGTGTTTATGTGAGAGAGAGAGATAAAGGGTATGTGTGCGTGTGTGAGTGAGAGAGATTGTGTGTCTGACAGAGGGAATGAGTGTGTGTGTGTAAGAGAGAAAGAGAAAATGTGTGTGTGAGATAGAGGGAAAGAGAGTGTGTGTGTGAAAAAGAAAGTGAGAAAGAGTATGTGTGTGCGTGTGAGACAGAGAAAGTGTGTGTGTGTGAGAGAGAGAAAGAAAGTGCGAGAGAAAGAGAGTGTGTGTGTGAGAACGAGAGAAAGAAAGAGTATGCGTGTGTGTGCGTGAGAGAGAGAGAGTGTGTGTCTGAGAAAGGGAAAGAGTGTGTGTGTGTGTGAGAGAGAAAGAGAAAGTGTGTGCGTGAGAGACGGGGAGAGATGGAAAGAGAGTGTGTGTGTGAGAAAGAGAGACAGAGAAAGATTATGAGTGTGTGTGTCTGAGAGAGAAAGTGTGTGTGTGTATGTGAGAGAGAAAGAGAAAGTGTTTGTGTGTATGTGAGAGAGAGAAAGAGTATGTGTGTGTGTGAGAGAGAGAGAGAGTGTCTATTAGAGGGAAAGAGTGTGTGTGTGTAAGAGAGAAAGAGTACGTGTGTGCGTGAGAGTGAGGGTGGAGAGAGAGGGAAAGAGAGTGCGTGTGTGTGAGAAAGAGAGAGAGAAAGAGTATGTGTAAGAGAGAGAAAGAGAAAGTGTGTGTGTGAGAGAGAGAAAGAAAGGGAGAGAGAGGGAAAGTGAGTGTGTGTGTGAGAAAGAGAGAAAAAAGAGTATGTGTGTGCGTGTGTGTCAGTGTTTGTGTGTATGTGAGAGAGAAACAAAGAGTACGTGTATGTGAGAGAGAGAGAGAGAGAGTGTGTGTGTCTGAGAGAGGGAAAGAGTGTGTGTGTGTGAGAGAGAAAGAGAAAGTGTGTGCGTGAGAGAGAGAGAGAGAAAGGGAGAGAGAAGGGAAAGAAAGTGTGTGTGTCTGAGAAAGAGAGAGAAAGGGTATGTGTGTGCGTGTGTGTCACTGTGTGTGTGTGTGTGAGAGAAAGTGTTTGTGTGAATGTGTGTGTGAGAGAGAGAGAAAGAGTATGTGTGTGTGAGAGAGAGAGTGTGTGTCTGAGACAGGGAAAGACTGTGTGTGTGAGAGAGAAAGAGAAAGTGTGTACGTGAGAGAGAGAGGGAGGGGTGGAGAGAGAGGGAAAGAGAGTGCGTGTGAGAAAGAGAGAGAGAAAGAGTATGTGTGTGTGAGAGAGAGAGGGAGAAAGTGTGTGTGAGAGAGAGAAAGAGAAAATGCGTGTGTGTCAGAGAGAGGCAGAGAGAGGGAAAGAGAGTGTGTGTGTGAGAAAGACAGAGAGAAAGAGTATGTGTGTGTGAGAGAGAGAAAGTGTGTGTTTGTGTGTATGTGTGTGAGAGAGAGAGAAAGTGTGTGTGTGTGTTTGTGTGTGTGTGTGTGTGAGAGAGAGAGAAAGAGTATGTGTGTGTGTGTGCGCGCCCACGCGCGTGTGTGTGTGTGTGTGTGTGTGCGCAACATTACTCACTAAGCCGCATCCCGCATCCCATTTGAGTACTTTTACAGTTAAACCAGTTTGGTGATGAGGGCGTTTCGGTTTTGCCTGTAACAGGATAACAGCAATAGATACAACATTATCTCTTGTATAAGCTGTTTAACATCAACAGATTAGCTACGGTATCGAAGTCCAGAGAGTGGGTACGCCTTTGCAGGTCATAGCAATAAGTCATTGGTGTTTGTATTCGGAGATAAAGCCGCTATGTTTCGCATAAAAATAAATCTTGCTGAAGTATTTCGCTTCTTGTCGTAAATTATTGGATCTGATAAGATTCATCCTTTGCCCGCTTCTTAACCGTCGATTTACTGAACGATTTTCTTTAAGCGTTCTTCTGTCTTGGTTTTGTCTGGAAATAATGCAAGAAAGAAAGCGAAGTAAAGACGTTTACCGCTCAATCATCATCATCATCATCATCATCATCATCATCATCATCATCATCATCATCACCCTGGGAATGACGATAAACTAAATCCGGCAGCAAAGCCTCTGATAGGGAGAGAGGAGGTTTTCAGGAACGCGGAACTAACCTTTTAATTGCTGGTGTTCCCAGGTTCACCCTGACCCGGGGTGGTAGCACCTGTCAGGGTCCCATCTAAATGGTTAAAATATGTAAACCAACTATAAGGAAATTCTTATTATTTACCATTTTGTCAATTGGCAATTAGCCGAAGTTTTGCCAACCCTTCCAATAAAGAATCTAATAAATAAATAAATACTGTAAATAAAAACTCTAATAAATAAATAGAGTTTATTATTTTTGTTGGGAATTCTGAGGAACACAGAAAATGTCTATTGTCTGTAACAAGAAAATTGTCCAAATCGTGTAACAGCTTGGGATAACTGCCCATCTCACAAATTTTTTAATATCTAAAAAACACTAAACTAATTGAGTTTCTTTTTTTTAGGTTATTAGATAAGACGTTTAGTCATCTTGACACCATTTGTCGTAAAAATCACTGAAAAACCCTTTGAGTTATTCTGCTCGAAGAAGAACAGGTTAAGATCGTTTTGTGTCAGCCCCACTGTCTTCTCAACTGAGTAATGTTGAGAGGGAAAAGATCATTCAGGCCTTCAGTATTGGTACCAACATTCATTCTTTCACTTCCATCTTCAAAGTCCATTCATGAACCATCAAGAGAACGTTGAATAAGTTTAAAAAGGAGGTCGCAGTAGAGAGGAAAAAGGAACCAGCGTGTCACAGCAGCAAAAGAGATTATCATTTCATTAAATACATTTTTATTGTTCAAAGTAAAGCCCAATAATGTTGTAAAATCCTCGGAGAATTCCAGTAAGGTATCTTTAATCATTTCTAAGATACAACAGCTCAAACTTGATCTAACAATTAGACATTTTTTCTGTTACACGATTTGGACAATTTTTCTGTTACACACGGTATATTCACGTTCACATGTTTAGTTTTGTCACAATTTTTATCATCGTCTTTTAGAACAATAAACATTGCCGAGGAATGAACGTAATTTAAATAACAGCGATGCCACTGGAAAAAAAAATGTTTGACACTCCATTTTCTGCGAGTACGAAGATCCAAATTTGTCCAACATTTATTTCTGTGTTTAAACAGTGTTTGAATCCGTTAAAATAAGAAGCATGAATATTTCTGCCATCATGCTACAAGGTTATTTATGTCTTTACGATAAAACCTCTAAAGGTTTGCGAGCCAAGAATTGTTTTACCTTAGAACACTAACCATCAATTAAAGTTGCACCACTACTAACCATGGGTATATCATACCTGATTTTGAAAATATCAAAACAAAAATTAAATACAAATCTTTATTTGAAATATTTTACACGCAGGCACTTCAAACTTTGTACTTAACAGTTAACATTAATAGGAACTGAAAAATATATTATTATGTAAGAAAATCAGATACTGAAAATTGTAATTAAAAATAGGAAAATTTGCGCTGGGTACTGTATACCCATGGTTAGTGTTCTACAGTCTTCTTTACGGCGGAATATCATTTGTCTTCAAGATGCTTGAACAAGTGGTTGTCCGTCGGCAATAGACCAAAGGAATATCATGGATATGGTAAAGTCTCATATCCCTAGTCGGTCAGTTTCTGCAGTATCCTCCTAGCCGAGAATTTTCCTTAAAGGATAACTGGACTTGGTCGATTAACCAGTGCCAGCTGCATTTTGAAAAACTGAATGTGCATTTCACCCATTGTTGAAATGCTGACATCCATTATCTAAGACATTTCTCTAAACACTTTGACGAGGTTTGTCAATTATAGATGGAGCTCATTTACACACATTGATCTTCAAGACTCGTATCCCCACTGCGGAACTTCAGAAAACCGCTCGGTACTGTCCGATCACAAGTGGATCCTTCCCCCAATGCCCTGTTAAGCTGGAACAAAAAAAAGTAAACGAATCTATTCTTTTTTTGTCATCAAGGTGAGGGGTATATAAATGCTTAAAGTTAAATTCTGAAAGAGGTTGATATAAAATTAAGATGCATGACATATTTTTGTGCAACTATTATAATAATAAAAAAAATAAAATCATATTTTAATAAAAATAAAATAATTAATAATAAAATCCCTGACAACCGGACTAAGAAAGCCCTCTGGATATGAGAAATTGGTTACAAATTGTTGAGTGGTTATATTTTGATTAAAATAAAACAACTGAAATCAGGTTTAACATTTATTATCAATTTTTTATAGTAAACAAAATAAGCTAATGGTGAGTGAAATATAACAGAATTGATTTTAAAGAAAAAGAAATAAATTACGTATTATTAATGAAAATTCATTAAATTAAGTATGCCACGTATGCAAAACAAATAATGTAACGAGGATTTTTTAATCGCTGTTGCATGATGATTCTTTCTCTTCTAATTTCATTCTCAACTTTTTCCGCATTTCGTTTTGCTTTTGTTCCTGAATTTTTTTAAACGAAAGACACTTTTTAACTCTGCATGCGTTATTAAAATCGTCATAGATGAATGCTGGCTTTCTTTCCATAAAACTAACAAGCTTTTCAATAGTGTTTCAATTTCAGTCCAGGTTTCAACACAATCATGTTTTTTTATTTCCTTGTTCATTGTGACAGTGTGAACGCTGAAGAATAGTTTCTTTGGAAGATTTTATATCATACAATGTTGACTTTCTTATGTTGAACTCAGCCATTAGCTACAATGAACTTTCACCAGCGTCTAGTCTTTAAAATTTGCACTTTTTACGATAACTCCAAAGTTGTTCTTTTCCTCTTATTCCCATCATCTTTTGCACCAATACAATCCATTAGGGGGAAGTAAGCATAAGCAATTATCCAAAGTAAATTTCCTGAAAAACAGAAATTTCAAATCAGTTACATATCACCCAAATAGTTCCAATAAACACATCAAAATTATGTCCGGATATGCGGGATTCCGGATATGAAGCACACCGGATATGAGAGATTCCGGATATGAGGGATTCTACTGTATATTAGAACCCAATTAAAATGTCTGTTTTAAAATCGGACATTATTTTCCGAACAACCTAAAAATTAAAAAGAATGATCAGCTTTGATCTCAAGAAATTTACTGACTACAAAATCCATATTGCCAAACAATGATTATATTTGTATTATAGATCATTAAAATGAATCCTGTCTTCATGTAAATCCTTCATAGCATGGGGTTAGGACATTTCATTCGCTGTGATTCTAGAACTAAACATTTTCCGAAATTCTGATATCAAATATGTTCATTCTTCTGTATATTTTTTGTTCATTTACTTTCTAGTTTTTAGCCTACCTTTCCACTAATATATTCTTCGAGTTTCCCCATCGTTATATTGCTGTATGTTATCTTAAATTTTTATCTTCTGGACGAGGAGACAGAAAAAAAGACAAAAAAATAATGTCAACTAGTACTACACAACATTTAATGACCAACAGATGCACTGCGAAAGGCGGAAGAATATGTGCTGTGTTAAAATAACCAAACACGAAGAAAATAGTCCCAAGATTAGACATTTATGATAAATATATACTTCAGCTTTCATTCAATAAATACATATGATTATTGTTTTTCTTATATACATATTCTTTATTTTTCTCTTTCCTTCTATTTAGTATAACTTTGTTAAACAAAGAGAATAATTTTTTCAAACATTTTTGTAGATTTGCATCCATTCTCTATTCACGACAGAATAGGAAAATATTGATTATTATTATTTTTAGTGGGGTCCTGTTCATAATATAGACACAGTGTCAAATCGACCCCTGACATCTTAAAGAGTTATTAGTACTTTATTTTTACTTTCAAATGTCAAGTTTGAAACTGTGCTTATGTCATTGATAACTGCGTACTTTTATGAATTGGCAAAAGGGACAACATCAGCACTTCACAATTATCAATGACGTAAGCACAACATCATATTTGATATTTCGAAAATAAAAACAGAGTATAGACAACTCTTTAAGAAGTTAGGGATCGATTTGTCACCGTATTTATATTATGAATAGGACCTCCTTTTAAAATGATAACAAAATCAATATTCATCGATTCTGGCAAATGTCGTGGATAGAAAAGGTCTAATGAATGTTAATATAGAAAAAGTGCCACCTCAATTTTTCCTGGTTTTTTATTGTAACATTTTTTAGTTTAAGTACAAGGTGATCCGAAAGTATTGTCACCACCTACCTCTCTTCCAAATTGTACAAGCTCCCGTCAACAATCTGAAATATAAAATTATATTACGTAGGGGAGACAAGACTTTCAGACCACCCTTCTTTCTTTTCGATAATCACTCCTAAACTCTCTCTCTATTTTCCTGTAAACTCCTTCCTCACCCTTTTCGTCTATCTCTCTTGCTTCTCTTTTCCAGACTGACGTAATCTCTCTATAGACGCCTTTACGCTTTTCGTTTTTTTTTCCTTTTGGCTCATTTTCCATTTTCTCTGTCTTCACTTTCACTTTGTTCATGTTGTTTTTTTAATATTTTTTCGACGTTTTGCTTTTCCTATATTTTATTTCGACCCAAATTACCTCCCTTTGTTTACACACTTTCTTCTACAAGTCTATCTCTCTTCTAACCAAAATGCATGCCACCAATTAATATGTCTTTACTTGCATCGGCATGTCGAAGCAAGCCTCATACGATAATCGGACTGGCCAAAAATCAAACGACCTGTAGTCTTGGGAGCCGGTGGTGGTAGTGAGATAACGAAGACTTGTCAGGCCATCACTTTTCAGCTTTTTTTTTTACCTTTTTACATTTCGACTTTTATCTACCTGGTTATTTCAATTTGACTTTCTTTCTTTCTATTTTCAAACTCCGCCTTCATCCGCCATTATCCCCGGACTCTCCACAGGTATTGGAAAGCTGTTTTCTTAGTTGACAACTGTCCTTCAACCCCGACTCCGATGAAAAAAGAAACAAAAAACTTCCATTTTGATCCTTTCTGAAGTTGGATAATTGAACAGGTAACTGAGAGGCTAGCTCGGATTTCCGGTATGTCACACGCGCTGTCGGACAGAAATTAACTTAAACACATTTCTTCAGCCCGACGTCAACTTGGGATTTTTAAGGACAGTCTTTCTAAATCTGACGTGTAACGTGGAAAAGGTGGCGTTGGTAAGAATGTTGTCGGTATGCATCGGGAAGGGCAGGTGTGGATTGAAATAGACGTTGGCGGTGTTGCAGTTAGGAGATGAACGGTAAGGAGACTTAACGTCCAGCAGGGTTTTGGTAAGGCCGGACCGGGTAGATGATGTCGGATAGTTTTTGTGTAGATGTCAAACCTCACGAAAGAGATTTCTTTTTTCTTATTCTTTAATTTATACGCAATAAGCGGCTTATGCACCCTTTACATACATACATACATACATACATACATATACATATATATATATATATATATATATATATATATATATATATATATATATATATATATATATATATATTTGTATGGATGTATGTGAATCTATACATTTTTTCTTATTATGAAAGTATGTATCTGTGTAAGTACATGGACATATGTGTATTCTATGTAACTATTCATGCATCACGAAGTATTCAAGCAATATGTTTTTAGTACAATATATATATATATATATATATATATTTATATATATATATATAGTTTATATAGTATATACACAGTTTATTGAATTTTATGAAATTTCAAGAAATTCTTTTTTTAGCCCTTAATGTTTATATTAGTTATAAGGATAAGTACTCGGAGAAGTTTTAAAAAAAAATTCGGGTCAAACAGTAACTCCAGTTACAGAACATATGACCTGGATTGCAAAAATGCTTTCTCCATCATAGCGGCTGGCAGAGGATAGAAAAAAATGTTTATAGTTACGTTGTTCTGGAATTGTCATCATTGGTCGACTGAACTTGCTTTGTTTCAATGACTTTTGTTTTGTTATTATTAGTTACTTAATTTCTTTTTTAAATTTTAAGCCAAAGTATTCAAATTTCTATGCAATTGTATTCGGACCATAGTTTTTTCTAAGTCGGAGTTATAAAAGTAAGACAATATTTAATTAGCAAATCTTTTAATTATTTTTATGAATAAAATTAGATTATCGACACTAATGTCTTACGAAAAAATATATTTTTGATGATTTTTCACAAGAATTGTTTTCCTTCATTTAAGATTTTAAAGTAATTTTGAATTTTTTTTGTGTATAAACGTACGGACTTTTCTAAATATGGACACCCATAAAAAACATTATCAGAACATATTACATATATATATTCGACGTATAAGGATTCAACTGCAAGTTCCGCTCTTGATAACCCATTTGTGTTTGTGCCTTCCGCGATTTGAGGCCCACACGACATTCCAGTTTTTTTGGGGTCACCCTGTACATATATATATATATATATAATTATATATATATATATATATTCGACGTATAAGGATTCAACTGCAAGTTCCGCTCTTGATAACCCATTTGTGTTTGTGCCTTCCGCGATTTGAGGCCCACACGACATTCTGCATAGAGGACAAGGAACAGCACTCTTTGTGAATGATTTAGGAATGTTAGACTGGTGTATAGCGTTACGGAGATTTTCAATGAACTCTCAAATGTCGTCATGCCTTTTGTGTACACACTTGGGACGATCAAACGCGCTTTACTCAAAGGAAGACAGAGAGAGAGAGAGAGAGAGAGAGAGAGAGAGAGAGAGAGAGACGCTGACAGAATTTAAATTTTGTTTGGGTTTAACTCAACAACCCCTCCAAGAAACGTGATACGGTTGACTGCACACGTGGATTTTCGGCGTCCTTTCATCACTCCTACTCACAGCATGACCAACGCAGCCAAGTTACGACTGCATTAGAGTTGTATATATGCATCCAGTGTCTCACTTTGAATAACAGATAACGATTTGATATTTCGTCTTCACGATTATAGCAACAGATTGTACGAACGCATCACACATGGATGACATGAAGCTGGCGGTGGTGGGTGACCAAGATTTGGAGCCATAGAACTGTGTTGTAATTACTAATTCGGTTTATATTAAACTTGGCTATCAAAGACATAACTCTGACATTTCACAGCCGATGATTGAGCTTTCCAAAGCAGTATGTAGCTATAGTGTTGCCATGTGTTGTGTTTTCTATTATATCCCTCGACTATTTATATATGCAAGTCAGTGGTGCATTGTGGGTAGTCTATTGTATTGTTCCAACGTTTGTTTTGGTGGGCGGTAACGGTTAAGTTTAAAATTATTCTGGCTATATTCCAAGCACAACATATATAGCCTGACGATTACGTATAAGAATGAAAAAGACTGTCGCATCTGGGTGTTGGCTTCAATTTATATACGCTCAATTCCTGATATTGTGCATTTTAACCCATAAATATATCATGTCTTAAATTTTTTTAGCAGATATATATATATATATATGTATATATATATATATATATATATATATATATGTATATATATATATATATATATATATATGTATATATATATATATATATATATAAAGAGAGATAGAGAGAGAAACAGAGTTAGTGAATGTGTGCATGAGCAAGAGAGAGAGAGAGATAGAGATAGAGAGAGAGAGTGGGGAGGGGGAGAGAGAGAGAACCAGAAAATCTTCTTAGTGCACAGGTTGACATGACGATAAACAGAAACTGAATAAGTGAACCGACATCGAAACTCGACCTGTCCAGAAAACTACCTCTACTCTCCGTAATGAGTCTTGACAGCGTCCAATTATATATATATATATATATATATATATATATATATATATATATATATATATATATATATATATATATATATATACTAGCTGAATTATCCCCGTTTTTCTGCGTGTCACACATTAATTTGTAAGAAAATGATGATTGATTTTAAATCATTCTTGCAATTTGTGGAGAAAAATGATGCATTTCACTATTACTCAATGATCTTGCTGATGTGACCTCCATCTTCTGGATTTCTCTTTTTATATTTTGGATAGGAGTCATTCCTTTGTCCAAATTTAAATTTAATTTAAATCAAGGCACTCCACTTTGACTAAAATGAAATATACTGATCCAACAACCCTGGGTAATGTAGTTTCAGAATATATATTGTTATGAGGGGTCGATCACCAAAGGAGGAGTTCGATAACAAACAGACAGTCAGAGGCTACAACTTGATATATATATATATATATATATATATATATATATATATATATATATATATATATATATGTATGCGTGTGTGTGTGTTTATGACTGCACACAAAAATCACTTTTGGGGCGTTTGCATTGTTGTGCATGTTTATTAGTTAGCGGTTCTATTTGATTTTGTAATTTCAGATTTTGATGTTCGCTGCCATTTTGACAGCACTTTTGTGTGCAGGTGTTTGTCATCTCCACCCTGAACCCAAAGGAGAGAAACAGTGGCCATGGCAAGTGACAGCTCCACGAAAACAGGAAGTCATAATTCTCTTTCAATTACACTACGCCTATATACATATATATATATATATATATATATATATATATATATATATATATATGTGTGTGTGCGTGTGTGTGTGTGCGCGTACATGCGTGTGTGTGTGTGTGCGCGTACATGCGTGTGTGTGTGTGCGTGCGTGTGCGTGTGTGTGTATGTATGTATGTATTAAATAGATAGATAGATAGATGTGAATAGGTTGAGATAGATTTAGATATGAAAGGACTTAGATAGATGTGAATGGGTTGAGATAGATAGATAGATAGATTTAGATATGAAAGGACTTAGATAGATAAATAGATAGATAGATGTGAATAGGTTGAGATAGATAGATAGATTTAAATATGAAAGGACTTAGATAGATAGATAGATAGATAGATGTGAATAGGTTGAGATAGATAGATAGATTTAAATATGAAAGGACTTAGATAGATAAATAGATAGATAGATAGATGTGAATAGGTTGAGATAGATAGATAGATTTAAATATGAAAGGACTTAGATAGATAGATATATAGATAGATAGTTAGATAGGAATAGGATGAGATAGATAAATAGATAGATAGATAGATAGATAGATCGATAGATAGAAAAGTGTTAGAATGG
Organism: Acanthosepion esculentum; assembly: GCA_964036315.1. Taxonomy (NCBI): domain Eukaryota; kingdom Metazoa; phylum Mollusca; class Cephalopoda; order Sepiida; family Sepiidae; genus Acanthosepion; species Acanthosepion esculentum. The sequence continues at coordinate 133,449,666 of OZ038477.1, forward strand.
TCGCAGTCCGAATCAATTCTCAAATTCATTAAATATGAAATATTTTTTAAAGGATCATTCCTGGAATAAATTATTTGCTATACATTTTTTATGATGAAATCAGAAGCCTTTTTTCTGTTA
>OZ038477.1:133454785-133472285 GCA_964036315.1 Acanthosepion esculentum
CTAGGGCTGCCCGGACGTCTAGTTCCCCCTCTCGGCCCTGCTAGCAGAATCCAAAGGAAAGTATGAACCAATGCAGTTTGGTACCATCGCGGCTGCAGGAGTTGCCGGAAGGTAGCACAGAGTGCCGTCCATCCGCCTTAGGGGCTCCACTCCCGATTTGTGTAGGGTTTACTCCTTAGCCCTTTCTTCTCCCGAAGATTTCCACAAGGCAGTAGAGATATTTAACCCATAGCTAGAATTTGGTTCATGGGCACCAGGTCGTGTCCACACACCGGTGAGCCTGCATGCCGCATGTTAAGGGGGGTAAACTCCTCCCCCGTCCCCTATAGTTTAGCTCAAGTTCGCAAGGTGCTCGGTTGCCATGTGTCGCCACGAGGAGGCACTACATAGGGCTTGCTGATGGAGAGGCTATATACTGGCAAGGGAAGACTTACGCACTCGGCTCCCCTTTTCGCATTGCTGCTAGCCAGCGGCGGTAGCTGAAAGCGAGAAGCGACAAGCACTACCTCTACAGACTACCACACTAGACGCATCACAACAGCCGAGAAATCCCCATACAGTTAACGAGTTGTATAGAGAAATCCCCATACAATTGACAAGTTGTATAGCGATATCCCCATACAGTTGACGAGACGTATAGAGAAATCCTCATACAGTTGACGAGACGTATTGAGAAATTCCCATACAGTTGACGAGTTGTATAGAGAAATCCCCATACAGTTGACGAGACGTATAGAGAAATCCCCATACAGTTGACGAGACGTATAGAGAAATCCCCATACAGTTGACGAGTTGTATAGAGAAATCCCCATACAGTTGACGAGACGTATAGAGAAATCCCCATACAGTTGACGAGACGTATAGAGAAATCCCCATATAGTTGACGAGACGTATAGAGAAATCCCCATACAGTTGACGAGACGTATAGAGAAATCCCCATACAGTTGACGAGACGTATAGAGAAATCCCCATACAGTTGACGAGACGTATAGAGAAATCCCCATACAGTTGACGAGACGTATAGAGACATCCCCATACAGTTGACGAGACGTATAGAGAAATCCCCATATAGTTGACGAGACGTATAGAGAAATCCCCATACAGTTGACGAGACGTATAGAGAAATCCCCATACAGTTGACGAGACGTATAGAGAAATCCCCATACAGTTGACGAGACTTATAGAGAAATCCCCATACAGTTGACGAGACGTATAGAGACATCCCCATACAGTTGACGATTTGTATAGAGAAACTCCCATACAGTTGACGAGTTTTATAGAGAAATCCCCATACAGTTGACGAATTAAAAGTGCACATCTCAGAAGTATTTATTGAAAATGATCGGCATTTGTGTTGTGCTGTGTGTCATAGTGTTCTGGAGAGGTTCTTGGAATTTTGTAATGTTGAAGATGGGCGTTTTGAGCTCCTAAGAGATTAAACTGTGCTATAATCATGTAAGTAAAGTGTTGAACACATATACATAAACAAATATGATTGTAACAGATAAATATAAATGTAATAAAATGTTTTAATAAATGTAAACTGTATACCTACTACGTGTAAGTCTACTTTTTGTCGCCCCCCACCCGTATGTATATAATCAGTGAAAATATTTTTACCCCGAATATTTCTGATCTTACTTGGCTATGACTGGCTTTTGGAAGTGGATTTCTTTTCCAAATGAAGATCCAGTTATAAAAAGATACTGGTCAGCTAACTGAGACATATCGTTGCACCGATATCTCAACCTTACGTTCTAACCATTGGTCTAAGCATGCAATCAGAGCAGTCGCGTATCGTATTTGTATAGACCACATTGGATGGGGCGTGTATGAGTCAATATTTGTTTCAAGAAAATCGGTTTTGCATGCGCTTGCTTCGGTCTTTTAGCAGGATTCAGGGCGATCAAGTCAGATGTGCAGATATCTGATAAATATTTCTGGTAAGCAATGAAAGTCTCTTTATTTTCGACAGTTTTTTTTAATTATTTTTGCTTTTTTTTAAAGGAAAGCACACACCGTTGGGAAAAATTCTCCTTTATTTGTTCAGTTGTAATTTGGATGGACATACACTTTGTGGTCTTCCAGTTTTAAGTGTCACCAGAAACTTATCCGAGATTGGGGGAGCACGGCTGAGGTACACACCCGAATTTGTTGGGATGCAAAGAAGAGAGAAGAGAACACGTGAGGCGAAATAGAAAAGAAAGTCAGGTGGATGAGGAAAAAAAAAAGACTGGCAGTTCGAAAGTACGGAAGATGAGAAGGGATAAGAATAATTACTTATCAAAAAAAAAGAAAAAACATTTTAAGTTATATGAAAGCAAATAATTGAAAGCAGTAAGAGGAATAAAAAAAACGAAAAAGTAAAGCAGAATAAAAAAAAAGATGCAATGTTCATAATTACAGGCAAATGAAAACTACAAATACAGTAGAATCCCTCATATCCGGAGTCCTTCATATCCGGAATCCCCAATATCCGGAATCCTGCATATCCGGATATGATTTTAATGTCTATGTTTGAACTATTTGGGTGATATGTAAATGATTAGAAATTTCTGTTTTGCAGGAAATTTACTTCAAATTTCATGGTTATTTTTGCGTCATTTAGCCGACAGTTTTTCCTTTGCACCCTATATATTTAATAGCTCTATTCTATCGGTACACATATTAAATTCTAACCATTGAAATCATTTTCTCCCTTAATTATTGTTGTAACCTATGGAAGGTTATTAAATAGAATAACCACACGAAGGTTGGTAATGAACGATAATACTTAGGACAAGAACAACGCATAAGATTTACCAGCGGCGCGTAGAACTAGTCAACTGTGAGTCAAGTTAATTCCACAATGAATCTCCAACTGCAGGATATCTACCAACCGCCCCACGCGGACAGATGTGGCATGAGGCCGAATTTAATGTGGGGTGTCCTAGCCTGTAGGCCGGCCAAAAATTCTCCGTAGACCCCGAATCAGACGTGGTCGGGTAGCTGTCTCCTGAGACAAGTCTCTGCCCTTCGATATAGCCTCGTCTGGGGATCCTTACTGCCCGGAGGCAGATAATTTGACCAGCACAGCTGGATACGAATCTCCACCTGCAGACCAACATACAGTATTTACTACTGTATTTATGTGAATGGGGACATAGCCATTATCGTCTGTAGGCATGCTGCAACAATTATAATTACTTTTTATAGGGAAATAAGTAGTTGTCGAAATATACTGGGAAGGAGCTGCCTAGTCTTCGCTTCCCACTTTCAATAATGCAAAAAAGCGTCTCTGCGTCCTTGAAGGTTACGAATTATATTCCACCCTACAATACATTTCTTACAGACGAAAAGTCCCAAGCCGCTTGCTGCTGTATTGCCTTTTCCATGGAAAGTGTTCAGACGAACTACATTCATTAGTTCCATCAGTTCTAACCTTCGCGGCAAAGACCCACCGTGTTACGCAAACTGCTCGAACCACCTTCATTCCATTCATATTCAGTTGGTGAGATGTAAGTTCCACATGACCAGCTTCTTCCCACGAACCGCTGCTTTGTGAAACCAACTCCAACCAAAGACGATACTTCCTTGAGCCTTCACACATATCCGCAAGAACTGTGCTTATTACACTATAATCCTCTACCTCGGATGGCTCTCGAATGCAATGTGATATGTCCTGACCAGGCATCTTGATTACAGTCACTTTCTTACAGACGTGAAATGTCTTCCCTCATTTTACAAATATTTTCATGGCAACTGCTCTGACGAGCTACTTTCGCTGGTTCCCAAACTGCATGAATTTAAGCGTGCTACTGGGTAGGCATCACTGTCGAAACAGTTAAACGTACTCCAACAACTTCTTCTCTCGCTCTTCCCGACAGTGTAACTCCCTTCGCCTTACTTGCTTTTCCGATGACTATAATCTTCAAATATTCAAATGTAATGTCAATCGACATCTTCTGATGCCTTGATCTTGATCCCCGTCCTTCTCTTTATCCTTTCCTCAAACCCCACCCTTTACTCTTGCTCTCACTCTCTGTAACCCCTTGCGTGCTAGTGTCACTCCCGCCTTGCTTGGGATGAAATGCTTAATACCCCCCCCCCACACACACGCGCGCACACACACACACACACACACACACACACACACACACACATATATATATATATATATATATATATATATATATAGGGGACATCTGGACATATGTCTATTTATTTTGATTGTAATCCTCTCGAATTCTGTAATCGATTTATTAATGTTGATATCAAATTCATTAAGGAAGGCGCCTTAGTTTTTTTTCTTTTCTTTTCAGTTTTATTTTCCTAATTGCTTTCAATCTCATCCGAGATCATCTTCAGGGGTCAAGTGCTAAGACAAAAAATTAATATGTGATAGTTGTGATTTTGTTTGTAAATAAACATTGAATGAGCTGTTATACTTATTTTAAAATTAACTGTTGAAGCTATGGCGTTTTTACATGTTTTTGATCTAAGGGAAGTAAAAATTATTTTGCTGATTATAATGTATTAAACACTTTAAAAAAATTGCTATTATAAACATTTTAAAACGTTATTGCTATACTCATGACCAACATTATTTGTTGTTTGTTGTTTGCTCCTTATATAGAGGGCATCGTGAAGTTGAAGTTTTTTTTAGTTTTAGTTTTTTACTGGGATCAGCTGGGAATATATCAGTGCTTATGAGTGTTTTATGATTTTCTTTTATCTTGTTTGTAGTTAAAACGCATTTAATTGCGATATAGTAGGTTGATATGTTTAGGCTTAATTGAGGCAATATTATGTTCTTTTTTATTCATATTAATCTTTCTAATTATTCGTCTAATTTGTACATCAACAATGCAATTAAGAAATTCATTATTGATGAGCGTTCATTTAAGGTTTTTTTAATTCGACGCAGAAAATCTTTTTCATGAAAGAGTTATCTTTTGCCCGGCTTATTAAATGCTGTATAATAGATATTTTGCAACAGTCAGGACATTCACTTTTATAAAAGGTGTTCCAATAACTTGGACCGATTTTAAATGTGAATTGAGTTTAAGCGTCTAATGATGTTTTTCTTTTTCTTTCAGATTTGGCGGACATTTGGGCGATATTATTTTTCACACATAATTGCCATGACTTAAATAACATAATTCAATAGAGAAATAAATAATTTTTCACTAATGAAACTGATTTATTTACAGCTGACTTTGATCCGTCTTAATGAAACAGCCTTATATATAATTCGTCTTAATGAAACACCCTTACATATAATCCGTCTTAATGAAACACCCTTATATATATTTCGTCTTAATGAAACACCCTTATATATAATTCATCTTAATGAAACACCCTTGTATATAATTCGTCTTGATGAAACACCCTTGTATATAATCCGTCATAATGAAACACCCTTATATATAATCCGTCTTAATGAAACACCCTTATATATAATTCGTCTTAATGAAACACCCTTACATATAATCCGTCTTAATGAAACACTCTTATATATAATTCATCTTAATGAAACACCCTTATATATAATTCGTCTTAATGAAACACCCTTACATATAATCCGTCTTAGTGAAACACTCTTATATATAATTCATCTTAATGAAACACCCTTATATATAATTCATCTTAATGAAACACGCTTGTATATAATTCGTCTTAATGAAACACCCTTTTATATAATCCCTCTTAATGAAACACCCTTACATATAATTCGTCTTAATGAAATACTTTTATATATAATTCGTCTTAATGAAACACCCTTATATATAATTCGTCTTAATGAAACACCCTTTAGTTGAGAGAACACATGTTTATGCTAGTTAGGCAGTTAATGCATTATAATTTGTGTCTATCAATACAAATGGATTTCATTGTTATTGTTAAGTTCATATGTGAATTTAAAAACGAATTTTTTTGTAGTTCATGTATTTCATCTATGTTTTTAACAAAGATGAGAATATCATCTACATATCTTAGGTATATGGATTCTTTTAGTTGTGTTAAATATCTTATTTTCAAGGTTAGAAGTTACTAAATGCAGGTCCCAGAACTGAACGGATGGAAGCTCCATCACGTTGTAGGTCAATATTATTTTGATGTTCATCGAAGGGAACATCGGTGGTACAAGTCAAAAGTAGTTTCAGTAAGATGTTAAGATTAATTTTTAGTGGAGGGTGAGATGGATTGTTGCAAACATTCTTTATAATTATATCAATCGTTTCTCTAAATGGGACATTATTAAACATATATATATATATATATATATATATATATATATATATATATATATATATGAGATAACGATTTATTCTTTTATATATAAAAAGTATTTTATATATATAAAATAAAAGCGGGATATCATATACATATATATATATATATATATATATATATATATATGTTATAGATCAAATGTATATATATATATATAGATAGATATAGATATGAGTTAAGGATCAAATGTAGTTCAAATATGGATCGGAATCTGACAGGATGATAAAATAAATGAACAAATAGGAAACATATCATTCTAACATGTTTAACTTTTATTAAAGCTTCGTTAGAGATTGAAAGTAAAAAGACAAAATGACTGAAAACACTGGTATTTTCAATTACGTCTGGGCCAGTTCTCACTGGTCAACCACGTGTCACGTGTATGTGGGATTGTGAAGATTCTTGCATGTCTAAGTGGGCATCAAATGGTAATGTCTATTTGTAATTGTGTGCATGTTTCTGTCTCGTGGGAGACTTTATCTTCACTTTTGTACGATCAAACTGCCCACCGGGGAGTCCCAAGGATTTAATTTATGGCTTGCTCTTTAAGAATGTATTCTTTGTAGCAGATAGATAAAAGTTAGTTTCTTTAAGAATTTATTCAAAGAACGATGATGATGTAATGTTTTAGGCGTGTGTTTATAGTTGGTAATAATGTTATTATTAAATTTTGAATGTATTTTTTCCTTAAATAATTATACTGTTTTTTAATAGACATTATTGAAATCAAAGGTGTGTCCAGCATAGTTTCGATGCAAAACGAGAGAGTTGAATCCCTTGTCCAAACGCAAGTCTCTCTTGTGTTCATAGACGCATTAATTCCTGATCGCTACCAATCATTTTCTTACGGATTTTCAATGCATTTTTATTGTAAAATCATCAGCACGGCATTTATGTTATTCATATAAACCTTATTCTGTCAGTAACAATGATGAGCACTGACAATGTTTTTCTATCTCATATTCAATACATTTTATATTAATATTATCAACTGTGCATTATACTAATAGCTCTATAGTTTAAGTAAAAACTGCATTAATTCCTGACCACTGATCATCCCTTTCTTCGTAATTTACTTTATGCAAAATCAAATAGAAAAACACGCTATATACGTGAACCATTATTATACCCCATAACCGGTGTAATTGATTCATATTTCTTTACAACTCCAACGGTGTCTGCAAATGCTTACAGTACAAGTTCTGCAAGAGTTTGCCATTGATAACATATACCCCTACAAATCAAACGAGCAGGGTATTTCTGACAAGATGTTGCACCGTCTCATTTTGCCTGTACTTGTCTCGATTAAAGTTACCCAAATCGTTGGATAAGTCGCGGCGGACCGTTGGCATGGCCACCACACTCCCCTGATCTGACACTGTGACTTCTGGTTATGGGGTATGATAAAGGATCGCGTGTAGAGCAAAATAGCTAGAAACATCGAAGAACTCAATGATAGATTAAAAAGTGAATTATCAAACATTTCCCGTAAAATGTATGCCAACGCACTAAATTGTACTGTTGTTCGGTGGTTTTTGTACATCAATCGTGCTGGTGGACAGGTGGAGTCTGTTCAACAAACTCTGAATAAATGATTCCTCTCATACTAGTGTTAACATAATTTTGCCTCATCCTCTCATAATAATATTAACATAAATTTGACTCTTCCTTTCATACTCGTGTTAACATAATTCTTTCTCATAATATCATACTAGTGTTGACATAATTTAGACTCATCCTCTCATATTAGTGTTAACAAAATTTTGGGTAATCCATTCCTATTAGTATTAACATAATATTGACTCATCCTCTCATACTAGTGTTAACATAATTGTGACTCATCCTCCTATAATGGTGTTAACATAATCCTGACTCATCTTATCATAGTAGTGTTAACATAATTCTGACTCATCCTTCTATAATGGTATTAACATAATCCTGACTCATCTTCTCTTATTAATGTTAATACAATTCTGACTCTTCCTCTCATTCTAGTATTAACATAATTGTGACTCATACTCTCATACTTGTGTTAACATAATTTTGACTCATCCTCTCATATTAGTGTTAACATAATTGTGACTTATCCTCTCATACTAGTGTTAACATAATTTTGACTCATACTCTCATACTTGTGTTAACATAATTTTGACTCATCCTCTCATCCTAGTATTAATATAATTGTGACTCATCCTCTCATACTAGTGTTAACATAATTGTGACTCTCTCTATTTTATTGTATTTACTTATAATGAAATTATTTGAAAGGAATACCTGTAGTAGAATCATTAGCTTTGACATTTTGTTATACACAACCCAGAGCTCTCAGAAATGTTTTCCTTAATTCCTATCATCTGGAAATCTTATTTTTTGTTTCCAATATATTTCCATGGCAAATTAAGGATTTACAATGATTTCTTATTGTGAAATCATTTGCATTTCAGTTTCATAGTAAACTCCTTATGAATGTATTTACATCAAACATATAGTTTTCCACCCTACAACACTTTCCCCACAGACCAAATATAGCAAGCCTTTCATTACTTTATCTCTATTTCCATGGAAAGTATTCCGACAAACTGCATCTTTTAGTTCCATCAGGTCTAACCCTCGCAACTAAGACCTGCCATACCACACCTATTGTATCGAAGCACCCTCATTTCCTTCATATTCCACTGGTGAGATGGAAGTTCCACTTGAGCAGCTTCTTCCAACGAATCGCTGCTTCGTGGAACCGACTTACAAAAATAATTCTCTGATCACTATAATTTTAACCTTTTCAAATCTAGGGATAGCCTTTATCTTCCCTACATATGCATATTAATTGTGATACTTCCTAAGTAACCCTCTACCTCGAGTGGCTCTTGAGTTTTTTACAGGGTGACCATCATTATAAAAAAACAATCTTATTTTGAAAATATCCCTTGTCTTTAGAGAAAATGTAAACAAAAAGGAAACTGATACTTATCATAAAGAAGATGAAGTTTCTAGGGCATACTATGAGGAGAAAAGCTTGTAAAATCTGATACTCACACCACAGATTGAAGGCCAATGGGACAGAGGAAAACAACGCATATCATACTTAGTGAGCATGTGTAAACGGATGATGGAACAAGGATTAGGTGCAATAACAAAAAGACCAAATTAAAGAACTATAAAGAGAGGAAATTGTGGAGATCGCTTACGCTCTGCACAAAAAGAAAAAAATTTTCTAACTCCTATTTCTTGTGCAAGTCTATAGTAAAATCATTTGTAATACATTTTATAGGAAAATTATTTGCATTTTTAATTTTGACATTTTTTTAATAAAAAAAATGTTTATTATTCCGTTTAAAATGTACATATTATATGTCTATTCAATAAGTAACTTTTGTCTTAATTCTGGAAAAAACGGTTATCGCCATTTTGTTGAGTCCTTAAATATGGATTCAAAAAAAGCGAATGTTTGTATTTTCGTAAATATTGGGGGTGAAGCATAGAAGAGAGAAGCAGTTATTTTGAAATAATAAAAATGTAAAAGAGATGAGCAATAAAAAAAAACTTTAGAATGTGAAATGCTTAAATATGGAATGAGTGGTATATGCAATGAATGGTAGTAGCATTGTTATACCCAGTGTTTGTACAAGCTTATCAAATACTTTACAGATCTTTCGCGAAGGCTCGGTAATGCACGCATTCTGTAGATATTTTGCCAGATTTTCAGGAAAATCTTTTTTCTTTCTTACAGTCGAAACAGAATTTTCTTTACCAAATTTGGAGGTCGAAATTATCAAAAAACAAAAAACCCCAAAAAACAAAACAACAACAAAACAAAAAAACAAAAGGAATACCAGCGAAGAATTAAGAATTTTAAGGAAGAGATAGGCATATAAAAATAAGAAACAAATGGAATTACATAGCTGTAGACGTACTTAAATACATTCAGACATGAAAAAGCAAAAATGAAATTAAAAGATAAAACATTTAAAAGATCGAGACTTCTGCGCATGCGCATGTACCAGAGGTGTGACATTAATGGATCCAGTAAAAAAAATGATCACACATGCAATATTAAGATATATGAATAGTCCGATTCATGTCTGCATTGCTATAGATAATTATAAAAAAATGTTTATATATGGATGTACTGTTCGCTTTGCAAATGTGCAATTATATATATATATATATATATATATATATATATATATATATATATGTGTGTCTGTGTGTGTATGTGTGTGTATATATATATATATATATATATATATATATATATATATATATATATATATATATATATATATCATTACGAACCTAAAGAGCCAGGCAAACCTACCTAAGTTTCACCTACGCGGATTATAATTATATATATATATTTTATAACTGAAATGAAGGTGTTAAGCTTAAATTTACTAGACATATTAAAATACTAAAGCAAAGAATAAAAAGGGAAGCAACCGGTTTCGCTCCCGCTCTTCAGGCTTCTACGGGAGATTTTAATGTAATTAAAAAACAGAATATGCAATGAAAAAGGAAATGAGTGTGAGGGGGAGAAAAAAAATTGGAGCTAGAGGCAAATGACAGCGTGCCCCAACAGACACTCACGCTATTTACACAGGGAGGGCCTGCGGGACCCGATGTAAATTGACTCCAGCACCTTTAGATGAAATGAAGAGTGTGAACGGGACAACACGGTGAACCAATCCACACTAAATTTAGCCGCACACCTGTTCTTTAATAGATGCTCACAAATGGCTGAACTGTAGGCGTTCGGGACGAGTCCATCAAACGGCAGGGTATGGTTCCTGATTTTTGTGGGAACGTGTTGCTTAATTCGCATGTCCAGTCGTTGTCTTGTCCTCCCTATGTCGTTGGCACCGCAACTACAATCATATTTATAGATAACGGAATTAATTTGGTGAGGAGGTGATTGGTTCACCGTGTCAATTTACATCGGGTCCCGCATATATATATATATACACATTATATATATATATATATATATATATATATATATATATATATATATATATATATATATATATATATATTAATTATAAAACAGGTATTGGGCAGATGTTTTGAAGAATTTCGCCCCAAGCAAGGCGTGAGTGTCACAAGCACGCAAGGGATTATAAAGAGTGAGAGCAAGAGTAAAGAATAAATCGGAGTATTTGAGGAAAGAATAAAGAGAAGGACAGGGATCAAGATCAAGGCATCAGAATATGTCCATTGACATTAGATTTGAATATTTGAAGATTATAGCTATCAGGGAAGCAAGTAAGAGGAAGGGAGTTCCACTGTCAGGAAGTGTGAGAGAAGAAGTTGTTGGAGTAGAAGAGGCGGTTACATTTAACCGTTTCGACAGTAAAAGGGTGGGACCGAGATGCCAACCTATTAGCACGCTTAAATTCATGCAGTTGCGGCACCAGTGAAAGTAGCTCGTCAGAGCAGTTGCCATGAAAATACTTCTAGAAAACACAAAGAGAACCCACGGCACATCTGTGAGAAAGTGACTGTAGACGAGATGCCAGATCAGGACCTATCACATTGCATATCCGTCTCTGTATTTTGTCGAGGACCTCGAGATGAACAGCGGGGATCCAGCAAACACTTGTATTCAAAAGTGCTCAATACACGTATAACGAACATAAAATTTCAATATGCAGTGCTTTTAAATTTAAAAACAAAATCTCTCTGATATGATCTAATTTATTTTTAATTTTTGAAATATATATATATATATATATATATATATATGGAGATAGATAGATAGATAGATAGATAGATAGATAGATAGAAGTTAAATATTGCCAGAATAACATTATATGTGATATTGCACAACCAAGTACCCAAGCAAGGATATACACATACACAACCTTTTATATATTCACTCGGAAAAATGCCTACATATGCACTTTCATACACATGAAAAATCACTAAGGGAATCACACTTAAAAAAACATCTTTTATATTCCAACTTTTCAGGCTGCTCGAATTCATAATTTACACTTTTAATATCTGTCAGCACATTACAAGTAAATATTATTGTTGGAATAAACCCAACATTTCGAAGGAACGTAATCTATTTAAAAAATACTTGCTTAATACTTATATAATTTCATTATAGTTTACTTAAAACGTTTTTTTCGTTTTCATTCAATCTGTTTCCTGTACCGCAGTTTCTTCATGGGTAGCGTGGCTATCTCTTGATAAAGACAAAATGAATTTCGATGCGAGGCCGATAACTACTCTTTCATGTGCTTCCGTCTTTCGCTACTAAAATCTGTCAGCTATCTCTTGCTTTTATCACTCGCCCTCTTTGCAAGACTGCAGTATATTAAACGCAATAGCTGACAGTATAGAAAAGGCTGGCATACTTTAAAGGTACACATGTTACCGGTATACAGACATTCATTTTATCCATTGCTCCATCCCTCACTCAAATCGTGGACTTCCCTACTCGTTTCCTTAGCCAAACCGAGCAACAAACTTCTCGGCTGGACCTGTTTCTTACCCCCTCTACTCGCTTTTGACGAGCTCCACAGTACTTCCCTCTTGGTAACTCGGCCACTCTGTAGTAACTATTGATGTCTCTTTCCAAGCATCCATTAAACAGGAACCCCCTGTCCATAAATCTTCTTTCCGGTACCAGCACGCTGATTGGGACTCATTCCGGGATTTTGTTTTCGTGACGCCCCCTGGACTGACATCTTCAACCTCTCAATTGAAAATTGCGCCACTGAGGTTTCGTCCTGGGTTAAAGTCGGCATGTACGCTTACATACCGTCTCGGAAGTACCAAGTGAGACCGCAATTATATCCATGGTTCACACCAGTATGCTCGGTCGCCATAGCACACAGGAATCATTGTTCACTATTTCCGGCTATACCAGCGTGACAGCTCGTCAAAACAAGTAACTATTTGCTACTGCTCGTAATATATGTAATCGAGTCCTCAAAAGAGCTAAGTCCGTGTTTGCTGAGAGTATGAGGCAACGCATAGACTCTAAAAACTTAGCCTCTTGTTACTATTGGCGTCTGTGTAAAAAGAGTACTAAATAAATGCAAGGTTTTTATTCCCCACTCTTCAATCGATTCGAAGTGTTATCATCGTTTGCTGATAAAGCTGAATGATTTGACCATTAATTATCCTCAATTCTCTAAATTTTCCTGTATACAGACATTAATTTTTCCATTGCCCAATCCCTCACTCAAATCGTGGACTTCCCTACTCCTCTCCTTAGCCAAACCGAGCAACATGCTTCTCGGCTGGATCTGTTTCTTACCTCCTCTATTCGCTCTTGACGAGCTCCACAATACTGCCCTCTTGGTAACTCGGCCACTCTGTGGTAACTATTAATGTCTCCTTCCAAGTACCCATTAAACAGGAAAACCCTATCCATAAGACCTCTTTTCGGTACCAGCACGCTGATTGGGACTCATTCCGGGTTTTTCTTCCCGACGCCGCCTGGACTGACATCTTCAACCTACTAACTGAAAATTGCGTCACTGAGGTTTCTACCTGGGTTAAATCCGGCATGAACGCTTTCATCCCTTTTTGGAAATACCAGGTGAAACCGCAATCCTCTCCATGGTTCACACCAGCATGCTCGGCCGCCATAGCACAAAGGAACCACTATTTCCGACTATACCAGCTGGACAGCTCTCGTCATAATAGATGCCTATTTGCTATTGCTCTTAACAGATGTAAGCGAGTGCTCGAAGTAGCTAAGTCCCTGTTTGCTGAGAGAATGAGGCACTGCATAGCTTCTAAAAACTTTGGTCTTCGTGACTACAGGCGTCTCTGTAATAGGGTACTAAATAAGGGCAAGGTCTCACTCCTCCGCCTCTTCAATCGATTTGAGACGTTATCATCCTATGCTGATAAAGCTGAATGCTTTGCCCGTAGATCCTCCTCAAACTCTACTCTTGCCTCATCCTGTGTATCCCTGGCTAACCTTTCACTTAGAACTAATTCTCTACTGAGTGATATGCATATAATCCCTCCTATGGTTTCTGCTATTATCTCCAAACTTGATCCCCACTAAGCATGTGTATCCGATAGCATCCTTGTAAGTGTCATTAAGAAGTGTGCCCTCCACCGAACTGGCGCCTGTTCTGCCTAAATTGTATAATAAATGTCTCATTACCTCCTGCTTTCTTGCTTGCTGGAAGTCATCGGCTGTTGTTACCGTTTTTAAGAACTTTGACGAACCATCTGACCCACCCAACTATCGGTTTATTAGGCTTCTGCCTTTGTTTTGGAAACACCTAGAGGCTCTAATCAATGCTGAATTGATACGTCATCTTTCCTCACAGGAACTTTTCTCAGGCAAGCAATACGGCTTTCGTTTCTCCAGTCCAACTGGTGATGTACTAATGATAATTGTAGAAAGAGTCTAATATGCTCCAGATAAAAACGGTGAGGCCCGTGCTTTAGCACTGGACATCTTGAAAGCCTTTCACAGGGTCTGTCATTCAGGTTTTCTACACAAGCCAAAAAGCTACGGTATCTGAAGGTACGTTTTTTCGCTCATCCAGTCGTTGACATCAAATCGTGGAATGAAATCCACTCCTCTACATGCTTTCGTACTAACGGGGGTGTCACAAAGGGCTCCATCCTTGGTCCTACGCTGATTTTAATCTTCAATCTATGCTGACGGCACAACCATTTACTCCTGCCTTGATGGTAAGGTTGATCAATCAGACAATGTCAGAATGGCAGCTGATGTACAAAACGATTTCAAGACCCGAGTTAACTGACAAAAAAATTGCTTAGGCATTGGAGGATGACATTTTGCAAAAGACAATACATACACAATCAGATTATAATACATAAGCATGCAGACATATTTAGATACACACACACACACACACACACACACACACACACACACACACACAAAAGTGACGAGACAGGAAATATCTCCACGACTCTTTACAAAAAAACAAAAACATACATACACAATGAAAGGTGCATCTAAGTTACCATACACATAGACACCGATAAAGACACGTACATACACCCACATACATTGACAGAGACACTCCGATAAAGCAACCAAGAAATATTGAAGATTGAAAGTGTTATTAAACGAATTCTAACCACATATTAAAATATAACTTGTAATTGTTGGTTATTGGAATTTATTCCGTTTTCACCAATCCTATACTTGGGTATATATATATATATATATATATATATATATATATATATATATATGGGTAAGCATTACGACTAAAAAATTATTTTGGATCAAATATATGAATATGAAGTTAGCGTCACAGTTCTTCTTTTTAGATGTCTGTCATATTCAGGGCGAACATGTCTCTCCACCACTTCCTGTTCTTTATTGCTGTAAGCAATATTTACACTTATATAATGTCTCTTTATTCTGTTTCTGCTATGCATTGACTAAAACTCGTTTAAGAAATTACTCACTCTTTTTCTCTGCTTCTCTTGTCTGCAATACGTTCTGTGGGTATTGGATTCTCCAAACTTCCTTTTCCCGTAATGTGTCGTAGAAATTTATTCACCCTCTTTCGTGTTTTACGTAAAAATATCTTTATTGTTCTCAATTTTTCTTTCTTTGTTCACGTGTTCCGTACATGGTGTTCTAAGTATCGATCTGTAGAACCATATCTTTGTCGCTTTGGAGTTGTTTTTCATCAGTAAATGGTCCCGAATTCACTGTTTTACTGCAGGATAAACGTCTCGGTTGCCGTCATAGAAAGAAAGCTGAGTTCAAATCTCGACAGCAGCTCATGTTCATTTAGTAATGGTTCCCTTTGGAGGGGCAAGAATATAAATTTCTTTTGCGCTCTGTCCAATCGTCAGATACACTGATTAATAGACTGATCAATTCGATGAACTGAAGTTGGCAGCTAATCTCAGCAATGACCTACAGACTTTTATTAACTGGGACAAGGAGAGACTTGTTAATTTTAACGCCGCCAAAACCAAACTTCTCTCTATCGATCACCTGAGAGACCACTTCCTGTCTCCAATTATCATGGCTGACACTAATCTCCAGGTGAGTGACTCGTTACGCCTTCTCGGGCGTACATTCTCGGGTGACATGAAGTGCAAAGATTTTATTTAATCTATCTCTAGATCAGCTGCTAAGAAAGTTGGTTCACTCTGTCGTGGTAAACAATTTCTCTCTCCTGAATCTACATATACATATTTATCAGTTTACCATTCGTTCTTGCTTTGAATATTGCTGCCACATATAGTCCGGTGCTCCTGCAGTAGATTTACAGGTTCTCGATAGAATCCAAAGAAGAATCAGCAATATTATTGGTCCTGATTTGGTGGCTCGATTTCAGTCACTCCCACACCATCGTATGTCTCTTTCTTGTGCCTTTTCTATAAATACTTTCATGGTAACTGTTCGGTTGTTTTATTCCCCTACCTTCACAGATAATGAATTGTACATATGGGGACTAGTAGGACTTTCATAGAGACAATGAGGTATTATGGTGGATGTAGTAAGAAAGGTAAGTAAGAAGGCGTTGTTGTGGTGTAAGGAATATTGCTCTATGTTTGGATCAGTGTTTCTGGCTAGTTAAGTTTAAAGTTAAGACAGATGAAGATCCCCCTTTTCCCAATTCCCCATTTGGGCCTTGTGCCACAGTTTGTAAATAAGTACAAATAAATGTCGCTTTTCGTTATGGTTCCTACACTTTTTGTGTAATGCTAGATTGGCGGCAGGTTCTCATCTATTTGTTGAACTAGCTAAATGTAACCGTAAGTTCTATGCTAACAGTTTCTTTTCTCGCACTTCTTCCTTGTGGAACTCACTTCCAACTCCATGCTTTCCAGCCAACTTTGACCTTCAAAACTTCAGATACAATGTCAATCGTTATTTATTGTCCTTTTGATTACTCTTCTATTGTTCTTGGTCAGTTATGTGTCATGCGTGCTACACGTTTAGGCAATCATTTATCTTTCGATACATGACTGACGAGGCAGTTATTTTTCCGGCAGTATGATGCCATTTCTTTCTGAGGTAGACCAGTTGCCATCCAAGGCTATAAAACCCAGTGTGTTCTGCTATTTACCCATAGCTGGGGAGAAAAGAAGAGGATTCTTACCTTTCGCAAGGGTATTAGCACGTAAGTGAATATAATGGATTCGACTGGGATTCGAACTCTGCTCTCCGATTTCTCAATCCGAGCCGGTATCCATTAATTCACATTTACTCTTTTTTCTTATTCTTTCACACTCAGTAACCCCTTTG
>OZ038477.1:133477285-133574785 GCA_964036315.1 Acanthosepion esculentum
ATGGAATATTGAAGTTTAAAAGCAGTAAAATCGACGTTGCTAATCGAACGATTCTCTGCGGCTCGATTGGTTAAGGCACGTCAGGCTAAATAACGGTTCCGCATAGGATACAGGTTCGATTCCTGTCGGAGAACGAATATTTTCTATGAAAATTTCTCGGACATTCAGGCCGGTAAATGTTATTAATACTGTTTATTATAAAACTGAGCATTTACTTAAATATTTGTATCTATAAAAAGAATGTATAAATATAAATGTGTCTTAGAATAAATGTGTGTATATATATATATATATATATATATATATATATATATATATATATATATATATATTGTCATCCACTGACAGACTGTTTCGCTGTATCACAGCTCATCAGTGTGGCTAGACGTCCGGTTGCCTCTGGCTAGAATCGAAAACCGGCTGAATTCGCGTCAATCGGAAATTTTACCCTGAAGCCGTTGGCGCACGGCAGAGAAGAAAGTGAATTTAAGCGTATTTATTTTTAGATAAACACACAGTGACTGAGAGAACTCGATTCGATTTACCGAAGAGTCTTGCATTATTAGCCGTAATAGTCACTGTTTACAAACCCACACATCCTCCCCAGAGAGCTCAACCGAAATAAAATTTTCAGGAGCATATATATTGTCATCCACAGACAGAATGTTTCGCTGTATCACAGCTCATCAGTACATATTGATGCATGTTTCATTAAATAATATAGTAAATTCCTTTCATATTGTTTGATAATCTTAATAACACTATCATTAAAAGACGAAATCACCATATTGATACATGTTTAAATCCAATCTAAGCTTTCGGCTTACATAAGCCATTATCAAAGATGTCAATTACATTTCAATATATTAAGCAATACACGGACAAAACAATAATGATAGTCTTTTTTTGTGGCATGAAAGATTTCCAAGCAACGACAAACTCGTGTATACGTGATGCGGAAGCGAAAATCGCGTCGCAGCTCGTGAGGTCCCACATGACCACGCGTGAGTGAAAACGAGAATTGTTAAGTATAGGAAGTCGTTGGTATAAACCAATGGCTTCTGTTATGAATTATAGGCATTTAAGAATATATGTGGAGATTTCATAGTTTATTTTGTTTTGGTTAGGTTTCAGCTGTTTTATGTATATAGCTTCTATATTATTTAAAGAAACATGCATCAATGAAAAAATGCTGCCTAATACACGGAATATATATATATATATATATATATATATATATATATATATATATATATATATATATATATATATATATCTGTGTGTGTGTGAGAGAGTTTATACGTTCTTTTTATAGATACAAATATTTAAGCAAATGCTCTGTTTATAATAAACAGTATTAACAACATTTAACGGCCTGAATGTCCAAGAAATTATCATAGAAAATATTTGTTCTCCGACAGGAATCGAACCTGTATCCTATACGGAACCGTCACGTAGCCTGACGTGCCTTAACCGATTGAGCCACAGAGGAGCGTTCATTTAGCAAGGTCCATTTTACTGTTTTTAAACACAATTCCCCATGATTTCCTCTCATTAATTCATATTTGCTCAATGCGTATCCAAATGTAAACAAATGACGTCATACATTATCAAATGGACAAAGTCCGACAATTATTTAAGATTTTTTTTATGTTTACACGTTCTTTTAATAGAGCATAAAAAAATGTCTTAAATAATTGTCGAACTTTGTCCATTTCATAATGTATAAATGATCAAGTTAGAGTTAATGAAGAACAATGAAGATTTACGAACAACACAATACTATCCACGAGAGATAATAAGGGATGGCTGTGAATATTTCAGACTCCCTTAATTTTTGCTGAAACTGAAAAATAAAAATACAAATTCTTCTTGGCCTCAGTCTATCGCAATGCAGTTGAACTCAGGTGTATCATTTGTATGTGAAATCATTACTGTTGTTAATTATCAAAATAAAGAATAAGACAACACTTTCCTTTTTCTTTGTTTGTTTCGAAACATTAGATTCTAAAACTTCTGTATAAGTCTTATAAGCGAGAAAACTTTGTCGGTATCATTTTGAAATATAAGTACAAGAGAACATCAACAACAGATTTGTATTTAAAATAAAAATACATATTTAAAGACGGATAAGTGATCTCTATATTCAGTTTATGAGAAAATCAGATAAAAAATATAGAATATGTTATCTTTAAGACTTAACATGCGACTTCGCCCCGACACGCATTTCAGCATCTGGTTTAGTGGCACTACGAACTTTATTTTATTTTGTGGCGCCATGCCTGTATAAGAGAAATATATGAAGATTGTGGCGCCATGCCTGTATAAGAGAAAGATATGAAGCTTGTGGCGCCAAGCCTATATAAGAGAAGGATATGAAGTTTGTGGTGCCATCCCTGTATAAGAGAAAGATATGAAGTTTGTGGCGCTATGCCTGTATAAGAGAAAGATATGAAGTTTGTGGCGCCATGCCTGTATAAGAGAAAGATATGAAGTTTTAACTAAAAGTGATGAGTCTATGTTATAAACAATAAATAAGAAAGAAAGATAGAAAACGTGCAGACGAATCGAGCGAAAACTTCGCGTATTTTTATACGACCCTTTCTCTCAGGTTTGGAGCGGGTGAATATATATGCAACGAAAGCAAATATCAAATCAGAAATTCTCGGGGTCGCTAAGTTCGTCCTGGGTTTGACGATAAACTTCATCCTGCACGCAGCAAAGCCTCTAATCAGGAGACTGGAGGTTTTGAGGAGCCAGGAAAGACCTCTTAATTACTGTTGTTCCCAGGTCCTCCTGGTTGGTACAACATGTTAGGGACCCACTTATGTGGAAATAATGACCTCTAAACCAAATTACTAGGACAAGAAAAGAATACATTTTTATACTAAAATTACTGCCAATGCATTTTTATATAAAAAAATTACCAACAATACCTATTTATAGTAGAATTACCGACAATACAATGGATTCCGGCATCAAATAACCCATAGAGATGTTGATATGTCGCTAAACAAATACATACCTCCGACCTCAGATTATTTATATGGGTGTGTTTGTACGAACTAAAATGCATACATCTGTATGTATGTGTGTCTATGTATGTGAGAGTGTCATCCCCCACAAATACGGAAGAAAACCCCCTCACCTGTACCACACACAAATAATCAAATGGAAACAAGCATAAATAGATTCAATTTTTAAGAAATAAACCAGTTTGTCTGATGATCGCAAAAGCGTGAAACCCAGTGTTACAAACTAATATCCATACAACTGAATATATATATATATATATATATATATATATATATATATATATATATATATATATATATATATATATATATATTGTGTGTGTATATGTCTGTGCAAACGTAGATTTACTGTGTGTCCTCGTCTTTTTGGCGCTCGAAAAGAAAATGGAGGTGGTATTCCCCTTCCGGACAGAACTTAAACTTAGTTTCTTGACTGCATTGCCCACTATACGCCTTGCTTCCGGCCCAGTTCCAATTTCATACACATGCTTCTAACTATTCCGTTCCTATCTGTCATATGCATGCATAGACATGTAAACCAAAAATATTAAAGTAAAATGCACTAGCGCCATAAGTTCCGCGAGTTTTATTCTAAGTTCCTTTTTTTTTCTAAGTTTTTTAAGCACACCACACTAAACTGAAAGTGTTTTTTTATTTCTTTTTCTCTAGGAATCGTCATCTTTGTTTAAACAGCAGGCTTCAGCCGATAAAATTTACAAAGAGAGAAAAAAGGCATAAAATTGATGACCAAAATGACCCCATTAGCGTTAGGTTCATTTTAAAAAAAATCATTTCACCCCAAGCAAAGCAATAAAACCACTAAGCCGTAAGAAGGTAATATGAGAGAAAGAAAACATTGTTAAGAAGAGAGAACAATAAAATATTGGGACATTAGTCCTAATATAAAAAGTGTAAATAAAGATAACTCCCCATCCCAGAAATTCAAACAAAAAAACGAATAGGGATTGAGAAAACAGACGATAACGATTGCCGTTCTATTTAAATTTTTGAACATCAAATTTGACTGGAAAGCAAGAAGCCTGAAGAGTGTCCTACAAACAAGAAGATAGAGAGTGGAAACTGTTACCATAGAACTTTCAAAGGTAAAATTATAAGACCTTGCCGCCAATTTAGTACTGTGCTTAAATTCATAGAGATTATATTCCAAACAGGAAAGCTCATCGGAAAAGTTATATAAAGTATTTTTAGAAAAACTGCAGGAAAGTAATTGCAGTCGAGATGCCAGGTCAGAACGAATAACATTACATGTATCTTCCCTCTGTTTCTTCTACAAATATTTTCATGGCAACTGCTGTGACGAGGTTTTTTTCCCCTGGTGCCCCGACTACGTGAATTTAAGCCTGCTGTTAGATTGGCATCTAGGTCCCACCTCTTTTACTGTTGAAATAGCTAAATGTTACTGCCTCTCCTACTCTAAACACTTTCTTTACTCGTACTTACCACCTGTGGAACTATATTCCGTTTACTTGCTTCCCTGGTAACTACAATCTTCAAAAATTTAAATGCGACATCTATCGCCATCTTCTGGTACCTTGATCGCTGTTCTTTTTTCTTTCATTCCCTGTAAACCCCTGCATATAAGTGGCATTGTCGCCTGGATTGGGTAGAAATGATTATAACAAATTTACATCTTACATATTATGATTATTACGTTAATTATTATTATTAGATATAAAACATTAGATACTTTACATTGTTTGTAAGGGAAAATATTAAAAACTTTGAAAGATAGTGAGGTTGCAATTTGCAAGAATGAAAATTGGCTGACTGCCGTTTTAAGTACACTTACAGACATCAGTCTTTCAAATGTTATACATCTCTAAATCATTTACAATTTCCTATTTATAAACTAATCTCCTGTGCCCATGGTTGGAAGTGTCAGCTCTGTCACCCTAGTACGTACCAGAAAGAGGTTCAATGGATCCCTCTGAAAATTTTTACAAACAGAGAACATATAGTTTTCCTGGGGCATTAAGGGTCGTAGGTCTCGCAAGATTACAGGCGCTCGCTCATTGGTTGGAATCAGTTTGGTTTCGCGGCTTCGATTTTGATTGGTTGTTTGATAGCTCGGACGGCTTGTGTAACCAGGGGGTCTACTGGCTGATGTAATTATAGATAGGGCTGGAAAGAAGGAAGTCTTATTTTGTGTAGTGATAAGGAAATAGAAGCTCGCAGATACTACGAGGGAAACGAACGCGTTGGTATCAGAGCTATGAATCTTGGGAAATGATTTTGCCGTTAGCAATTTGAGTGGTTTTGCATTTTTTTTCTGGAAGATGAGACGAAGAAAAAAATCAGAATATACGAAGGTTACGTACGTATAAAAATACACACATTAGCAGATATATTTGTGAAGTTAGTATCGTGATATGACAGTAAATATATATATATATATTTATATATATATACATACATATATATATATGTGTGTGTGTGTGTGTGAGTGTGTGTGTGTGAGTGTGCTTCATTAAATAATATAAACAAGTTTTGTCTATTTTAAGTAAGTTCCTTTCATATTGTCTGATAAGCTTAATAACATTATCATTGAAAGACGAAAGGAAATCACCATATTGATACATGTTTAAATCCAATCTAAGCGTTCGGCTTACATAAGCCATTATCAAAGATGACAATTACATTTCAATATATCAAAAAATACACGGACGAAACAATAAGGATAATGATAATGTGTGACGTCACGAGCTGCGACGCGATTTTCGCTTCCGCGTCTCGTATACACGAGTTTGTCGTTGCTTTGAAATTTTTCATGCAACAAAAATAGACTATCATTATTGTTTTGTCCGTGTATTGTTTAATATTTTGAAATGTAATTTTCATCTTTGATAATGGCTTATGTAAGCTGAAAGCTTAGATTGGATTTAAACATGTATCAATGTGGTGATTTCTTCTCGTCTTTCAATGATAATGTTATTAAGCTTATCAGACAATATGAAAAGAACTTACTTAAAATAAATAGACAAATAAATGGACAAAACTTGTCTATATTAATTAATGAAACATGCATCAATGAAAAGTTGCTGCCTAAATATATCTATATCTATCTATCTATCTATCTATCTATCTATCTATCTATCTATCTATCTATCTATCTATATATATATATATATATATATATATATAAAATTACTTCAAACTTTTGTTAATATCAACACATTTGCACGAAAAGAAATATATGGTGATCCCGAAAGCGGTAGGATTTCGTTGTAAGTTTCTGTTTTTATTTCGGTAACAGGTGTATCCAAGAACGATACAACGCCTGGCACTGCATGAGTGTAAAAAGTTAGCATTCTGTTACGAATTGTGTCATTTCAAGCGCAGAGGTATCGGCGCAGCGTTCATGGGTCGTCTGATCCAGTAGATACCACAGTCATCAGAAATTCACATTCCAAGCTGATAAGTACGGATTCTGTGGTAGATGCACACAGAGGCGCCGTCCATCAACATCCATATCGGGAGGAAATGAGATGAAAGTAGAATTTTAATACTTTACTATACTTCTACTCTTAAACTGTTAAAATAAAAGTTATTAACAATTTTAAATAGGGGGTTACTTTCAACCCACTCTGTATATATATATATATATATGAAGAAATATAATCTTAAGGTGTGCTATATTTATGGGATAAAGTGCTCAATATCAGAGATAGAGCGTGTGTAATTATAAAAGTGAACATTGAAGTCAACACTTAGAGGCGACAGTCTGTTTCATTCTAGACGCAATATATATATATGTATATATATATATATATAATATTAAAACTGGTCCACAAAAACATCTCAATGTATTTATTATACAGAGAAAATAAATAGTAAGACACAATAAAATCCAAATTACATATATAGAGTCTATATACAGGTGTTGAATAATACTGACGAAGTTTTCGCCTTTTGAAATAGGTCTATTCCCCAGATGAGGTAATTTTGGTTTTTATTGTGTTATTACCACTCATGATGATAATAGATAAAACGTAAAACTGAAAAACGGGCTAGGCTAACCGGTTGGGAACCTCGCTCAACAGAGCTAAATCGAGGTTAATAAATTAAACAGAATTATTACAAAAAACGGACAATAAGTATTGGAGAAAAAATATATTGTTTAGATGGAAATTAGTTGGAGGCCCAGTACAAAGTCCTTCTGTTTACACAAAGAGTGCTTCAACGATAAAATATAATTCGAGTGGGACTTGCTAAGAATGGTAAATGAGCCTACTATTAAACTAGTAGCACAATTATGGCTATTTATTAGGTGTTCTGCGATGGAAGACCCATACGTATTGGTCAGAATGTCTGAAAGAGTGTACTTAAGATTTCGGATTTTCGTTGGAACGTGTTGCTTTATTCTGGCATCCAGCCATTGAGTCGTTCTCCCTATGTAGCGCGAACCACAACTACATCTAAAGGAATAAATCAAAGAACTATTATGATGTGGAGGGAGAACGTCCTCAGGCATAGACGAAAGGACAGGCTTGGCAGAGAAAACCACACTAGTGTTAGCGGCAAAGTAACAATGTCGAACTGAAACCAGCTTAGCATATCTATCACTGATATTACACAGCCAAGGAAGGCGTAGGTACACAGGATATCTTTTTACTATAGCAGGTTTAATTTTATTGAATTCAGCAATGTTATTCTTAATTATTGCTTGAACAATGCCCAATGGATAGGCATTGTTGCAGGGAGTAGTAGTAATAAACCTAAGTTCATCATCCTACTTATTTTCAGAACAGATCATAAGAACCTTATGTGTAAGGGTTTTAATTAAATTAATTTTACGTTTCATGGGCCAAAACGAATCCAAAAAGGTATATAAACCAGTAAACGTCGGTTTACGGTAAACAGAAGTAACAAAACACACACACACACACACACACACACACATACACACTACACACTACACACACACATATATATATATAAATCTGTGGAGTAGACCTATTTCAACGAAAGAAAAATTCGTCAGTATTATTCAACACCTGTATATAGACTCTATATATGTAATTTGGATTACTGTTTATTTTCTCTGTATAATAAATATATTGAGAACTTTTTGGGCATTACTTTTAACATTCTATATTACTGGGATGCACTTGGATTATATACTAACAGATTTATCACGTTTACTATATATATATATATATATATATATATATATATATATATATATATATATATATATATATATATATAAGTAAGCATTGAATTCAAAACCCAGCGCTGACAGTCTGTTTCATGCTTATACGCGATCGTCAAGCCATGTAAGTTGTGCTTTTGCCTGACTATTTACATATACAAGCCAGTAAAACTTTTTATATATAGAGTTGATTTATATATATAGGTCATTTGTATTGAGGCAAAACAGAACGCGTATAACCTGACAATTCCCATTAACCATGAAGCAGACTGTTGTCGCAGGGTGTTGACTTCGATGATAACTTTTAGATTGAAATGCTCTCTATCACCGACATTGAGCACTTTTACCCGTAAATATAGAATACCGTAAAACTATATTTTATAATATATATATATATATATATATATATATAATATCATATATAAGTGAATATGTATTATCATATATATATATATATGTGCGCTTCGTACATGATTGATTGATGCTTGTTGATATATATCAGACAAGATGGGCGGCCTGACGATTGCGTCTAGCATGAAAGAGCCTGCCGCCTGTGAGTGTTGACTTCTATGTTCACTTTCATATCTATATTTACATGATATCTCTCTATGATAGATATGAGGTAAATTTACATTTACATGATATCTATCTATGATATTGAGCACTTTATCCTATAAATATAGCCCATCTTAAAACTATATTTTTTTCGATATATATATATATATATATATATATGTATATATATATATATATATATTTACACACACACACACACACACACACACACACACACACACACATATATATATATATATATATATATATATATATATATATACATATACAGGGTGATCCAAAGTATATACACACTTTAATTTATTATAAAGTCATTGTTTAATAAAATGCATTTCATTTTCAAAATGTAATGGAATATAAAGACATGATATTATTGTTCCTTCAACACCTTTGTTTAACTGACGTCCAGCCTCTTCCTGGCACTACTGAAAACGCAAAGCATTGGAATCGCAAATATCACCAAACATTTCGTTTGGTATTTTTTTGCATTCTCATTCAATGGCTGTTCTCAATTCAGCGACTATTGCAGGTGTCATAGCGTAGATTTTGTTTTTAAGTATCCCCATGAAAAGGTCTGGTGAGCGCGGAGAAGATTCTACGAAACGCCTTCAGCCGATCCATCTGTTTGGCAAGATCTCACCAAGGTAGCATCTAATCTTCAGTCTAGATCATCGTCATTAATAGCATGGAATAAACTTAAAATGTAACTTTTCCATTGACAGCGCTTCAAAATGCATGAGATAGACGGTTTTGAAATATCTGCCACAGGATTCGTTTGCCGCACAGATTTACTTGGGTTTTAGTGATACGTCTCCAGTACTCTATCTTGCTTTGTGGGGCTTGTCGATGTCTGCGGTCTTCGGGAAGGCTTCTTGTAAACACTCTGAACAATTCCATCGAACTAGGGCTCCAGAATAGAAGTAATTGCCAGAGCAGTAAGAATGATGGCAGCTGTTGCAAAACTAAATACTATACCGACAGACAAGGACATCTGCCTGAAATCAAGGAGCAGATTATTGCGGGCATTGACCTTCTAGATCTTTATGTATCACTGCCAGATGTTGGACATTAACTACTGTGGATAAGTGAGGATTAAAAAAAGAACCATCCTAGGCATCACCTCCCCCGACCGCAATAAAAAAAGAAGCATTAAGAGAGATAATCAGAGAAGAAAAACTTCTATTAGAAGATGTAATATCCGCGGTCAAGGAGATAAGGTTGAAATGCTTTGGCCAAGTATAAGAGGAAACAAATATTTCCATTGCCCTCCAACAATATGCAGCCACAATAAGAAAGAGAAAAATAACGTCACTGAGAAGAGAGAGAGAAAAATAATTTACAGAGACTAAGATATAAGATTTGGGCCACTGTTCTCTATAAAAGAAATCGAAATTATTACAACTAAAATTCTCACCATGACAGGAGCGGGTCAGGTTCTCAGCAGCGCACTGTTTTTACGACTAAACCCGGTCATAGGAATGATTATTATGATAGGAATTTGATCATTGTCCCCCAAAAAAGAAGTTATAATTATTACAAAATACCCTTGCCACCTAGACGAGACATAGCCAGGTTGGGTTATGACTATACGACTAAACCCGGTAATAGGACTTATTATGATGATAGGACTTTGACCATTGTTCTCTAGAAAAGATTTCAAAATTATTACATAGTACCCTTGCCATCTAGACGAGAGATATCCAGGTGGTGTTATGACTCTACGACTAAACCAGATCATAGGACTGATTATGATGATATGAATTTGTTCGCTGTCCTATAGAAAGAATATCAAAATTATTACAAACTACAATTGATATCCAGACGGGAGCTGGTCATTTGCTAATCTGCAGCGTGACTCTACGATTAAACCCGGTCATAGGACTGATTATGATGACAGGAGTTTGGTCGCTGTTCTCTAAAAATGAATCCAAAATTATTGCAAACGACAAATGACACCGAGACGTAAGTGCGTCATGTTCTAGGATGCGCTGTGACTTTACGACTAAACCAGGTTATGAGATTGATTTTGATAAATGGATTTTGGACACTGTTCTCTAGAAAGGTAATCAAATTTATTACAAACTACAATCGCTACTGAATCGGTAGATGGTCATGTGCTAAGCAGCACTGTGTCGATATGACTAAACAGGGTCATAGGGCTGATTACGTTGACATGATTTTGGCCACTTTCCTCTACAAATTAAATTCAAAATTATTACAAATGAGACATATCACAGAGACGGGAGTTGTTTAGGTGCTTAGCTGCGAAGTGGCTCTATGGTTGAAACCGGGAATATGACTGATTATGATAATAGCAATTTGACCACTGTCCTCTAGAAAAGAAATCAGGTTTATTACTAACTACATTTGCCACCTAGACGGAAGCTGGCCAGGTGCTATGCTGCGCTGTGACTATACGACTAAACCCGATCATAGGATTTATTATGATGATAGGAATTTGTCCGCTGTCCTCTAGAAAGAAAATCAAAATTATTACAAGCGAAAATTGGACGGGAGTCGCTGAGGATAGCATGGGCCGAACATGTGAGCAATAACGAGGTTTTGGAGAGAATGGAAACAAAATGGAAACTTATACTTAACATCAGGAGTAGGGTGTTGAAATTTCTGGGACACGTAATGAAGAAGGAGGGCTTGGAAAATCTGATACTGTCATGGACAAGGTTCCTTGTACCACGGTGATGGTCCAAGGTAGAACCAATGAAGAATAACTCGAACACAGGTATGGAATAACACAGATATATTACAAACAGAATATGTACAAAAGAAGTAGAAGTGTTAGTAATAACAATCAGGTTAGGTTAGAGAGAACTACGTTGTCTCGACCAGTATCACGATTCAAATGTCTTACAGTAATCGTCTGACGCGACTGTCTGTGACAGACTGACTCACTCTGACTCTCACTGCTGCTTCCTTTTGAGGCGCAGTATTTATGGTGTACGGGATAGTCCATTACTATTATGGGTAAGTTCCCATAACAGAGACTCACAGGACAGATAGCGGGAAAAAGGGACAGAGAAATGCAACACGTGACATACTTGATGGGCTTGAACAAATGGATGGCAGAAAAGGGTTTGGCGGAAATAACAAAAAGACAAAACTTATTAAGAGCTACAAGAGACAGGAAGATGTGGAGGGCCATGATCGTCTAGAAGAATAGTTATTTCTTTCTGATAGTCTTTCTTTAATATCTTATTAAAGATTTCTTTCAATATTCTTTCTGAGTCTGTCATCAATACAGTATCATCCCATATCTTATATTCACCGCCGATAATGAATCTTGATTTCTCACCTTGTTCTCATAGGATAGTCACGCTGTAACGGTTAAATAAATCCGGTGATACGATGCACCCTTGTCTTATTCCTCTTTCTATTTTTTGTATTTACTGAACTCGTTCTTTTTTAAGCATGCAGGCTTTTCGACCCCAGTGATGGTTACAGATTAGTCAAGTATCTTTACCATATAAATCAAGCTGACCTCGTATTTCAAGTAGGTATCTGTGGTGTCCTTTAGGTGTTTAAATAACTACTTGACGGGCGGAAGATATCTGAAACTAATCTTTTACGTAAGATTTCTGGTACTAAGTCCTTTAATGTCTGTTAAAAATTAAAATCTTCCTCAGAAGTTTGTAAATTTCCTCATAAATTGGAATTTTTTCTCGAATTTTGCAGGTGCAGAAAGAAATGTGGTAATTTTCAAAGTACCCTATTTGATAGCATATAAATGCCTCAAAATAATCTTTTGAATTACATATGCGAATGAAATGCCTGGTAGGGTGACGCTTTGAGCCTTGCGTTCCTGAACAATTCTACCTGAGCTCCTGAGTCAAAATTCGCCAGTAATTGGTATGTAATGTTCCCGGTAGATATAAAAATAGTTACAAGTATTTACCTATCGTTCAACCGGTGGCTAGGCATTAAGTCATTCTTCTCTACCACTGGCTGGGCATTAGGTCATTTTTCTCTACCTCCGCTCAGGGCTCAAAGGGCAAGTACACCTGGCGATATTTATTCAGTCGCTGCAGGTTACAATCTTAATAAGTAATTATAAATATTAAAAATATATACATATAGATATATAAAAACATTAAATGTTTTTTGAAATATTATTATTATTTTCTCTATATTGCAAGTTTTTTCGCGTTCACTTGTTACCTATATATATATATATATATATATATATATATATATATATATATATATATATGGTGTGTATTTAGGCAGCATTTTTTCATTAATACATGTTTCATTAAATAATATAGATAAGTGTTGTCTATATATTTTATGTAAGTTCTTTTCATATCGTCTGATAAGCTTAATAACCTTATCATTAAACAATGAAGGAAAATCACAATATTGATACATATTTTTAATCCAATCTAAGCTTTCGGCTTACATAAGCCATTATCAAAGATGACAATTACACAATATATTTAAGCAATACACGAACAAGAAATTGATGATAGTCTTGTTTGTTTACATGGATGATTTCCAAGCAACGATAAACACGTGCATATAAGTCGCTGAAAGCGAAAATCGCACAACAGGTCATGACGTCACACATGACCACGCGAGAGTGAATCCGATGAGTATTGAGTATGGAAAGCCGTAGGTATGAACCAATGGCTTCTGTTACTAATTATAGGCATTTAAGGATATTTGTGGAGATTCCATAGTTTATTTTGTTCCGGTTAGGTTTCAACTGTTTTATGTATATAGCTTCAAGAATTTTTAGTTTTTGTTTATTGTTTTCATGCTTAAGTATAGTTGTGTTTTCGACGAGGATTTTCCGGAATTGTGTATGCGGCCAGGCATGTTGTTTTAAATGTTTATATATATATATATATATATATATATATATATATGTATAGGTATAGAGAGAAAGAGAGAGAGAGAGAGAGAGAGAGTGAGAGCGTGGGTGTGTGAGAAAGAAAACTATATAAACAGATATATAGATAGATATGGCACTTTTTAAAACTTATAGAAGTCGACATTTTTATTGGTTTTATTTCAGCGCCTGTTATATCAATACCGTCCATCGGGAGGTCAGCAGAGTAAATTTTTAGGATCTAAACAATGATGCATTTGTAGATGTCGGAACCATGTGGTAGGTTAACTTCATATATATATATATATATATATATATATATATATATATATATATATATATATATATATATATATATATATATATATAACATTTTATTCGTGAATAGAAGAATGATTATCTATGAAGTAATTATTTTTTTCTTAGCATTTGTACAGCGTGCCGGAAAAAAAGAACGCTGGTCATAGTTATACGTCTACGCTTTTTAATTGCAGTGGAAAGCAGCAAAATAAATATGTCTGGTGGCCATTTACAGAAAGATAACAAAACAGTGGCATAAACATTTGGTGCAAACAGTGTTTTAAAAGTTGAAAAGGTTTTTGGTGCGTCATTGTAAATATTTTCATTCAACGAAGGATTTTCCTTTCTATTTTACAAGACAACATCTTTTATTTTTCAATCTTTTCACCCCAAGCAAGGCAATAATGCCACTAAGACGCAGAGAAGGGTGGTTACAAGGAGCGAAACGGAAAGCGAAGACATTCGTGCGGAGGACTGAGGAAAGGACATAAAAAGAACATAGGTAAAGAAAAAGACAGAGGTTGGTGATTGACGTTGAATTAAAATTTTTGAAGATTGTAGTTTATGCTATGGATAGCATGGAGCGAACGTGTGAGCAACGATGAGGTTTTGGAGAGGATGCGGACAAGAAGGAACTTCATAATTAACATCAGGAAGAGGCAGTTGAAATTTCTGGGATACATAATGAGAAAGGTGGGCATGGAGAATCAGATACTCACAGGCCGAATAGAGGGAAAGAAACACAAGGAAAAGCAGCGCATGACATGCCTGGCGGGCTTGAGCACGTGGTCTGGGGGAGGTGGCAGAGGGACGAAACTTATTGAGATCTACACGGGATGGAGGGAGTGGAGAGCCATGATTGCCTGCGTCATAAAGGAATACGGCACATAATAAGAAAAAGTTACCTGGGAAGCAAGAAATTGGAAGGGTGATCAACAGTAAGGATGGGCGAGAAAAGAAACTGCTAGAGTAGAAATGGAAGGTTCTTCTTGCTAGTTCAACAGTAAAATGGTGAGACCTTATTGCGAATATAGTAGTACGCTTAATACATGCTATCCAGGCACCTGGGAAAAAATATTTCTAGGAAGGTCAGAGGGAAACCACGTCACGTCGGTGAGAAAGATTCGGTGAGAAAGCTCCGGTGGGAAACATTCGGTAAGAAAGCGTGGGTGAGAAAGCTCCGGTGGGAAAGCATCGGTGGGAAAGCGTTGTTGAGAAATCTTCGGTTGGGAAAGCGTTGTTGAGAAAACTTCGATGGAAAAGCGTCGGTGAGAAAGCGTCGTTGAGAAAGCGTCGTTGAGAAAGCGTCGGTGGGAAAGCGTCGGTGGGAAAGCTTCGGTGGGAAAGCGTCAGTGAGAAAGCATCGGTGAAAAAGCATCGGTGGGAAAGCGTTGCTGACAAAGCTTAGGAGAGAAAGTTTCGGTGAGAAAGCGTCGGTGAGAACGCATTGGTGGGAAATCGTTGGTGAGAAAGTTTCGGTTGGAGAGGTTCGGTGGGAAAGCGTCGGTGAGAAAGCTTTGCTGAGAAAACTTCAGTAGAAAAGCGTCGATAGGAAAGCTTCGTTGAGAAAGCGTCGTTGAGAAAGCTTCGGTGAGAAAGTGACTGAAGTCGAGATGCCCGGTCGGGATCAATTACAATACCCACACATGTTGGTGTTAGTTTGGATCCTCAAACTTTCTTCCTTCGAACTTGCCTCCAAGTGTGTCTCTACCAGGGGTTTAGAACCGACGGCATCGCTCTCAGAGACATTGGACCACGCAAGCCCGTCCAAAACAAGAAGGAGCGACCATAAGAAGTACTCAGATTTCCTGCTAAGACAGGATTAGATGATTGTGTCATCTGCATGGGATCCTAGTTGGGCAGTGAATAAATCATTGATGAAGATCAGAACCAGAGGAAGTCCAAGGACAGAGCTCTGGTGGACCTCCACGTTAGTATGAAATGATTTGGAAGCTATGCCAATTCAATACGACTTTCATTATGCGACGTGAAGTCAAATATTTATCCCTAGACGCTGTAACCCTTGAACTTGCATAGAAGGCCAGTATGTCAAACCCTGACGAACGACTTCTAGATATCTAGAACCACAGCCCGAGCTTCGGCATTCTTATCTGCGGCTTGATAGACAAATTCCGTGACGCCCTTTAAAAGTTTGGCGGTAGACCTGGGGAAACGGAAGCTCTATTGTTTATTGTCTATCTGAAAGAAGATCGTGTGAAGTTAGATGCTTAACCAATTTGGTATTAATTGGAGACTCATGTACTTTGCTGAAAATAAGTGAGAGATTAATAGGGCGATAATTTGATGGGACAGAGGGTTCCCTAGATTTTTTTTTAAAAACCGGAACTATACAAAAGGATTTTCAAAAAGCTGGAAAGTAGGAAGCAGCGAGTCATTTGTTGCAAAGTTTGGAGAGAACAAGATCCAAGGCTGCAGCACATTTCTTGAGGACGACGGCAGGGATCCTGTGACATCATCGTTCCTTGTGAAGGATCTAATTTAGAAAATATGCCAGAAATCAGTGACGGGGTTATGCCCATATCACAAAGTATAATGTCAGTTCTTAATCAATTCTTGATAAGTCAAGAGTGGAGTTAGAAGACAGCTTCCAACCAAAACACTCTACCTTATTTGCAGTAGATGTAAATAGTTCAAATTGATTGAAGAAGGGTGGGAATAAGGATTTGCTATTATTCAGCACACTCTTACATTCTATAGAAAGAAAATTGTCAGAGGCTATACTGTGTTTTATTCTATCAGAAAATAGTGACTTTGCTTGT
Organism: Acanthosepion esculentum; assembly: GCA_964036315.1. NCBI lineage: Eukaryota > Metazoa > Mollusca > Cephalopoda > Sepiida > Sepiidae > Acanthosepion > Acanthosepion esculentum. Next base: position 133,493,996 of record OZ038477.1, read on the forward strand.
TTGAGGACACGCTTGCCTTTATTACGATCAATGACAAAGAGACGGCTGTTACAGTCAGACCTGTTACTCTGATATATCCGGAAGAAGTGATTACTGAGGGCTATAGCGGCTGAACTGGCAGGTGGAATGATCTTGGTATTTCCGTGCTGAAACAAAAGCTTTGATTTCTGTTTTCAAACTGGAAAAGACCCCAGTGGCACTTTTATAAACAAGATGATTAAAAATGTCATACCGAGGGGCATCGCGAAGAAAGTCACGAAACGAGTCCCAATCAGCGAATTGATAACAGCAAGATATTCGGTTAATAGGATGTTCGTGACTGACGCGAGTGCGGAAAGAGATATCTATATGATCGAAGTTGTCAAGAGGACAGAGCTGCAGAGCACGCCATGAGTATATAAAGTAGAAACGCATGTCTGTCACAATTATTGGCGAAACACGTGATGTCTACTATTTGAATGAGAGATTGAGTAATAAAGAAGTCTCGATGCCAGCGAGGTCAGTGGGATTTACAGTGATTAAGCCATCTGACTGAAGTCGCCGAACAAAACGATATTTGCAAACGGGTTTCAGAAATCTAGCATGCAATAGGCATGTGAGGAAAGCTAGCGTTACAGGAAGAAGAGGTAGCTGACAGAGTTTAGTAGTGAAAGTCGGAGGAACATGTAAGAACAGTCCGAAGACTCAAGAGTGAGTATCCTTGGCAGTGGGAGATGTTCCCGCACATAGACACCAAGGCCATTCATGGAAAGATAACCAGGAACAGAAAATTCAGTAGATAAGATTGAAGAAGTCAGATTCGTTTCACAGATAGTTGGAGAGTGTTCTAAGAGGAACGATTCCACACTGCAGAAATTGATACGTATACCACGAATGTTGGAGACAGAAAATTTGAGGGGTTTAGGTGTTTTTTTTTCCGTGAGCTGGTTTAGTTGTATTTGGTTTATTGTTTTTTGGTCATGGCATGTGTTGAGATGTTGAGTGTTTCCACGTGAGTATATGGTAATAACGAACAAACATAGTCGTAGGGAAAAATACTGGTATATTCAGAGAGGTATTTACATCAGAGAGATTAGTAGTAGAACGAACGTAGGTTAGTAGTAACAATAAGTAATAGGTATCTTCCGGTCGAGAAACGGAAGTGTAACTGATCACTACAGAAGTCTCACTCTGCACTGCACTACACTGCTCACAGTCTCTAGAACTACTGTTCTATTTATAATAATAGGATCAGTCTATTGTGGTTGTGAAGGTGGGTGCGCCCCAACAGTATGTTTTTAAAGCAGGAAAAGTCCAAGAATAATCGTAGCTACCGGTCATCTAAGGTTATGTGTGGTGGCTGGGAATTAACGCAGATTGCAGTATAGGGTGGCCTCAGAGTTGCCTGCCAGAAATACTTACAGGGACACTTTACCGTGCGCGATATGGCATTGCAAGAACATCGATATTACGTGACTGTTTATCAGAGCCGTCTCCGGCGCTGAACCAAGATTTCGAACTCATGACTGTCAGTCGGGATGCAGGAATCAGATAACTGCCAACCCTTTATCCTCAGTATGAAGAGTCATAGCTAGTACCTAGTCATATCATCAAAATTTCATGACAGCCTCCATCTCAGGAGAAGGAAACCAGAAGCCCCATCCTAAACAGAAAACAAGGGATAAACCTTCTGCTCCTGTTCAAAAGAAAAGGAAGCAGTATAGACCCCGCGATAGGTAGACCTATCTCAGTCAGTCAGTTATGTGCTATGCGTGATATACGCTTAGCCGATCATGTATCATTCGATACATGACTGACGAGGCAGATTTTTCCCCACAGTAGGATGCCATTTCTTTCTGCGGTAGACCAGTTGCCATCAAAGGCTATAGAACCCAGTCTGTCCTGCTATTTACCCATAGCCGGTGGGCGGAGGAGAGGAGGATTCAGATCTTTCCCAAGGGTGTTAGCATGTAAGTGAATGTAATGGATTTGACTGGAATTCGAACTCGTCACTCCGATTCCTCAATCCGAGCCGCTATCCATGACTACACTTATTACTTCTCCTCATCTATCTACTCCTTTTAAAAAAGGGAAAAGAAAAAAATGAATGTATCAGACTACAGAATATCGTCGAGGATACGGGAATGTTTTTGGTTACAGTGGTACCTTACTGATTAACTTGAGCTGATTCCTCCCCTTTCCATTATCGTCTCTCTCCATCCTGGTGTAGGATTACCTGCAGATAATTATGATAGTGTAGGTTATTTAGGAAACTAAGAGTATTATATTATCTATTAAGTTTTAACTTAGTAGAAGTCGAAATATCCCATACCAGAATAGAGTTGAGGGGGGTATTTATTATTTTATTATTATTCTAAACTTTATTTGAATTTTTGGAGGTAGGGTGTTAACCCATCCCGTGCGTCCCGAAACAATCCCTCCCTCTGTCTTACTCGGCCAAAAGCAGTAGAATAACAAAAGTTAAATGGAAAATTTATATATTAAAATAGCACAAATTTGAAAAGGTTGTAAATCGTAAATGATACAAATTAAAATTAAGAGTAAAATTAACTCTGTCAAATACCACTGAGAGCTTCTGAACAAATCCTGGTCCAGAATTTCTAGTTAAGTATCATCTTAGAATATCGTCCAAGATAACTTATTTTCAAAATTCCTAATGCCTGGAGGGTCAGGATATGTAAAGTTGGCTATTTTTTTTTTATTATTTTTTTAGTATTCTTCTTCTATCTATTTAGATTTTTGAGGCTGTTAACCTATCCCGTGCGTCACGAAACGATTTTTTTGTCTTTTTTTTTAAACCAAAAGTAAAAGAACAAACATAAATTGAAGAATTTATCCATTAAAATCACACAAATTCGAGAGGGTGGTAAATCGTAAGCTATACAGATTAAAAATAAAAGTAAAATTAAACGTGTCAGATATCTTTCAGAGCCTTATGTAAGAATATCGTCCCAGATAACTTAATTTCAAAATGTCTGTTTCTCAAATCCAGGATTGTGCGTTTAATAGCAATGCTAATACTAGCTGTTTCCTTATGAGGAAATATTTGGAATTAAATGACAGAGCACCCAGTAATACTGCCAGTTGAAATTTATAAAATTTTCTATGAAGACAATTTTTCAAGAAAATATGTTTCTCAAATTCATTAGTTGTTACAGCTATTTGCAGTATTAATGAGGTTCCCTGCCTTTCGTTTGAATACTGTAGAACGTCAGCATCTTGATTATATCATTATTTTCATTAAATCTTATTGCTCTTTCTAGTATTGATCGAAGTTTCCTTCCTAACCTTTTGTTTAAAGTAGTGTGGAACGCTTGACATCTTGATTCTGTCATTATTTTCTCCTTAAGATACATGTGACAGGTTGCGCTTTTGTTAGTTTCGCTCAACCCTGAAATTACTGCAAAAACCCAAAAAGTTTTTTTTTGTTTTTTTTGGGGTTTTTTTAAGCGTTTCACCCCAAGCAAGGCGGGAAGCCACTAGCACGCAAGGGGTTACAGAGTGTTCGAGCGAGAGCAAAGAGGAGTGATAGAGGAAAGGATGAAGAGAAGGATAGGGGATAGATCAATGCATCTGGAGACGTCAATTGTTATTACATTTGAATAGTTGGAGATTATAGCTGTCAGGGAAACAAGAAAAAGTGAGGGAGTTCCACAGGCGAGAGGTGCTGTTGAAGTAGAAGTGACGGCTACATTTAATAATTTGGAAAGTGAAAGGGTGAGAGCGAGAAGCCAGCCTAGTTACTTGAAAAGACGATTCATTTTCTGAAATAATTTCCTCAGGTCGCGACTTTCATACGGACGCCAATTCATGGCGGCAAACTCTTTCAGAAATATCTAAAATGTCAGCTGCATACAACTGCTTTCTTAGAGCAATGTTTTAAAAATGGCTTTCAGTCTTAGAAGAATCCTTTTGCAAATCACTAAACTAGTGCTACAGAATCGCAAACAAAAGACTGTATGAAATAAAACCGCATCGCTGAGAGATTTTTAAAAGCGGCATCTATTAAAATGGATTGCAGATCTATCTTGAAGGGAAAATAATGACGTAATCGAGATGTTAGCGTCCTATACTACTTTATAAACAAAATCTTACCAATTGTAAAAAAGCTTGATTCCATTGCTGAAGTTGAATTAAAAGAACAAAATCTTGTAATTCCAACTTCATGATGTTATACACAAATATGGTGGTATTTTTTCAGGCATTATGAAGGATTTTCTTTTGAGAGGGTAACCTCCAATCTATTTGATATTCTGGCTTAATTCCAGAGAATTTCAATAGCTTTTCTTCTATTGACCAACAAAAATACATACTTGCTTTTAGAGGCAAATAACTCTTGCTTCTTCTGATTTTTAATTAGTGTTTTAATTGGATTCTTATTTTAACCACTTTGATCATAAAACAGACAAAATTAACTCTTATCTCATTTTTGTTTAATTTATTTTTAGATAAGGATGTTGAAAAATATTGCCTACTTTTAAAAAATATTTTATACAGAAAATATAAATATCTAATTTATACTTTAAGATTTATTAAAAAGATAAATTAAAAAAAACAATAATTTTAATCAAAACAAAAACATCAATCTCACAAAAACCCCATATTTTGTCTTCCAAAATCTAAAGATATACAATTTTTATAAATAGTCACAAATTGATTGCACATATTTTTCTACGACAGTACATTAAAGTACATATACCAAGAAAAAGAAGAAGAAAAATGTGAGCTAAAGATGACATTTCTTCAGGCATTATGAAGGATTTTCTTTAGAGGAATAGAAATTTTATGAGGAATAGTGAGCAATTCTGAGAATCTGTAAGATACCTATGTGCATGTCAAATAACAGGCATTAGTAGACAAAAAAGTTTTTAGGGATACATAGAAAGAAATGGAACAGATATGGTTTATTTGCTTTTCCATAAGGACAAATGTAGTAGTCAGATTTAGTGTGCGGTTCCACATTCATGTGTGGCTAAAAGCGAATATTATAAAAACGATTGATTCTTTTGGTTAAGTTGAATTAAAACCGAATAAAACCTTGTAATTCCAATGGATAATTTATTGTTAAAACAGATACATTTCGGAAAGCTTTTGCAGTCCTTCATCACTCTTGGCAAATAATTGAAACAGTGACTAAACGTACATACGTTATAAATGCACTTCTGGCAATATTTTAAATGTAAAATAATATTTGTTTCAAATCAAATAAATTGTAAAAACACTTGATCCCATTTGTGAAGTTGAACTAAAAAGAACAAAACCTTGTAATTCCAACGGATAATTTATTGTGAAAACAGATACATTTCGAAAAGCTTTTTCAATCATTGATCACTTGAGAAATAAATGGAACAGTGACTAAGCTACATTGTATACGTTATAAATTCAAATTAACGGAAAAGAATTCGATCGAATGTTAGGAAGGAAACTCCCATCGATATTGGAAGCGCTATAACAGTTCAACCGGATATAGCACCATCTGACCGGATGGCCAATGAATGTCGAATGTTTCCTTATGAGGAAGCGGTTAATATTATCATTAATTTTACCACACCAAATAGTCAGATTTTTTTTTATCTTAATGCAATCATCATTTATCCTAAAATATAATACATCCCACGCCTAAATGTATTAAGTATAGACTATATTTATTTAACGAAATAAGGGCAAATGTCAAACAGCATTCAAGCTGGAAGGGCACAAATGTTTTATCACTTTTAGGGGAAAAGTCCCCCTCAAAAAATAATAATAAAAATAATAGCAACTTAAAAAAAGTCTTTTAGTTTAGGCTACTATTGAATTAAGCAGTCAAAACAAAAATTGATGCAAGGATTTTTGAATTATTACAAAAAAGAGTTTCCCAAACAGTTAGCTTTTTACGGTACATTTATTTAAAACATAAGTTATACGGTGTGTAAGAGCAAAATTGTTCAAATCTTTTTTAATATCTAAAAAAACGCTAAACTAATTTGAGTTTCTTCTTTCCAGGTTTTTAGATAAGACTTTTAGCCATCTTGACACCATTTGCTGTAAGAATCATTATATTTTTTCCTACCGCCTTTGCTTTTTTGTTTTTACATAAAAAAAATCCGACCTTCGGCGAATTTTGAACTTATGTCTCCCTTATGTGGTGGACAACATCATAATGAAAAGTCCAGTGTGTTTTTCGGTTTTTCCACCATGAAGGTATTTCATGGCGAATGTTCAAGTGCCCTTACAAAAGAACGCGCATATCTCGTTAAGATCTTTCCAAGCTCATATCTGCTAACTGTATTTTCATATCCAAAGTATTTTCGAAGCAATTAATTAATTTTTATTTGTAATCAGACTTTATTTCTTATCACAATATGAATTATATTTAGTGATACAGCTGTTTGAATAAGACAAAAAATATAATTTTTCGTCTAATGGGCTGGGTTTTTCGAGTCCAATAAAAAACGAAATAAACGCTTGCAGTTATCAAATATAAAAAAATGGCTGATTTCGATATTAAATAACCCCAATTTGATACATAGAGTGCCAAAGTTAGAGAAATTAACAAATTAAGAATTTGTCGTATGCCACAAAATACTGAATGTTGAAAATTAAGAATAAATAAAATAAATAAATAAAAAAACAAATTATTTACATTAATCGGACTATTATCCTCATCTTCATTGCCATATTCACAACGTTTCGGCCGTTGTACGCTCCGGACTTCTTCAGGTGATTTGGAATTTATTTCGTCCACCGGAGTAGATTGTTCTAGTTCCACGTGCCATGCCTCTTCCGCAGCGCAATTCCAAATCACCTGAAGAAGGCCGGAGCATACGACGGCCGAAACGTTGTGAATATAGCGGTGAAGATGAGGATAGCAGTTCGAATATATAAATAATGTGAATAATCATAATACCGCATCTCAGAGATATAGACAACTGTTCTTATGTAAAAAAAAAGTAGAAAAATAGTTCTTGCTGTTGGTTGGTATAGTAATGATCTGAAATCCACCTCCCCCAGCTATGGGTTAAATGACACAGTGTTCAGAGAGAGGACACAAAAAAGAAACTACTAGAACTCCCACAGAAGGTAGAAAAGGAAAACGGGAATAAAGAACTAAAGCCCAATTGTAAAAAGACAAAATGAATGGTTGTTAGCAAAAGGGGCAACACAACATGCAAATTACAAATCGGGGATACCAAAACTAAAGAAGTATAACGATTTATATCTCTGGGAAATGTTTTAACAGATTCTTCCATATAGCAATGCATGCCGAACGATCTCGTCACAGATGAAGAGGAAACTAAGAAGCACCAAAATTTTTTTCTACAGAAGGATGCTGAGAATAGTTGTCAGTAAAAGGGACAGCACAATATGCAAATTACAAATTGGAGATGCCCAAATCATACAAGTACAACAATTTAAATATCTGGGAAGTATTTCCACAGAGGACGGAAAATGGGACACTTTTCTAGTTACAAGAATATAATCAGAATAACTGTTGAGCGGTGTATCGGGTACGAGTTAGCCGGGTTCATGCCTCTTTCGTTGGTATTTAACCGAAACAATTGCAAGCATTACGTACCAGGATGAATATGGTAGATTCAGCATTTACTGAATTAATCCGGTGTACGTGAGTCAAACGTATCTTGCACACACGAAATATTCGTTAACCAAGTTCTGTAGATTTATCAAATCTAAGAAAACGATTAGATAGCGGTCAAAAAAAAAAAAATAAACGAACAAAAACAAAAAACAAAGAAAACAGTTTGTTTTCTACAAACGTTCACATAAATCACGCCATCGCACAACCTCGGTGTTGTTTTTTATCAGTACTGGCAGACCTCGAAAAATCATAGTAACATTATCAATGCTGCTAGTTCCCGCCAAACTACATTTTGCCGTCTTCTCTAAATGGTTATGTGTCCTCTTTCTTGTCCTGACGTATGTTATCCAACACTTCCCACTTTCTTTCTTTCTTTCTTTCTTATTATTTATTTATTCTCTGATCTCTTTTCTCTTTTTTTCTGTCTTTTTTTTCTCCCTCTATTTTTCCTTCTTGTCGTTGTGTCTAACATTCTTGACGTGTAACACTTACCCAGATTAAGGCGATACACTTTACTTTCAGGATCAGGAGACATTGTGGACGGATTTTCGCTTCTATTTTTCACAGAGAGAGAGAGAGAGAGAGAGAGAGAGAGAGAGAGAGAGAGAGAGAGAGAGAGAGAGAGAGAGAGAGAGAGGACAGACAATGTGAAAGAAAAAGCGAGAGAAAGAGAGAGAGTGAGAAAAGACGGATAGATAAAGTGAGAGAAAAAGAGAGAAAGAACGAGAGAAAGAGAGAAAAGACAGATATATAAAATAAGAGAAAAAGAAACATAGAGAGAGAGAGAGAGAGTGGGTCAGATAAAGTGAGAGAAAAATGAGAGAAAGAGCGAGAGGGAAAGGGAGAAAGAACGAGAGAAAGAGATAAAAGACAGATATATAAAATGAGAGAAAGAGAGAGAGAGAGAGAGAAAAGAGAGAAAAAAGAGAGTTAGATTGTGAGAGAAAAGAGAGATAGATAAAGTGAGAGAAAAAGAGACAAAGAGAAAGAGAAAAAAGAAAAGAGAAAAAGAGAAAGAGAGAGAAAAGACAGATAGAAAAATTGAGAGACAAAGAGAGAGAGAGAGAGAGAGAGAGAGAGGTCTGATAATATAAAGAGGATTAAATAACACGTAGATGCGTTTCCTGATTCTCAGGACTAAGTTGCGTGGCCATTGACACTGTGTCGCAAGTATTTTAAAAAAATCCAAAACACCAATTTAAAACACATATAGTGCTACCTTAACTTATTTGAATTCTTTATTAATAGAATATAAATATTAGGCCGAGTCATAAAGTACGATTACATTTTTTTCTAGTCCTGGGTAAGACGATAAACTACATCCGACAGCAAGGCCTCAAATCGGGAGATTGGAGGTTTTGAAGAGCGTAGAACCATGTCTTAATTGCTGTTGTTCCCAGCTGCACCCTGACCTTATGTGGTAGCACTTGTTAGTACCCCAGCTATGAGTAAATAGGGAAACCCCAAACAAAATACTATGAAAGTTAAAAAAAAAAATGACTGTAAAAATACTAGCAATACATATTTATGGTAAAATTACCAACAACACGCATTAACAAATTGTAGCAACTTCACCCAAATTTGTTTAAAATACTGCCAAACAAACAACATGAAAAAAGTCTGTCAAAGATATTAATCCATATAATATCCGACAATTTATTGAATCAAACTCTATTCTAAAATATTACGTCAACAAAACTACAATATAAAACACACATATCACCACCTCTAGTAATTATGTTCACACAAAAATGTATATGCATCATCTAGCTTGTATTCAATTGTGAATCATAGCGGCTGGCAGAGGATAGAAAAAATTGTTTATAGTTACGTTGTTCTGGAATTGTCATCATTGGTCGACTGAACTTGCTTTGTTTCTATGACTTTTGTTTTGTTATTATTAGTTACTTTGTTCAATAAATACGTTTAATACTTCATTTCAAAACCCACAAGAAAATTAAATTTCGGTATTAAATGACCCATAAGGAGTTGATATGCCGTTAAATAGTCAACTCAAATCATTACATTTTATTCACTTATATATTCACCGTTATTTGCAATGGCTCCTTTCCACTCACCAGGAAGATCTTTAATAGCTGTTCAATAACGATTTGCTGTGAAGATTTATGTTTTTTTGTTTGTTTTTTTACAGCGAGATTCTCGCTTTTCAAGGTCCGGGGTTGGGTACTTGATAGAGAGGTTTACGCTTCGAGTCTATTTGTGTGTACAGGAGTAGAAGAAAACGGTTAACCCTAGCCTGGAAGAGGTTAAGATTGTAGTGATCGGGGAAACATCTAATTGGGAGTTGGTTCCACAGGGCAGTAGTTCGCGGAAAGAAGCTTTTCGATTGGAACTTCTCACCGATGGGGTACGGGGGGATTGAGGGTTCTTTGTAAGTGGCATAATGTGTTCTTATTGTAAGGTTAGTCTCGGCGGGACCAGGGAATCTAGTTCGTTTGAACACTTTCCGTGAAAGTAGCGGCAGAGAGGATTGCCACGTCCCGCCTATGGGAGGGGAGTTTGAATGGTAGAGAATAGTTCGTCAAGGGCTTGGAAACGTTTTTTTTTTATTCTATCAAGGATGGCGAATGAGGTCTAGGCAGCTCCTGCCCAAATATGAGAGCAAAACTCCATTTTTGGCTCTTCTAAAGCTATAGGATAACAGGAGGGGTCGAGTACTTACTGCTGTAGAACACGGAACAAAGCATTTTACCTGCATCCTTAGCAATGGAACGTATGTACGTGTTCCACTTGAGGTTGCGCGTGAGTTTCAAGGCACAGTGTTTACCCATTCATCCTGATTGGTGGTAGTTTGTGGTCAGATCGGCGATGATGGAATGTAACTAGATGGCTCTTCATGACACTGAATGCAACCAGACAGTTTTTACCCCATTGGGTAGTTTGTGCAAGGTCGGAAGAGTGTTCAGTCGCCAATCTCTGACCATCGAGAGTTATAGATGTGCGCCCTTATATAGCCGTATCATCGGCATAGATGTTTACAAATGATCTGAGTATATTCTTAAGCAGATCATTTATGTAGATGAAAAAGAGGGTTGGTCCGAGGAGTGACCCCTAGAGGACGCCTGCGTTGACCTCTAGGGGTAATTCAGGGACCTACCTGTTAGGAAGGATTTTATGATCGAGAAGACACTTCTCGTGATTCCATAACAGGAGAGCTTGTGTAGTAAGCCTTTGTACCGCACCTTGTCGTAAGTGTTTGAGATATCTAGTGCTATGGTCATCGAGTTTGTCGTCAAGAGCCTCACTGACTCTGTGTGTGTGTGTGTGTGTGTGTGTGTGTGTGTGTGTGTGTGACGGCAGTTAAGACGTCGGCAGTGGATCGGTCCGACCGAAACCCATAGCCATAAAGAGCTTGTTCTTTTTTAGGTGCTGGGCGACCTTACTGAATATAGACTGGAAGAGCTTGCTGATGATACTGGGGAGGCTGATGAACCTGTACTGGGAGGGGTGAAGATCGCACGTCCACGTTCTTGAAAACCGGGCATATGCTTGACAGTTTCCACAGGTTTGAATAACTTTGCTAGGATTGGGGATAATTCTAGGTTGATGTTCTTAAGTCCAATCACCGGAATTTTGTCTCGACAAGTGGCTTTCTTAGGTTCAAGAGATCTCACGTTTTTTTTACGGTAATATTACTGAGATTGTGCTCAGTGAGACGTGCGAACTTAGGAAGGGGATGATCTTTGTCATTTAACGTTGAGTTAGAGGCAAAGATGGCGTCGAAGAGGTTCGCCTTATCAGTTGAGGGAGTTATCAACACGGGGCCATTTATAATATTGGGCACAGCCGTTTTACATCTGTTCATGATTTGGTTGGTGATCTTCCAGAATTCACGGTATCCAATTTGTTTCTTGGTAACCTTGGTCTGGGTCGCTCGTGCCTAGCTGTACTAGGCGTTTTCTAGAACTTTCTGTGGCGATTTCAGGAAGTTCTGAATGCAGTGAGGGCCGAACTACTTCGCTACTTGAGATAGATATTGAAGTATTGTTTTCGGTGAGTTATGGCTGAAGCAGATTCAGGAGAGAACTAGTGTTGACTGTTTGCTTTTTCATGGAATTTCTTTTGGGGTATAAAACTCTCCATTTCAGAAAGGAACCAGTCAGTGACAATGGCAACAGTTTTTGAGGCAGCATTCTTGAAGAAGGTTGGGAGAGAAGCTTCCATCTTGTAGAATCAAAAGCTGCCCCAGTCTGCCTTCGCAAAGCGAAAAAATCGTTCTATGGAACGGTATGTCAGGGGATGCCTTAGGTTTGGCATCGATCTGGACACTGATTGGGAATGGTCTGACGCGCCTAGTGGAGTTAATATTTTTGATAGGCATTTATCAGGAAAGGAGTTGAGGAAGAGATCGAAGAGGTTCGCCTGATATACCGTCGTATCGGGACCCGGGTAGGCTCTCCGATGATCTGGGTTCGTTCATAGGCGATTGAGAAATCACTGCAATATCTGCCTTCAACGTCGGTTTTGTTGGAGTGACCTGGCCACTCTTTATCGTGGATATTGAAGTCACAACAGACATGAAAGCAGGCCTAGGTGAGATGAGTGAGGATATTGTCAATCTTCTCAGATATTCAGTCGACGATTACTGTCCCTTCGTCCTAAGGACGGTGGAGAGAAAAGACGAACGTGGTACTATAGATAAGTGCCACGCGGAAGCACATATGCGGGAGGTCGGGTCCCTCGTTTTATGTGTACCTGCCTCAGGGAAACTCGTCCTTGATGTAGGCTCTTTGGTCGTGACGATTTAGGTGTTCACGTTTGGCTTTGAGAGGTGAGAATCCCGGGATTGAGAACTCCCCAACTCCCCGCGCATGAGGCGTTGATGCCGGTCTCAGAAAATCGAAGCAGGTCTGGTTTAGATTTGGAGAAGATGGTGTTTCAAATCTGGAAATTTGGAATGCAGACACCCCCGCCGTTGGTGTAGGAGATGATATACGAGGATTCTACTTTGTTTTGTCGGTGGGGGTGATGTTTTGATTGGTTTCATGTGTGCTTTGGTTGGTAGAAGACTGGTATACAGAAAGAGAGAGAGAGAGAGAGACACACACACACACACACACACACACACACACAAGAGTCGCATAGCAGTACCCTTCATCGTGGCATCGAGAGGCGCTACCGGAGACTACAGCACGGTCCTCAAACCATTTACAAAATAACAGTACGGTAGCCCCGTTATTATACACCTCCTGATAAGATGGCCTCCTTCGGAATTCGTTTACGGTCCGGATCCCTGATTATTAAATGAATGGCACCAAAACCCATAAAATGTCTACCTACAGCACTCTTAGTGTTATAGTAACCTACCTACAGTAGACTGACCTTTTCCTCCTTCATAAATACTAACCTGCAATACATCCTGCGTGAGCAGCTGAGACGCAGTCTTTGACTGTGTGTGACTTCTGTCGAACTCTCTGCAATTTCGAAGTGAACCCTTTATTTCATCCACCGAAATTCCAATCACCTGAAGAAGGCTGGCGCTTACAATGGCCGAAACGTCATGAATATGGCAATAAAGATCAGGACAACAGTCCGAACAATGGAATTTCAAACAGCCCTTTATTTCGTCCCCTGGTGTAGATTGAAATAATAGAGAATAGCACTGGAAAATACGAAGGAAATAGCACATATACTAAACCACACAAATCTATTTTTTGTTATTGTCGAGAACAATCTAGTTTTAATACCACTCAAAAATAAATGAAGCTACCCGAGTGGCGAAACAGACTTAAAATTGCATCTCATATTGTCGGAATTACGTCTTGCATGAACGGCAACATAATCGAAACGACCATGAACGACCATGAACGACTGGGTATGACGATAAACTACGTCTAGCAGCAAGGCCTCTCATTGGGAGGTTTTGAGGAGCGTGGAACCACTTCTTAATTGCTGGCGTTCCTTGGTCCACCCGGAGTGGAAGCACCTGTTAAGGTCCTAGCTATGGGCAAATAGTTAAACCCCGAACTGTGGTCAAAACACTAGGAAAGTGTAAAAATAGGTTTTAATACCAGAATTATTTGTAAAAAAAATATTACCAGCAATAATTTTGAAGAAAAAAAATATTATTAGCAATACATTATTACTAGCAATAAACAGCTATACATTTTTGAAAAAAAATATTACCAGCGATACATTTTTGGAGAATAAATATTACCAGAAATAGATTTTTGAAGGAAAAAATATTACCAGCAATACACTTTTGAAAAAAAAAATGACCAGTGATAAAAATATTGTCGGCATTAAATAACCCATTGAGGATGATATGCCGTAAAGCAAATCAAACCAAACCAATATCTATCTATCTATCTATCTATCTATCTATCTATCTATCTATCTATCTATCTATTTGACAAAAATATTACCAGCGTAAAAAATCTTGATAAAATCCGTATCTACAGTATGCGGCAGCTCATAATAGTATATATTTACATGTGCAGTCCATTAATGCGGACATTAGTATAACGGGCTTTAATATCGAAACTAGGCATTAACATGTTTTTTTTTTAATTTGTATCTTTGGTCATATTTAGTAACTCACCAGAATGTTTAAATACCCTGGAACTGGTCGTACCAAATATTAGGGTTAGAATTTTTATCATAGCTCTAACAATTTTTTCAGTGGTACAAACAATTCCGGAGACTATTATTAACATGAGAATACTAATTTTATAAGTCTTTTTAATCAATTAACCCCCGGCAAGAAGATAAATCCACAAAGAGACAAGGGGTTACTGAGAATGAGAAAACTTTAGAAGGAATCGGAAATCCAATCCTAAACACGAAACAAGAGATAAACCTATAATAGAGCAAGATTCAAAGAAGAACACGCAATATTACTGCTTCTGACCTGGCATTTCGGCTTCAGCCATGTTCCCACCACCGTAACGTAGATTTCCCGTGTTTTTTCTATAAAGAACACATGGCCCAGTCGTATAACATCATCTGCTAACAGTTTCTTCCATAGCACTTTTCGATTGTGGAACTCTTTTTCAGCTCCTTGTTTTCAAGCCAATTTTGAGCTTCAAAAATTTAAATGGAATATCAATCGTTATTGTTGTAGCATACCTACGGACGATAATGGTTATGTCCCCATTCATATAAATGCAGTAGTAAATACTGTATGTTGGTCTGCAGTTGGAGATTCGTCTCAAGCTGTGGTGGTCAAACTGTCTGCCTCCCTGTAGAGAGGATACTCAAACAAGGCTATGTCAAAGGGCAGAGTTTCGTCTTGGTAAATAGCTACTGGGCCCCGTTTTATGGGGAGTCTACGGGGAATTTTTGGCCGAGCCTATGGTATCGGATATCTCATTTCAAATTCAGCCTCGTGCCACATCTGACCGCATGTGGCGTTTGGTAGATATCCTGCAGTTGGAGATTCATTGTGGAATTCACTTGACTCACTTCTAGCAGTTGACTACTTCTACGCGCCGCTGGCGCATCTTATATGTGTTGTTCTTGTTCTAAGTATTATCGGTCATTAGCCAACTTCGTGTGGTTATTCTATTCAGTAACCTTTAGGAAACAACAGTTATCTGCTGTCTTCCATATTACTCTTCTATTATTCTCGTTTCGTAATAATGTTCTCTTTTTCTTATTCTTTCAGAGTCAGTAACCCCTTGTGTCTTAGTAGTTTTACTTGCCTTGCTGAAAAAGCGTAGATTATTGCAATTTCGATCAGCAATAGGTGTCGCAATATATTGGCCTCTTGGCAGACTCAGATAAGCTTTGTAAACATTCTTTGTTTCTATGCGATTAAAACTTCAAATGGAAAGTAAATTAAAATGTTAGTGTTCTTTCAAAGTCGTTAACCAAATGTTATCAGTATAGTCACGGTAACAAGGCCAGGGGCCAGTCATATTTCAGTTTGTTCGGTGACAGCAGCCAGGAAAAAGCCTATTGAACATGAACTAGCGAAGAGATCATTTGCCTTTTGTACTCGAATACGGAAGTGTCGACGTTTTGGGTTTCCTTTTAAATATTTCTATTTATTATTTTCAATTCATGTTGTCCCGATTGCGTGACTTCCTCAAGTCTTGGCTTCAGTTTTCGCTTCCTTGTTTACATGGCTATAAGTGACCATGTACGAATTCAGGAGAAAACAGTAAAGGAGGGCGTAAAAGACAAGTGTACAGACATATACATTTCGAAATATTACGTCAGTAGATACTAGTCGATATTTCGACCACGTCATTCTGATCGTTGCAACAAAGACACGCATATTTGGATTTCAAACCAAAGGAAAAAAGGTCTAGTGGGTATTACAGGATATGTAAACCAATGACTTTTGATTGCAATAATAAATGAAGATTGAAATGTCAGACCAACGAAATAATGTCAAATATATATATTCTAATATAGTAACAAAGAAAGGAAGATGTCTATTTGAAACAAATGAAAGAATATCAAACATAGTAGAATTCCAAGAACAAATCTGTAGATAATACAAATTGGTATAAAATTGACAATAGAAAAAATCTTACTTTTATGCCGACGCGTTTCGTCTTCCGAAATGTTTTTCGTTTTCATAGTTTATAAAGTCGGAAGACGAAACGCGTTGGCAAAAAAAAAACTATGATTTTTCCTATTGTCATTCTCATACCAATTTGTATTATCTACGGATTTGTTCGGGAAATTATATATATATATATATATATATATATATTCGTATGTGTCGGCATCGTTGAGTAGCAAATAGAAAAATGTATTGCTGTTAATAATTTTTCTTCTAAAATTCGTTGCTGGTAATTTTCTTTACGAAAATTTATTGTCGATATTAAAACGTAATTTTACACTTTCATGGTGTTTTGACCCTAGTTTGAGGTTAACTATTTGCCCATATATGGGATCCTAACAGGTGCTACCACCTTGGTCACGGTGGATCTGGGAACACCAGCAATTAAGAGGTGGTTTCGGGCTCCTCAAAACCTCCCGATCAGTGGCTTTGTATCGGATGTAGTTTATCGTCTTACCCAGGACGCGGATGTAGTTTATGGTCGTACCCAGGACGCGGATGTAGTTTATCTGTAAGTAATAATATAATGAAGATGTTAGCTTTCAACACTACCCTAAACAAAATGTTTGGAACGAAACTGAAATTGCCAAATTTCCTTCAAAACTTTTGATAAAATTTTTATAAATTTCAGTCGACAGTAACGTTAACTGATCTGTTTATGAATACCAAATATTCCCTGTGTAAAAACAATTATTTTACCATATTCTTAGATGCCTAGATACATGTGTAATATATTGATGCATAATCTCGAGAGACAATTCTACACTTTCTCTCTATTTCTCTCTCTTCTCTCTCTCTCTCTGTTGGTTTGTAATTGTCATAAGTACGTGTTTTTCACAGATGCCAGGATTTCCGGTACTGATTTTCAAATCTGCCTATTTAATGCCCGTTAACTGTTTCGAAATATTTTCCCCCGTCTTCATTATTACAGATACTACGTTTCGGCCAAGTAGCCTCTGGCCATCATCAGCTCTTCATTGTTTGGCTGATATGAGATATTTGTTGATTAATATGTCATTTTGTCGCTGTCAGTTATTGTTCGTTCCTGTGGAATCAGGGTTTCACAACTTGATCTAGACATTTAGATCTCGATCAATAGAAGACAGCAACACATGTTTCACTAACTTTTATATCTATTATGCCATCGAATCGATCTGATGTATTTTAGAGACCTTTTATTCAATGTCAGATGGTTTCGATTGCTTAATATGGTGGGTTATTTGATTTGACTGATTCGTTTTTTATGGCTTATCAGCCCTTTCAGGATTATGTAAAGCCAGACAATATACCGTAATTCCCCATGTATAATACGCCTTCATCCATAATACGCACCCCAAAATTTATGCTGAAAGTGTGGGAAAATGCTTCTACTCCCGCATACTACGCACCCCTTATTTGGTAATCAAGCCAATAAATTGTACCTCTCCAATTTCATTACGGCCAGAGTTTTCTACTTTTATTTAAAAAATGTTTTTAAACATAGAATAATATTATTCTAATTTAGTTTTATGATAATTCTTATTTTATTTTACATTTGTAAGTATTGTTAGGTACATATGATTGTATTTGACATACTTATGGGGTCGCAATCGCCGAATGTTGGTGTTAAATTGTCGTATGTTTGTGATAAGAAGTCGACCTATTAAACGGCAATTTGGCATCTCAAGGAGGTGTAGTGGTTAGCACGCTTGTCTCGCTAGAACAATTACGTCTGAAATAGTGAGTTCGATCCTCGCTGGGTTCCCAATAATTTCGGCCTCGTGCCACATCTAAGCTGTGCTTAGAAAATCATTTGGGCATCTCGAGACGGTGTAATGGTTAGCAAGCTTGTCTCGCTAGAACAATTACGACTGGTTAGTGAGTTCGATCCTCACTAGGTGCCCCATACGTTCGGCCTTGTGCCACATCTAAGCTGTGCTTAGAAAATAACTATTAAACGCTAATTTTTAAAATACATTTGTAGTCGTGCATAATACGCAGCCCTAATTTTGTTTATTCTTTTGTAGAAAAAATGCGTGTTATACATGGGGAATTACGGCATTTAGAGTTGAAGAAATTTTGAGTGGCATTAATAATGGTTTAATGATACAAGTCTTACGAATTAACACAAAGCTGTGAAAAGAAGTGGTGGATTTATAGCTTACTCAAGCGAACCCAACGGGAATTAGAAATCAGCGCTTCGATTAACAATTCCAAAAAGTAGTTTATTTCTGCTACATTTGGATTGCAGTTGCCCGATGTCCTCTTTCCAGCCTTGAGAGAGATCGAAAGCTTCTACCTGGCCTTGTGGGTAATGAATTATTTTCAACTCTACAACCTCTTTCCCACAGATGAAACTTCGCAAGCCTGTCGCCACTCTATCGTTAAATGTTCTGATGATGGATTAGTTTGTTTGTTTTTGTTTAGCGGTATATCAACACCTATATGGGTTATTTAATACCGAAATCTAAATATTTTGAACGCAATTTTATAGCTTCAACGGAACATATTTTGAACGCAAATGTATGCCTTCAATTACATATATTGTCATAATTTTATGCTTTCAGGGTAAATGTATGTTTTATAGGTATATAATTTGCAGATAAATTATTGTAGGTGTTATATGTTTTGGTATAAACCTATTTCTTGATGTGTTTTCCACAGTTCACCAACCATTTATAGATTGTAAAAATGCTTTTTTTTGGATAATAATGATTTAGTGATACAAGTCTTAATATTTAACCCATAGCTGGGGTGAGAAGGGGAGGATTGATACCTTTCCCAAGGATATTTGCATGTAAGTGTATATCAAGAACCGACCAAAATTGGAACCCAGTTCTCCGATTAACAATTCTGAGCAATTATCCATTTCACAACCGCACATCAAAGCTTATACTAGTATACCCAAACAGTCACCCATCTAGATACAGACCTGGCTCGACGTTGCTTAATTTCAGTGATCGTACAGGAACCGGTGTTTCAACATGATGTGGCCGTAAGCCTGTTATATACCGTACTTATGAACATTAATGGGTACGTCACAATCTTTATAAATACGTTGGACACTATTGTAAGTGCTGTCTAAGTAGTACACCACTAGCAGTGGTTTACCTACATCACGCCGCTGGCGAGTATTGTATTTTGTTGATGTTATAAATATTACCAGTTCATTTCCAAACTCCATTTTGGTTATTCCTCATCCAGTAAGCCTTCCTAGGTGACAACAAAGCCTATGGCGGGTTAGTACCACTTTTCGATATTTTTTTTTAATATTTGAAATGAATAATTGTCAATATACTGTAATTATTGTGAATAATTTTTTTTGTCTTCATTGTAATAGACAGGTTTCAGCCAAGTACTCTCTAACCGTCTTCAGGTGCCTATAATGTATAATGTTATTACAGACACACAGTTTTAGGCGAGGTACTTGAAATATTTTAAAATATAACCTTCCATGCGCAGTGAATCTAGTATCTATACATATCTCCATATATGCTAGCAGACGAATTCACAATAGCCATTGATATGAAGCTAATAAATCCGCTATGAAATATTCTAATGAATTTCCTTCTTTCTTTGGCTTCTACTCTCATGTTCTTCAATCGTAACGAGATAACAATCTGCATTTCTTGCCTCCCTGTTCCATCGAGAGAATGACGTCATTCATCAAGCTCCTAAAACAATTTGGTACTATTTACTCCGAGAAAAAAAAAAAGTACGAATATTTCCATGTCTTAAACTCCGATTTACATTGAACATTTTTATGACTAGATTTTATTTCATTACATTACCCTTGTTCTCGACAGCAGAAAAATGTTGAATGGCTTCTTATCAGATCAAGTTTCGCAGTAAAATTACAGGTTATATACCTCCGCAATGGGAAATAGAACCGGACGTGAGAAAACGAAAACGGGATCTATTTTTTAGTGACTTGGAAACTTTATTTAAAATTTGTCACCACTTGTTCACATTTACACCTGAAGGTCCCTACAAAGGTGTAACTTTAACAGATTAATTACGTGGTTTCCAGTCCCGCGCTTTTAGGACCATCGAGGTGGCGCTCTGATCCGATCTTGTGTCCAATGAGGAGCTTCGCCGGAGGACCGACCAGTCGAGAATCCTCCGCATCATCGCTCGGCGCCGTGTTCACGTCCTGCGACGAACTGATGACCACACCATTAAAGTCATCTACCAGTCCGGCCCGTCACGGGCAGACTGGAGTCGACCAAGTAGCAGATCACGAAGCCAGTTGGATGGACATCGTCCGCCAGGATCTGCAGCAGATAAATCTGGCACTGGAGGATGCTCCGACTCTCTGCCATGATCGCGAGAGCTGGATAGGGACAAGTTGGCTGTCGTGAACTCAATGCCTTCACGGTACGAGATTTAGCAGCGGCAGCATATATGTCAATCCAACAAGTAAAGCAGGTGATAGATATTGGCTTGCTTATTGGCTGAAATAGTTGGACGCTTCCTGCTGGTGTTTTAATCTAGATGAAATTGAAAATGTCAAATAATTAATTTTTACGCCAGGCAAATAGACATACTCTATGTAGCGTGTCCCTTCGGGTTGTTGCTATCATGACTTTCTACAATTTCCTGTATTTTATAGCTCTTAATAAACTTTGTCTTTTGTTATCACTCATAAGTCTTGTTCCGCCATCTATTTGCCCAGGCTCGTTAGGTAGGTCATATGCTGTTTCTCTAAAATGTTGTCGTTGCTTACATGTTAGGTTCCTGATATTCTCAGCATCCTTCTGTAGTACCACATTTCTGCTACTCTTCAAATCTCTTCAACATCTGTGAGGACACTGTTCAACATTCACTACCATATAGGAGGACCGATATTACATAACAGTTTAGTACTTTTTTCTTTGTTTCTAACGAAATCTTTCTGTTTCTTAATACTTTGCTTAGTTTTTGGTAGGCATCTTTCGCTATCTTAATGTGCCTTCGGATTTCAGTGTTGCACTTCTCAGATATTTAAATAGTTGTATTTGTTTGATTTTGGTATCCCCAGTTTGGAATTTTCATGCTGGGCTGTTCCTTTTGCTAACAACCATGGATTCTGTCTTCTTGCAATAGTCCTTTCTTCTCGCTTTCCTTCAATATCTTCTCTATTATTTCTTGTAGTTTCCTTTCTGTGTCTGCTATCGACATTGTCATCTGCATGTCTTTTTTTTGTTAAGATTGTGACTGCCAATAATGAACTCTGGCAGTACATCTAATTCTCTCAGAATCGTCTCACTGTATAAGTTGAATAATTCAGGTGAGAAGACACATGATTGTCTTACACCTGAGTCTCGATCTGGAACGTCCTGGGTACGACGTTAAACTGCATCCAACAGCAAGGCCTCTGATCAGGAGGTTTTGAAGAAGCGTGGAACCACCTCATAATTGCTGGTGTTCCCAGGTCCACCCTGACCCGGGGTGGTAGCACCTGTTGGGGTCCCTGCTATGGGAAAATAGTGAACTTCCTGGACTTTTCCAGCACATTGAAACAATGATGTTTCCAGCTATACTTTTTTGAAACAATGATGTTGCCAGCTATACTTTTTTGAAACAATGATGTTGCCAACTATACGTTTTTGAAACAATGATGTTGCCAGCTATACTTTTTTGAAACAATGATGTTGCCAACTATACGTTTTTGAAACAATGATGTTGCCAGCTATACTTTTTTGAAACAATGATGTTGCCAACTATACTTTTTTGAAACAATGATGTTGCCAACTATACGTTTTCTGAAACAATGATGTTGCCAGCTATACTTTTTTGAAACAATGATGTTGCCAGCTATACGTTTTTGAAACAATGATGTTGCCAGCTATACTTTTTTGAAACAATGATGTTGCCAGCTATACGTTTTTGATATATTTAGTAAATACTGGATCTGGTATTAAATAACCCATAATGGTTGATATGCCATAAAACCCCAAACAAACAAACAAATCGATCTGGAAGATCTTCTCTAACGGATTAAACTAAGTTTCGTAAATGCCTGAGTAGCTGGGTGGAAGCGTTTTGGGCCCATAACCCAATGACCCTTAGATAGCAACCTTATGGGAAAAATTAATTGAGCGTATTTCGATCTGTGTTTCACTTCTCAAAAGAAACTAAAATTTTTTTCCAATCCAATATTATAAAGATTGCTCTAAATAAAATGTCACTTTAGATTAAAACCGCCATTTCCTCTTAAAACAATTTCGATTGTAGAAATTTATTTTAAGTTGTGCATCTTAAGTAAATTTTTAATTAAAACCGCTTAATTTGCAATAATATTTTCTTATAATCGATTCAGGCACCCATGTCTCGATCTGGAACATTGTCTCTAACAGATTAAATTAAGCATAGTAAATATCTGAGTTGCGGAGTGGAAGTGTTTAGGCATATAAACCCAATGACAATTAGATCGCAAACTGATGGGAAAAAATGACTGTACCGCATTTCCATCTATAGCCTTGATGAAATTGTAAGATTATCATTACAGGTGGCGCGATATTTTAAGTCCTCGCTCTCTTTCTCTTCGACAACGTGTGCGACACGACGTTTCTCTTCTAAAGCCTGCAACGCATGCGACATCAACTGATGTATGAATGTGAACATTCAACAACTAACGGTAACGTTTTATTTCCCGTAAACCTGTTTTTTCAATACATGTATTGATTATTTGTTTAAAATTTGTTTACATTCATTGTTTACTTGAGGTCAAATGAGTTGTAAATATATTGCTTGTGGGACAGGAATTTCCAGGGTTTACCAAAATGATAATTCATCCGATTCAGCAACAAATATTAAGAATATTTTTTTTAACTCGGAACTTCAATGAGTAAAAATAAATTTGAAAACCTGATTGTGGCGAAATGGTAATAAAAGCACAGGTTTAATGGAGACAAAAGGTGACGAGTGATTATTTTATTCAATCGAATTTACGGCCGTAACTTCGATTTAATAAAGACCAACCTAATAAGAAACTAACATAATGAGAAGGAATCCAGATAAATATTTTCCCATCAATGAAAACACCCCAAACACACTTTATTATTTGACCAACATTTATAAAACGTATACTTTAAGAATCTAAGATAAGTCTACCTACAACCACAACCGGTGTAACCTAAATGCTTTCACTCCCAGACAAAACATCAGCTAATCACCATACGGGCACTACCAGACAGAAATAAAATGCCCATCAGTTGCACACTCGCAAACTCATTACAAAAAAAAAAACAAAAAACGAAACAACAAAAAAAAAAAACTACCGCACGGACTAACTAGAATTATTATCCACAAGCACACAAGGTTTATACGCACGGATGCTACCAGACAAGACCTTACACATTTAGTGAAGTATACTTAACGAATGAAAATAAAAACGCAAAAAAAACATTCTTTTCTCCTCCATATGTAATTTCTGATGAAGCTTAAATAAAAGCAAAATATAAAAATTTCCATATCTTATTTTTTCTTATTGTATCTTGTCTTATATATATATATATATATATATATATATGTATATATATATATATATGTGTGTGTGTGTGTGTGTGTGTGTGTGCATGTGTGTGAGAGAGTGAGAGTGTGTATGTGCCCGCGCACGCCCATGTGTGTGTGGTATTTAGTGGAAAGTGCTCAATATCCGTGACAGAGCCAATATATGCGGTTGCATGGATAGTAGTTTGTAACCCCGGGTTTCACGCTTTCGCAATCTTCAGACAAACTGAAGCGAAGTTTCAAACTACTATCCATGCAACCGCATATATATATATATATATATATGTCACGAATTAATGGATTTATTTTTCATCCGATATTTTTATTATTCAAACGTGATTATAGTGAATACTCGTATTCGAAAGAGGCATTCCATCTTTATTTACGAAACAGTGTGTATTAGGTCTATGCGAATTCGAGAAATGGTTAACGCGGGTTCTTTATTAAGATTTTTCGAATGCTTTGGCCGGTAGATGTAATACACACAGCTTAGTAAATAAAAATGAGGCGTCTATTACAAATACACTATAATAAAATGTTAAGCAATATATATTCTGTTTATTTATCTTTTAAGTCTGATGTAATTGAATTTTCATTTCTTGGTCAAATATCAAATAATATTTTGTGACATGTTTCCTATGCTTGTTCCTAAAAATTCCTTAAGTATGAAACAATTTTGATCTACGCAGAGCCTGCCTTAACAATACAAGGTGAAGGTTATAGTAAATGTTTTTAGTTTATAGATTCCATCTCTTTAGCTATAGACAGTATTAAATATGCTGAGAAGTTAGAACGCGAATGACCAAGAAAAACGCACCGAATTTTCAGAAGAGCTTCCTTCATCCAGAACGGTCGTCCTGGGTAGTGATTTTCCAAGCATAGCTCAGATGTGGCACAAGACCCAAAGTATGGGGCACCCAGTGAGGATGGAACTCACTACTCAGTCGTAATGGTTCTAGCGAGACAAGCTTGCTAACCATTACACCACCTCCAGGTTCCCAATCGTCCTGGGTAAGACGATAAACTGCATCCGACAGCAAGGCCTTTAATCAGAATGTTTTGAAGAGCGTAGAACTACTTCTTAATTTCTCGTGTTCCCAGGTTCACCCTGACTCGGGGTAGTAGCACCTGTTAGGGTCCCAGGTATGGGCAAATAGTTAACCCCAAACTGGGATCAAAATGTGTAAAAATAGGTTTTAATACCAGCAAAACATTTTTGTAAAAAATTATTACATTTTTGAAGAATACCGGCAATAGATTTTTTGGGAAAAAAAATGCTTTTTGAATAAAATATTACCAGCATGTTGGTAAGCTAACATTCGCGAAAGAGTCGATTTTTTTATTTATATATGTGGAAGTTTTGAAAGAAAGAACGCATCAATTAAGAGGGTAAAATTACCTCGAACGTTGTCAAGAATTTTTAAATATTCAAGAGAAAAATGCAAATAAAATAGCCATAAATAATACCGTAATTTTCGACGGGTCATTGTTGCTTGTAAAATACAATTGTTGCGCTGGTTAAGTGAAACAGTAAACTTCAATTTGGTACGTCGCAATATTCGGTTTCTTATTTACTTGTACAAATAGTTTCTGAAGTCAGCTATTAATTTTGGAATAAACTTTATACTTTGAAATATCACGCCAAGTTTGAAAAATCTCATACATTAAGATGATGACAAAAGCCATTAGAAGAGTACGAAACAAAAAAATCACTGACCAAAGTCATTATTAAAAGAAATAATTGAAAGAAGATATATTTAATTTTACAACAGTTAACAATTACAAAAAGCAAGAAGATTTGAATGATTTGGTTTGGTTTATTTTGTTTTACGACATATGGATTATTTAATGCCGACAAGATTTTTAGGATAGGTTCGTATGAATAGAATAAGTATTCTTTGTAAGAAATCAGTTAGTTGAAAAGGTCTCATTGACGTAGTATTTTGTAAACAGTATTGCTGGTAATATTTTTTTCAAAAATATATTACTAGTAATATTTTTCTTTTTCAAAAATATATTCCTGGTAATATTATTTTAAAAAATTGTATTGCTGCTATTTTTACTATAAAAATCTTATTTTTATACTTTCATAGCATTTTAACCCCAGTTTAGGGGTTTATTTATTATTATTTATTTTAGAACTATTTGCCCATAACTGGGACCCCAACAGTTGAAACCCTCGCTAGCTCAGATCCGACTTCAAGTATTAGATTAGAAATCAAAAAAGATCAATCAATCAAAGTAAATATATTCTTGCATCGGCATCGTTGTCTCTCCGTGGATGGTGGCTTTCTATGTGTGGCACAAGGCCGAAAGTATGGGGCACCCAGTGAGGAGAGAACTCTCTATTCAGTCGTAATTTATCTAGCGAGAGAAACATGATAATCATTAGACCACGTCGAAGCGCTCCAATATTTTTCCCAAGCGTAGCTTAGAAGTGGCACAAAGCCGAATGTATGGGGCACGTAATGAAGATCGAACTCGCTATTCCTTTGTAATTACTCCAAGTCAAAGTGCCCCACGCCGTGGTTGACCAGTAACCAGGCCATTATTTACTCAAAGTGTCATGTCTTTTTGTTGATTTAGTGTCATGATCCTGCTTTGCTTTATTCTCCGTGAATTGCCATCATTTCCAGAGTGAGTTAGTGTAGCGGATTCCTGTTGCCTTCTACCCGGTTTTGAATTCAGAATAGGCATAGACTGGCTGCCATTCAGGGCTAACGAATCCAGTCTATTCTATTAAATCCTGTCTAATCTATTTAAACTATACTTGGGATGGGTAGAAGGGAGGTATTCATATTCTTCCCAAGGGCATTTGTGCGAAGGTGAACGAAACAGACTAGGCCGGAATTTGAAATCGTTTCACTGATACCACATTCCACTTGGTAACACGCTTCATCGTATTTCTACGGTAGTAATTTCGACACTTATTTTACGCTTGTCGCAGAGATGTAGAATAAATTGAACTTGGCATATGCCTATGGACTACTTAGTTTAAATTTGTATATACATATGTGCTACTGAGTTTAATTTGGTATGTACCTGTGTGCTTCTGATATTAACTTGGTATATACATATAGGATTCTGAGTTTAACTTAGTATATACGTATGGGGTATTGACTTTAATCTGGTATATACCTACGTGCTTCTGGATTTAACTCTGTATATACATATGGGGTATTGGGTTTAACTTGGTATATGCCCATGGTTTTCTGAGATTAAACTGGTAAAATACCAATGGGTTACTAAGTATAACTTGGTACATAAATATGGGCTTCTGAGTTTAACTTGATATATACTTATGGGTTACAGAGTTTAATTTGGTATATAACTATGGGGTATTGAGTTTAAATTGGTGTATACCTATGGACTACTGATTTCAACTTGGCATATACATATGCGCTTCTTAGTTTAACTTGGTATATAACCGAGGGCTACGGAGTTTAATTTGGTATATACCTGAGGGCTACGGAGTATAACTTGGTATATACCTGAGGGATACGGAGAATAACTTGATATATACATATAGTCTACTGAGTTTAACTTGTTATATATATATGGGTTACTGAGTTTAAATTGGTATATACCTATGGGCTTCAGAATTTAACTTGGTATATACCAATGAGCTTCTGGGTTTAACTTGGTATATACTAATGGGGTTCTGAGTTTACCTTGGTGTATAGCTATGGACTACTGATTTTCACTTGGGAGATAACTATGCGCTTCAGAGTTTAACTTGGTATATATATATATGTTCTTTTGAGTTTACCTTGAAATATATATATATATATATATATATATATATATATGTATATATCTATCTATCTATCTATCTATCTATCTATATATATATATATATATATATATATATATATATATATATATATAATCGCTTCTGGAGTCACGAAAATGCTACGACGGTTAATCTCGCAAGAATATCCGATCGTGTATCGAGGACTCTATGTACTCTATCTTATGACCTTGTGTCAAACTCATTTAATCCCGTTAAATACCTACAAAGAATGCAGGGGTAAGAAACTACGGATTAATTCCCGTACAATAATTTCGTATTTATTTATAAGAAATTGAATTACCAACAATGAATCTCCAGTCCTCCGCTCTACCAACTGAGCTATCACAAATACGAATCTCCAAAAAACAAACAACAGTCATTCGTTTGTTGTTTGTTTAACAGCACATCGACTCCTTATGGGTCATTTAATGACGAAATTTAATTTTCTTGAAAGCTTTGAAGTAATAAAAATATGATATATGTTATTCTGCTTTCACAATAGAATACATGGTAGATGATACTCAGCTTTTGTGCATATACATGTTTGTAGAGATATGATTATAAGAGGCGGTGAAGTGTGTTTTATGTTGTAGTTTTGTGTAGTTTTGAATATAGTTTGATTTGTTTAAGACATTTTAGAATAGTACTAGCGCAGCTGTGATCCGTTGGGTCAACATTGTTATGTTTACTGTTTAACATTTAGTTTCATGAAGAGTTTTTGAATGTAGAGTTATTTTAAAAATACATTTCTTTGCAGTTACTGAAGTTGCTTTCAACATTAAAAAAAAATGATCTGTTTGAAGAAATTTGAACAATAAGAGCTGGGAATGTCAAAATTCGGAGTGTTGGGATTCGATACAAAAACACAAAATATTGTTGCGGCGCGGCGTGTAATTCGACCAATCAAACGATTTTCATTGCAAGAATAAAATTCAGTAGAAAAGACAACGTAGTTTCTACAAATGAACACTAATTTAATATGACAAGAATACAAGCAATTGGTCATAGATTGGAAAGTAATGTCTTTTAGTTTGGGTTAATAAAATTCTGAAATAAAATTCTCTTTGTGTACGTATGTGAGAAACAATTAAATGTTGTTATATGTGTGCTTGTGTGAAAAAGTTAACACGTGTGTGCGGGTTCATAGTAAAGAAGATACAAGAGATGGAACTTGTTTCTTACGGAGTTGCCGTGGCCTGAGACGGTCTCTTTGAAGTTTGTCAGCGCTGTCGCTTTTAGCATGAGGTTGTGAATTTCGCAAGCGAGAGTGGCGTGGACTTTGATAACAGCTGTGCGTATCCTGTTTGGGGCAGGATTTCACGTGTTTTATACAATTTCTAGTAAGAAAATCGGCTCCATTCCGCACTTCCTACACGATGATAAATTTAAATCTTTCTTTTTCCCACTTTCTTTATATGACTTCTGGCAAACACACAAGATACCAAGTTCACAGGGTTTTCTATAGGAATAAGATGTTTGAAAGAGGTCTTTCATGTTAGTTGGTTGATTTTGTTTAGCTGCATTTCTACCTCTGTGAGTCATCTAATGCCGAAATTTGGAATACAAGTGTATACCTTTAACTGCAGATAAAATGTATTATTGGTCATTTTACGATAAATATGTATTGATGGTCATTTTTTGATATAAATATCTATTGCTGTTAATTTTACTATAAAATTAAATTGTTATACTTTTATAGTGTTTCCTTTTGGGGGGGGATTCTGGATAGATGGAATCCTAACAGATCCTACCACCCTTGGTCAGGGTGGACCTGTGAACAACAGTAATTAAGAGGTGGTTCCATGCTCCTCAAAACCTCCAATGTCCCGACCAGAGGTCTTGTTGCCGGATATAGTTTACCCTCATACCTAGTGTTATGAATAATCAAGAGTGGTCTCCCTTTGTTTTGTTACTCTCCTCTTTGAGAAAGCTATTTCTGTTCACTGGGGCTATAAAAGGACACTATACGCGAACCTTGTATTCTCAGTTGAATAAAGCTTTCTTAAAGCATACAGCTGCGTACTTTTGTAATTACACCCAGGACTTACAACAATTAATAATGAAAAATACAAGTGAAAATAAACACAGAATTAAATACTGTTGATATATTAAAGTTAATACATATATATTTATTTAGGTTATTTAGTACAATATATTTCATTTATGTGTCATCTCCCTTAAGGATATAGGTGATCATGGCTGTCCACAACTTCCTATAAATTCTCTGAGTAATATTTGTTTTCTTACTATCCCACCATTACGTGTTCTGCAATCCATTTGCACGAGGGGATTAGGTAGGTTGCTTGGTGTTTTAATCTGCCCCTCTTACCTTCAATATGTCCAGTGAGTGTCGAATACCCTGAGCCGTCTTTCTTCATTACGGAAATATTTATTGTAAACAGGTCTATGTACATACTTTACTTACTGGTAATTGTTGCGGTATTCACCCGAATTTGTTGCATAACGTGGACGCGCAAATTCATAGTCTGAGTTTCAGTAGGAATCTGGATTTACAAGCGGTCCCCAGCCGCATCTCTACGCACTTTTAGGACAATGCAATCCGAGCGTTTCAAGAGGAAGTAAGCCTGACGGAGACCAACCCTCTCAGACTGGTTTGAATTCAGAGTCTACTTCCAGACTGGTTGCCACACAAGGCTACATGCGTAGAAGAGATGGATTCGTAGCTAATCCCAAGGGCATTAACACATGTGGATGTAATGAACTCGTTCGGAATTCGAAATCAATCAGAGCCACTAACAATTAATCCACCGTGCTTCATAAAATTTATGTGTAAGCATATGTTGAACCTAGTGATATTTATACTGAGGGATATGTATATACATACAGACATATGGTATATTATTTGGGAAACGAATGTGCCTAAAGGTGTGTAAATAGATTTAGGTGTTTACAGTTTTTTGAAAATGAGAAAATGAATAGAGAGTATAAAAATCTTTTTTTTTTTAATATAGAAAATGTTCATATATGCGGAAGACATGAGATTGAAATAAATATATTCAATAAAATATAATTTCTTAGAACGTTTTCAGATTCATGGAAGAATTCGAAAAATACATTTCAAAAATGGGTTTTACAATCAAGTCTCCTGAAAAGTGGATGTAAATTTTTAATGAGTTAATCCGAAACAAGAAAATAACGCCAGTAAGAAGCAAGCTTCTACTGAGAGTGAAAGAGAATGAAAAAGGCGTTAGAAGGAACCGGAAACCCAATCCAAACAAGGTAACAACGCCACTAAGAAGCAAAATCTACTGAGAGTGAAATAGAATGAAAAAACGTTAGAAGGAACCAGAAACCCAATCCTAAACAGAAAAAATGGGATCAACTTCGATTCCTGTTCAAAAGACCGCGGGAGAATGTCTGAGAAGCTCACAGCAGGGACAAGATAGGTGTATATAAATGATTTTATTTATAATACATAGGAAAAAGCGCTTGAGGGACAGGTTTTTTCCTTGGACCTTGTGAAAAAATGAATAGTGTTGTACGGTGGTGTTTTTAAACGGCTTTAATTTCTCTATTCTATGCATTGTGCGTATTTCATCAGAGTTGTATACGTGTGTTAGTGTGGGTGCATGGTTATATATATATATATATATATATATATATATATATATATATATATATATGTATATATATATGTGTGTGTGTGTGTGTGTGTGTGTATGTATATATATGTTTTTTGGTTTTGGCGCACCTGGGGTTTGCTGTTCGATTTCATTGCGCACTGCACAGTGACCAGAAACATAGATAAACAAATCTGTGTGTGTGTGTGTGTGTGTGTGTGTGTGTGTGTGTGTGTGTGTGTGTGTGTGTGTGTGTGTGTGTGAGCCATCACTTAATTTGGGGATACGGGACGGGTGCATTGTTTTAGAAACTATAATTATACCCATTGCAACATTAACCGCAGCCATTCTTCAAATTGCTGACGAGTTTGAACTTTTTGGACGAAGCGAAAACCCACAGTCAACAATGGTGCACTGTTGCTCGCTGTAATCAATCCAAGCTAAAGCTTCTGTTACACGTTACAAGGCTGAATTTACGATAAAAATTAACCCTAAATACTTTCGATAGAATTTCCTTATTCGTTCCACGAATAGAATAGATTGTATTTCCTTAGTAATTTCTACGCAGTCACTTTTTAAGCACATTTTACAAATAGTAACTCTTTATTCCTTATTTTAATTCTTTTGGCATTACTTAATTTAACTGGTCGGCACTTAAAAAGTAGGGAGGTTGGGGTAGGGTTTTTCTAGATTAGCGCTCCTTTCTACTCAAGAAATTTATCAGAAACGAAAAATATTGATTTTATCATTTTAGAGGCGGAGACTTGTTCATAATATAAAATTGATGTTAAATCGATCGACGATTTCTTAAAGAGTTATCTGTACTTTGTTTTTATTTGTAAATGTCATGTTTAAAACAGTTCTTACGTCATTGGTAAATGTGATGCTATCATTTTTGTTCCAAATTCCTTCTGGTTTAAACTGTTAAATGAATACAATCTTCAAAAATTAAAATACAACGTCAATCACCATCTTCTGGCGTCTTGAATCCCCACTTCATCTTTTATCCTTTCCTCATTTCCCCTATACACAGTTTTTTTCCTCACCTTCACTGTTACCCCTGGGAAACAGTGGCACTCCCGCCTCGCTTGGGGTGAAATGCTTAAAAAAAAATGAAAACGTAAAGTTATCAATGTTGCACGATTCGCTTGC
The DNA here is from genome assembly GCA_964036315.1 of Acanthosepion esculentum. Classification (NCBI taxonomy): domain Eukaryota; kingdom Metazoa; phylum Mollusca; class Cephalopoda; order Sepiida; family Sepiidae; genus Acanthosepion; species Acanthosepion esculentum. Next base: position 133,526,110 of record OZ038477.1, read on the forward strand.
ATGCATTTAAATGTTTAAGCCGTAACGAATTCGGAACAAAAATGAAACCATTACATTTACCAATGACGTAAGAACAGTTTTAAACTTGACATTTGTAAATAAAAACAAGGTACAGATAACTCTTTAAGAAACCAGCGATCGATTTGACATAATTTTTTATATTATGAACAAGACTCCACCTCTAAAAGGATAAAATCAGAATGGCGCTGATGAAAACGTTTCTAATCAAAATGCTGATTTCAAGGTAAAAAAAATAAATAAACCCCTAAAAACTCTTTAGATAGATTTTAGTGGTATAGAACACCCATAGCGCTCGTTATAATAAAACCTTCCCAGTGCTGGTCTGTGAACTAACTGACGTATCACTTGTTACCTGGAAGGGACTTTTTTATACTGATGTTTACAAAACACTATGTTCAAAAGTCAATAAAAGTAAAGGCTTATTGAATGATGTGTGTGATACGAGCATAAATAAAGGAAGTAAGAAGTAAATTTCGAAGGATATTGAGGAAAGGTAACAATTGATCCTAGAAGATAAGATTGCAGTGTTCGAGGAAGCAACCACGCGGGAGTTTTTTCCACAAAATACTGATTTTTGGGAAGGAACTGTCTGAATGGATCGTGTTACTTAACAATGGGGTACGGATGGAATGACGGTGAATAAACACCGTGGACGTAGGAAGCCGGGCCTTTGTTGTAAAGGTCGCCACTGGTGGTACCAAAGAATGGAATTTGTCTCAGTATTTGTTATGGAGATAGCGATAAAATAACCTGAAAAAGTCATAAAATCGACGTTGAATAAGATCAGGCTAAAGATATTTTTGACGGATTCTCGATGACTAAAAAGGCTCACCAACCCCATAGGATGGGAAATAAAAATTATTATCAAAAGACTGATGAAAATCCAAATTCGGAAAGACGTCTTGGAAAATTTGATACTCACAGGACAAATTGAAGTCAAGAGGAACAGAGGAAAACAACGTATAACATAGTGAACTTGAGTAAATGTTTGGCGTAACAGGGTTTAGAAGAAATAACAAAAAGATAAAAATTATTAAGAAAGGACCGGAAATTGTGGAGAGCCATAATCGCCTACGTCCTGAAGAGACACGTCATAATAAAGAAGAACTAGGGTTGTTGCCTCCATAAAATCTCTGGGGAGAAAGTGAAGAAAACACACTCTGTTATTATCTACAAGGACATTCCTGGCAATTCACAATTCAGGAATATTTGATAACGGCTTGAAGCGGGTCACCTCCCTTGGACTCCTGGACCATAAGGAGAGACACGTGCAACGGGCGTCTCCTGTTCGTCACCCGGTGACTGTCTGCAAAAAAGATAAACTCATAATCAGACCATAGAATGTTAGGACACTAAAGATGCAGAAAGAAAATATAAATAAAAAGGCTGAATATTCATATTAATATTCTGGAAATACATGAAACGGAATGGCCAACAGTGGTGTTTTGTAAGCAACTATGACAAAATAAAATACGCAGAGGGAGAGGTAAATAAAAGACAAGCCGGATTAATATGAAATAAATACAAGAGGAGAATTGTTATGGAATACAAACAACTATTAAAAAGAATTCCTCTTCGGACTATTGTCCTCATCTTTGGCGCCATATTTATCACAACGTTTCGGCCGTTCTACGCTCCGGCCTTCTTCAGGTGGTTGGAATGTCGAACTGAACGCTTTATTTCGCTCACTGGGGTAGACTATTCTAGTTCCAAGACATCAAGGACACATGGCACAGTGGATAAAGGCGTTGGTTAGATACAGTGACAGGACCCAAAGAGTGTGAGTTCAAAACCCGGTTAAGGCAGTGGAGAACTTTCAGAGTGAAATTAACAGGAGATAACTGATAACTGACATCCATTAAACATGGCACGTGGAACTAGAACAGTCTACCCCAGTGAGCGAAATAAAGGGTTCAGTTCGACATTCAAACTACCTGAAGAAGGCCGGAGCGTACAACGGCCGAAACGTTGTGATAAACATGTCGACAAAGATGAGGACAATAGTCCGAATAGTGTAAATAATGTACATAATACCTCATCTCAGAAATATAGACAGAATTCCTCTGTTAGGGATGTGACTTCCTTTTGTCTTTTCTGCAGGTATTCTCATAGCAATTGTGCTAATGAGCTTTCCACCTTGATGCCTCAACTGTATGAATTTAAACTTTCTACGAGATTGGCACCCAGGTCTCACTGTGTTACTGTTTAACAAGTTAGATGCAACCGTATGTTCTATTCTAATAGTTTCTTTTCTCGCACTTCTCACCTGTGGAACTATCTTCCGATTTCTTGCTTCATTGCCAACTACAATCTTCTAAAAATTAAAGGCAACGCTAATCGCCATCTTCCCACCTCCTGAAAACTGTTCTTTGTCCTTTCTCTTCACTTCTCATCACTAAAGTGTTCTTCTTCTTCTTCTTCTTCTTCTTCTTCTTCTTCTTCTTCTTCTTCTTCTTATTATTATTATTATTATTATTATTATTATTATTATTATCTGAATTTGTTGACTTAACTAATCTATTTTATTTATTATTTTATTAGTTGTTTATTTATAATATTTTCTTGAAAGTTTATTTGTATGAGGTTAAGATTTCTTCTGTGAATATATCCAATTTAAAACAATATTAATATAGATAGATAGATGTGAACGGACGGAAATAGATAGATAGATAGATAGATAAGGAACAAACGTAGATAGATAGATATAAAGAGATTGAGATAGATAGATATAAAAAGAATTATATATATATATATATATATATATATATATATATATATATATATATATATAAATTGTGTATATTTCGGCAGCAATTTTTCATTAATGCATGTTTCATTAAATTTATTAAAATTGTCATCCTTGATAATGGCTTATGTAAGCCGAAGGCTTAGATTGGATTCAAACATGTATCAATATGGAGTTTTCCTTTCGTCTTTCAATGATAATGTGATTAAGCTTATCAGACAATACGAAAGGAACTCACTTAAAATAAATAGACAAAACTTGTCTATATGATTTAATGAAACATGCATTAATATATATATATATATATATATATATATATATATATATATATGGAGAGAGAGAGAGAGAGAGAGAGAGAGAGAGAGAGATCTTACAATCTCAAATCTCATCTGATCCTGTTGCTTTGCTTCTCTTCATCATGGGCAGTGCTGACCTAAACTTTTCTAGATTCTTTTATGGCGTGTGGTTTTCACTCCTCTGCTTTTCATGTAAGATGTCTCCAATGTATGCATTCCATCCCTGTCATACCATTTCCTTATATATTTCGATTTTCTCTCTTTCGCCAAAGAGCACTTTTTTTTTTCATTTTCTTTTTTCTTTTTCTTTTTGTCTTGCTGGTTATCTTTGGTTGCATGACTGCTGTGTCTATAATCTGCTGTTGTCTATTTCGGCACGTTTCTTGTTGTGCCATTCTTCTTTTAGTTCCTTTCATTCATTTTCGGTGTTTTTGCTTAACCTCATGTAATCTTTGTCTTTTCTTGGTATTATTTGCTACAATACACTCTTGCTTCTTAGTGGCATTATCACCTTGCTTGGGGTGAAATGAAAAAAATGGGGCGATGTTTAATATGACCAGCATAATGGTTTATACATCCACAGAAAGCATCGAGAAATAAATAAGGTTATATATACACTAAATAAATACCAGAGCGAATCAGATGAAATTATTATAATTATTATTGTTTTTTTTTACGATTTATTTTGATTTATTAGTTATTTAAATCCAAAACCAATTTTGGATTGTAAGTAGCACTCTTTTTTGTGAGTTAATATTTCATTAATAATTTATTTAGATGAACAATGATTTTTTAATGATACAACTTCCACTATTTACCCATTGCTGGGGAGGAGTACTCTAGAGGGATTCATTCTTTTCTCAAGGATATTTACGCCTAATTGAATGTATCGAAAATGACTGGAATTTGAACCCGGTTCTCCAATGCCTCATTCTGAGCCGCAATCCACCCGCCCACCCGCAGAAGTAGAAAGGAAATAAAAGTGAAATGATCTAAGAGTGCGGACTTGGATCACGTGACGAACACGGATGAAAATGGCGCCCAATGAACAGTGAGGTGACACCCGACATTTGTTTGGAAGAACATCTAAGAGGTTTGTGAACATGGAAAAGACAGATAGAAGATATTAAAGACGAGATAGACTATCTAACAGTCAAAAATTATTTAGAAATACAGTCTTACATTCTAAAGTATAGACAAAGCTGAGAGTAGTAGCGATCACTTCCAAGTCATATATAAACTAGGGCTAATGTTACAAAAATTATAGTGGGCCAGAGTAATGCCTAAACTGCAATGCGATACACGCTAAAGTGACTCACTTTGCAAACAAAGACATGCAGACGAAGTTGAGAACAAATAAAAAGTTGAAAAAGATTTTGGTAAGTAATTAAAGGAAGCACTAGTGACAACAGTCGCCACAGGGGAAACGAGACAAGAAAAAAATGGATGACAGGTGAAATTCTCGACAAAATGGGTGAGAGACAGCAAATAATACCAAGAAATGGCAAAGAGTATATGAGGTTAAGCAAAAACACCGAAAATGAATGAAAGGAACTAAAAGAAGAATGGCACAACAAGAAACGTGCCGAAATAGACAACAGCAGAAAATAGACACAGCAGTCATGCAACCAAAGATAACCAGCAAGACAAAAAAGAAAAAGAAAAAAGAAAACGAAAAAAAAGTGCTCTTTGGCGAAAGAGAGAAAATCGAAATATATAAGGAAATGGTATGACAGGGATGGAATGCATACATTGGAGACATCTTACATGAAAAGCAGAGGAGTGAAAACCACACGCCATAAAAGAATCTAGAAAAGTTTAGGTCAGCACTGCCCATGATGAAGAGAAGCAAAGCAACAGGATCAGATGAGATTTGTGATTGTAAGATCTTTCTCTCTCTCTCCATATATATATATATATATATATATATATATATATATACACATACAGAGAGAGAGAGATAGATATATATGTATATATATATATATATATATACATCCATATATATATATATATATAAACTTTTTATATCTAGCTATTTCAATATCCTTATATCTATCTATCTATCTATCTATCTATCTATCTATCTATCTATCTATCTATCTATCTATTTCCGTCTGTTCATATCTATCTATCTATCTATCCTAAATTCTTTTAAATTGACTATATTCATAGGAGAAATTTTAACCTCATACTAATAAACTTTATAGAAAATATTATAAATAAACAACTAATAAAATAATGAATAAAATAGATTAGTTAAATCAACAAATTCAGAAAATAATAATAATAATAATAATAATAATAATAATAATAATAATAATAATAATTCTAAAAAAAATCCAAACCTGGCCTACATAGAAAGAAGTGACACATGGTCTGATGATCGGTGAAAGGCATAAAATTGCTAAATTATACATTGGTGATTTTTCTGTTCACACCTATACTCTCTCTCTCTCTCTCTGCTGCTCTCTCTCTTCATATATATATATATATATATATATATATATATATGTATGTATGTCTGCAATGTATTATTATGTACGGGCAGCCGAATGGTTATACAGGTCTTTTCAATATCCGTTCTTGGTTGTCGAAGCAGGAAGTCACAAGTCATTGTGGTCTAGGGTTTAAACTTACTGATCTTGTTCAAACCGCTGATCATACCAGAAGATGCTATTTCCCATAATCTGTAACCAAGTCCCACTCAGCATCGTTGCAGGATATATCACTCGTGAGTTTTTTGTGTGTAGAACAAACACAAATGTCCCTAAGCCGGCACCCGCAACAATGATTGGCCGGCTTCCTTAGAAGACGATTATGCCTGGAAACGTTATGTATGTATTAGATGGAAAGACAGGCCAAGAGGCAAATGACAACCAAACGTATGTATCTGCCGTATGTATCTGCCAGCTTTGTGTCAAAGGTTCCAAAACTTTGTCTGGTTTAAAGAGTCATCTCCGTTGAAAGCAAATCTAAGACTTTTAATGATGTCTTATGATAGGGTCATAATTGGTAACAAAGTGACAATCACCAGGCATGGATTATTTAAGATTTGTTAGTTTTAGGAGGAAAACTACTCAATACAGGAAATATTGATGGAAGTAGTCAGGTGACTGCATGGTGACATTCAGTTTCATGGCTCAATTTACTAAAGGCCGTAATGCTGCGTAAAACTGACGCTAACCATACAGTGTTGATTCCAATATCCACACCCTCTCTCTATCTCTCTCTCTCTCTATCTATCTATCTATCTATCTATCTATCTATCTATCTATCTATCTATCTATCTATCCCAGTATGTTCATTATCTATCTATCTATCTATCTATCTATCTATCTATCTATCTATCTATCTATCTATAAATTTCTTAGGGATGCAGAACTTTATTATGGACATAAAAAAGGTAAGACTAATTTTGCCCTTCATGATTAAAAAGAAAAAAAAGGGGCAGCCGACTGGTTTCGCCCTCGCTCAACGGACCACTCTCTCTCTCTCTCTCTCTCTCTCTCTATCTATCTATCTATCGCTGAGTTTCCTAAATATATACATATTATTTTGCTAGTATACATACCTGAATAGAAATCGTTTCAATTATTTGCCACAAATTTGTACGATACAGTGCTGCAGTTTTTAATATATTCACGTATATATAACGCCAAAGTAACTGGAAATTGTGGCACCGAAATCCGAACTCGCACTGGATAAGCAAAATAATCATTACAAAAGCTAAGCAGTGTAATAAGAAACCGGACAATTTCATTACAAAGAAAATAGGGCTGAACTATTATGTAATATAAATACACAGATGAAATATGGTTCTACAGAAGGAATCTAAAAATACCATAGACGTATCTGTCTTAATGAAAATGGAAGCAAAAAAGAGACTCGTATTCAGAATCAGAAAGAAACATTCTGAAAAATCTTGGAAACGATATGAGGAAAGTGAACCTGACAAATTTGTTACTCATAAAGCATATCGAGGGCAAGATAGTCAGTGACGTCTTGGCAAAGGGAGTAACATTGCCAAGGCTTTCAAGAGAGAGGAATTATGGAGAGCTATAATTGTTCACGTCCAAAAAGGACGCTGCATATAGAAGAAAAATACTTCATTTGGCATTTTCTTTTCAATCTGTTTAGAACTTGGTTGGTTCTATAAAAGGATTCCGTGCAAAAAGATAAGAATTTTAAAGTTAATTACCATCAAATAAAATAGGAAAAGGTGGAACTACAAAAAAGAAAAAGTTATTTTTTGCATAAAGCAATTAAATGGAGGATTTAATTATCTGTTGAAGGAGAAAAAGTGAAGCAGGCTATAAATTGTGAATCTGGAGCACATTTGGTTAAACATCTGTTCTTTCGATAAAGAACGTGTCGCTTTAAAAAATTATAAAATTCACCAAACAAACTAATCCAAATAAAAAAAATGAGGGCGAGTCAAATTGTATGACGCTTCAAATTAAGAAAAAAGAAAAGATAATGTTAGAACACTGAAATTGTTTAAACGAATAAAGCATTATTTGCAGACATTTTCTCTTCCTATATCGTTTAGAGAAGTAATTCTCAAAGAGCACCCTGTTTTAAATGAGCCTCGTGACACCAGGAGCATTATAGCCATTAGCCAGGATTTATATTTTACACTCCATTTTGATTTTGTAAATAAAATGTATTTCCTGTTACATGGAATTTCTATTTGTGCTTATGTGGATTTGAAATACTCTTGACGCCAGAAAACGGGCCACAATTAAAGAAAGGTTGAGAAACACTGATTTCGACGGTCTCTGTCTTCAAACATTCCTGTGGTGAAAGCAGAACTTTAAATTTCGTATAAAGGGAAACAGAAATGACAGAAAGGGATGAGAATGAAAGGAGGAGGAAAAGTGAAATACAATGAAGGTGGGAGGAAGAGGAAAAATGAAAGAATGGAAAGATGTAAAGGGTGAAAATGAGAGGATGAGGAAGCGAGAAAAGATGGAAAGGGTGAAAAATGAGAAGGAGAGGGGCATGATGAGAAGAGAAGATTCAAAGAGAAAGAGAGGATATATATAAAGAAAATAAAGCTTAATGTGAAGGCTTAGTAAAGGCTTAGGGGGAAAAGTAAGAAAACGAACGAACGGAGAAAAAGAAGAGGAATGAGAAAGAAATAGAAAAAGAAGATGGCGTAAGAATAAGAAAGAGAAGTGATCTTGATTGTCAGTTGGATAAGGTCAAATTGGCGGTTGTTCTAAAAAAATAACCTACAGTCTGTTGTTAACAGGGGCAAGAAGTGGCTTGTTAATTTTAATGCCTCCAAAACGAAGCCGCCTAGATCATTTTGCACTAATTAAGATGTCACCCAGGTTTCTATCCTTGGGTCTATTTGTTCTTAAATTTTCATCAATACTTCCTAATATTTTTTCAACTTGGTATCTGTGCTGATGACGCAATCATTTACTCCTGTCTCGACATTAAGTCTGATCTGTTCGTTAAGGTCAAATTTTCAGCTGAGGTAAAAAAATGAGCTATAGTCCGTTGTTAACTGGGGCAAGGAGTGGCTTGTTAATTTTAACACCTCCAAAAGGAAGCCTCTCTTTATTAATCCCCTGAAAGACCATTTCCTGCCTCCCATCAGCATAGCCGATACTAACTTCCAGGAGAGTGACATGTTGCGACTTATCAAGCTTACATTCTGGGCTGACATGAAGTGGAAAGATTATAGTGAATCCATTGCTAGGTCTGCTGCTAAGAAAGTTGGTTCACTGTGTCGTTATAGACAATTTTGTCTATCCTCAATCAATAAATAAGGAATATGAAGCGTGAAGAGAAGGCTTAGTAAATGCACAGAGGGAAAAAAAGTAAGAAAACGAATGAACAGGAAAAAAAGAGAGGGCTGAAAAAGAAATAGAAAAAAAGATGGTGTAAGAATAAGAAAGTGAAGCGATTTTGATAGTCTGATCAGTTGGATAAGGTCAAATTGGCAGTTAATCTAAAAAATGACCAAATGAACTGGGGCAAGGAATGACATGCTAACCTTACTCTACTAATCATCAAAGCGATCACTTTTAGCCTTCCATCAACACTCGAGCTAATATTCTCCATATATCTATCTATCTATCTATCTATCTATCTATCTATCTATCTATCTATCTCAGTATGTTCATTATCTATCTATCTATCTATAAATTTCTTAGGGATGCAGAACTTTATTATGGACATAAAAAAGGTAAGACTAATTTTGCCCTTCATGATTAAAAAGAAAGAAAAAAGAGCCAGCCGACCGGTTTCGCCCTCACTCAATGGACCTCTCTCTCTCTCTCTCTCTCTCTCTCTCTCTCTATCTATCTATCTATCTATCTCCATATTAGCTAGCTATCACTTTGAGCCTTCCATCAGCACTCGAGCTAATATTCTCCATCTATCTATCTATCTATCTATCTATCTATCTATCTATCTATCTATCTATCTATCTATCTATCTAACTATCTCCATATTAGCTAGCTAATATTTTCGGCTGACAGGAAGTGGAACAATTATATTGAATCCGTTGATAGGTCTACTGAAAATTGGTTCACTGTATCGTGCTAGACATTTTTTATCTCCAGAATCTATCTTAAATATTTATAAACTTACCATTTGATCATCAGTTGAATATTGCTGCCAAATAAGGCCAGATGCTCCTGCTATACATTTTGAGATTTTTGACAAAATCCAAAGAAAAATCCACAATATTAGTGGTCCAGACCTGGCATCTAAGCTTCAGTCACTGTTCCACCGATGTAATGTAACATCACGGTGCCTTTTGGATGGTACCTGATTGGATAAATTCTTCTATATGGTACCTAGACTTTATGAATTTAAGTGCAGTACTAGATTGGTGGCAAATTCTCATCAAGGTGAATTGGTTAGATGTAACCGTAAGTTCTATGTTAACAGTTTCTTCTCTCGCACTTCTCGCTTGTAGAACTCTCTTCCAGCTTCTTGATTTCCAGCGAACTTTGATCTTCAAAAATTTAAATGCAATGTCAATCGTTATCTAATGTCTTCTTAATTATTCTTCTGTTCTCCTTATTCCCTAATGTTTCTCTTTTTTCTTTCGCACTAAGTAACACCTTGTGTCTTAGTGGTCTTAGTGGCTTTACTGTCTTGCTTGGGGCGAGTTGATTAAAAATGAAAGAAAACAGATTCGAAAGATTGGGGAAGAAATAATAAAAGATGTATAGAGTAGAAGGTTTTTTTGAAGGAAAAATGGATTTGGCGGGTTAAGGAGACAAGCGGTAGGAATAGGGTACATAGAAAATGACGATGAGAAATATGGAATAAGACGGTGAAGTAGAAGAAGTGGAAGGATGAAAAATGGGCGAGAAGAAGAAGAAGAAGAAGAAGAAGAAGAAGAAGAAGAAGAAGAAGAAGAAGAAGAAGAAGAAGAAGAAGTAAGAGGGGGTGAAAATGGGTGACGAGACTTAAGAATTGAAGAAGAAGAAGAAGAAGAAGAAGAAGAAGAAGAAGAAGAAGAAGAAGAAGAAGAAGAAGAAGAAGAAGAGGAAGAAGTAGTAGTAGTGGGAGGGGGATGTTAAATGGATAAACATAACTCAAAATTGAAGAAGTAGAAGAAGAAGAAGTAGGAGCAGGAGGATGAAAATGGGTGAGCGGAATTAAAACTGATGAAGAAGAAGAAGGAAAAAGGAAGAAGAAGCAGGAGGAGTAGAAATAGGAGGATGGGAAATTAAAATTGAAGAAGGAAGGAAAGAAGAAAGGAAGGAAGGAGGAGTAGGAGCAGGAGGATGAAAATGGGTGAGCGGAATTAAAACTGATGAAGAAGAAGAAGGAAAAAGGAAGAAGAAGCAGAAGAAGTAGAAATAGGAGGATGGGAAATTAAAATTGAAGAAGGAGGAGGAGGAGGAGCAGGAGGATGAAAAGGGGTGAGCGGAATTAAAACTGAAGAAGAAGAAGAAGAGGAGGAGGAGGTGGAGGAGGAGGAAGGAAGAGTAGAAACAGGCGGATGAAAATGGTTGAACAGAATTAAAACTGATGGAGAGGAAGAAGGAGAAAAGGAAGAAGATAGGAAGAAGTAGAAATGAGAGGATAGAAAATTAAAATTGAAGAAGAAGAAGAAGAAGAAGAAAAAGAAGAAGAAGAAGAAGAAGAAGAAGAAGAAGAAGAAGTGAGGGAATGAGAAATAGGAGATGCAGAAGTATAAAACTGAAGAAGAAGAGGAAGAAATGTTAGAAACGGATGAGGAAGTAGTAATGGTCGAAGAATAAGTAGAAATAAAGGAAGAATTGTGGAATGAAATGGGAAGAATAAAAGAATATTGGAAACATTAGACGCAAACCAACAAGTGAAAAGGAAAACTATCAATAAAATCACTTGAAATAAAAAGCAAGTAAAAAAAAAAGAAAACTATGTTGAACTTAACAAAAACATTGGAAAAGCAATAAACGACACGGATACGTCTACAAAGCTGCAATGTATTCGTCTTATCTCGTTCAAGTCTTTTTCTTGAACACCTACACTGTTCTCTCCATCGCCTCCATCTTTCCTGAAACCTGAAAAAAAAAAAAAATTCCCGCCCTTCCTAACCCATATTTTGCCTGGTACACCTCTGCACACACACAAACCTTTATTTCATGACGTTTACTGTTTTTACATACTTATTCTATGTCGAAACTATCTTATCTGTAATAGGATATCGCTCAGCTAGAACTCTGGCGTATATTATGCCTGGTGGAGACGATGATCTTGGTGGAGGTGACAGCGGTGAGGTAATTTGAGTTTGGTAGCGGCAGAAAGGGACGGTTGGTCGGAGTTTTTTCATCCACCAATGCAATGGTCATTAGATGAAATTTGAAACATTAAGAGGAATGCGAATAGTTTTTTTTTTCTTGTTTTCAATCCAGTCTTATTCAAGACATAACCGAATAAATAGACCCATAGATGGTCTGAATCAGATACGTCATAAATGATTCATTAAGAAAAAAGCCGAGAAGAAGGATAAGGTTTAAAAAAAAAGAAGGGGGGCAGCTTTTCTGCTGGGAGATGAATAACGGTATAGCCGGGCTTTTCGTCTAATTTAGTTATATTAAAACTAATCCTTTTGTCTCTCTCTTAACGCGTCATGACGATAAACTACATCCGACAGCAAGGCTTCTGATCCTGGTGATTGTGAGTAGCGTGAAAGCAGCTCTTAATTGCTGTTGTTCCCAGGCCCATCCTAACCCTGGGTGGTAGCATCTGTTAGGGTCCCAGCTATGGGCAAATAGCTGAGCCTCAAGACATGCGTGATACACGCTTAGACGATGATGTGTCTTTCGATACATGACTGACGTGGGAGATTTTTTTCCCGCAGAAGGTTGCCATTTCTTTCTACGGTAGACCAGTTGCAATTCAAGGTCGGTCCTGCTATTTGTCCATAACTGAGGGGAGAAGAAGAGGATTCATACCTTTCCCAAGGATATTCGCACGTAAGTGAATGTAATGAACTCGATTCTCCGATCCCTCAATCCCGGACGTCACACATTATTCCACCGTGAAAGTATATATATATATATATATATATATATATATATATATATATATATATATATATATATATATATATACCCAAATATAGGATTGATGTATACAGAATAAATTCTAATAACCAAAAAATACTATGCTTAAAGAGTGCTCAATAAAGAAGTAGAGCAAATACAATATATAATAATAAACATTATTTACATTGTTCGGACTATTGTCCTCATCTTTGTCTCCATATTTATTACAACGTTTCGGCCGTTTTACGCTCCGGCCTTCAGGTAGTGGGAATGTTGAACTGAACCCTTTATTTCACTTACTGGGGTAGACTGTTCTAGTTCCACGTGCCATGTTTAATGGATGTCAGTTATCAGTTATCTCCTGCTAATTTCCCTCTGAAAGTTCTCCACTGCCTTAGCCGGGTATTGAACTCACACTCTTTGGGTCCTGTCATTGAATCTAAACAACGCCTTTATCCACAATGCCATGTGTCCTTGATGACATGGCACGTTGAAGTAAACAGTCTACTCCAGTGAGCGAAATAAAGGGTTCAGTTCGACATTCCAACTACCTGAAGAAAGCCGGTGCGTACAACGGCCGAAATGTTGTAATAAATATGGCGACAAAGATGAGGACAATAGTCCGAATAATGTAAATAATGTAGATAATACCTCATCTGAGAAATATACGCAGATATAATAATAGATTATACTTTCAACACCATCACTTGATAAGACTTGATTGTGTTGAAACAAAATGGCTATTTTGTAGTGATTCGTAGTGATTTTATAACATATTTATGCTATAATTTTCGAATAAATAATATATATATATATATATATATATATATATATATATATATACATAAAAGGGAACATAGAAGTCAACACTTAGAGGCGACCGTCTGTTTCATGCTAATCGCAATCGTGAGGCCACTCGTCGCCTGACGATTGCGTCTAGCATAATGTAAGTAATGTCTATTATTATATATTATATTTGCTCTATTCTGTATTGAGCACTCTTTTAAGCATATAATTTTTTGGGTTATTAGAATTTATTCTGTCGCCTTTAAGTGTTGACTTTTTATGTTCCTGTTATATTTACACACGCTCTATCTCTGATATTGAGCGCTATATCCCATAAATATAGCGCACCCTAAGACTATATTTCTTCATATATATATATATATATATATATATATATATATATATATATATATATATAGCAATACAAATTTGAAAAGAAATACCATCAAAAAAATAATACATATTCTATTCATACGAAATTATATGCAAAATAATGTCGGCATTAGATGACCCACTGAGGTATTGATATGCCGTAAAGCAAAATAAACCTAAACCTAAACCCAAAACTCTTACTTAACATATTTTTTTTATCTCGACTCAAATATATTTACATTGATAACACGTCAAGAGTAGTTGTACATTTTTGTTGGTACCTTTAACAGCATCTCAAGTAAATAGTTACACTATGTACATTGTTCGGACTTTTGTTCACATCTTCATTGCGATAGTCTCGACGTTTCGGCCGTTGTACATTTGTTCGGCCTTCTTTGGATTATCCAACCAACGCTTATATGGCCCAGTGAATAAAAACGGTTCGAAATTCCAACGTATATCACCTGAAGAAGGCCGTAGCGTACAACGGCAGAAACTTTGTGAATGTGACATTAAAGATGAGGACAACAGTGCGACCTATGTTAATAGTGTAAATAGTTACAATACCATTCTCAGAAAAATAGACAATTCCTGAAGTAGACCGGAGCGTACAACGGCCGGATCGTCGTGAATAAAACAATAAAGATGAGGATAACAGTCCGAACGATGTAAATAATGTAAATAGTTACAATACCTCTTCTCAGAAATATAGACAGATCCTGAAGAAGAATGGAGCGTACAACGGCAGAAACGTCGTGAATACGGCAATAAAGATGAGAACAACAGTCTGAACAATGTAAATAGTGTAAATAGTTACAATACCTCATCTCAGAAATATAAACAGATCCTGAAGAAGGCTGGAATGTACTACGACCGAAACATCGTGAACAAAACAATGAAGATGATGATAACAGTCCGAACGAAGTAAATAGTGTAAATAGTTAAAATACCTCATCTCAGAAATATAGACAGAGTTTGAAGAAGGCCGGAGCGTTCAACGGCTGAATAAAGATGAGGACAACAGTCTGAACAATGTAAATAGTGTAAATAGTTACAATACCTCATCTCAGAAATATAGACAGAGCTTGAAGAAGGCCGGAGCGTACAACGGCTGAAATGTAGTAAATACGCCAATAAATATGAGGACAATAGTCCAAACAATGTAAATAGTGTAAATAGTTACAATACCTCGACTCAGAAATATAGACAGAAAATGAAGAAGGCCGGAGCGTACAACGGCTGAAATGTAGTGAATATGGCAATAAAGATGAGGGCAATAGTCCAAATTATGTAAATAGTGTAAATAGTTACAATACTTCATCCCTATTAGAGACAATATCAAGCAAATATATAAATAATGGCCTAATATAAACGTCCGATTTGACAGAATATAGTAAAGAAATATAATAATTTAAATACCCAGTAAGTGTTTTAACAGAGGACAGAAAGTGCGACACTGAAATCAGAAGCATTGGGATAGCGAAAGATGCCTTCCAAAATCTAAGCGAAGTATTAAGGAAAGCTTTCTTAGAAACAAAGTAAAAAAGTACTAAAATGCTATGTAACATCAATTCTCCTATGTGAAAATGAATGTTGGACAATCTCCTCACAGATGTAGAACAACAGGAATGTGGTTCCACAGAAG
The DNA here is from genome assembly GCA_964036315.1 of Acanthosepion esculentum. Classification (NCBI taxonomy): domain Eukaryota; kingdom Metazoa; phylum Mollusca; class Cephalopoda; order Sepiida; family Sepiidae; genus Acanthosepion; species Acanthosepion esculentum. Next base: position 133,541,488 of record OZ038477.1, read on the forward strand.
GATTCTGAGAATACCATGTGAACAAAGACAGTTTTCTAGAAAAGGGAAACATCAGGTAGAAACGGTTGAAATTTCTTGGGCAGCTATGAGGAAGGAGGGTTTGGAAATTATGATACTCACATGATAGATTGAATGCAAGAGGGACAGAGGTAAACAACGCATAACCTCCCTTGCGACCTTGAGTGAATGGATGGCGGAACAAGGCTTAGGAGAGATAAAAAAAAAAGACAAAATTTATCAAGCGCTACAAAGGACAGGAAATTGTGGAGAGCTATGATCGCCAAAGTTCTGAAGGGACATAGCATATAGATGTACAATCTATCATTGTTTTCTGAGGAATTCTTCTGATGACCTTACCTCTTGAATTTAAACGCAGTACTAGATAGCTATCGAGGTCTAATCCTATTAGAGTTAAAATTGCTAGATGTAACCGTAAGTTCTATATTAACAGTTTCTTCTCTCGCACTTCTCACTTGTGGAACTCTCTTACGGCTTATTGCTTTCCAGTCAACTTCTATAAATTTAAATGCAATGCCGATCGTAATTTCCTGTATTCTTAATTCTTGTTCTTTTATTGTTCTCTCTCATTTTTCTCGTATTCTTTCACACTCAGTAACCCCTTGTGTCAAGTCACTGGATCCAACCAACGCTTTTATCCACTGGTGGATTAAAAAAAGGGTTCAGTTCAAAATTTCAATGAATCGAAAAAAGCCGTAGCGTACAACGGCCGAAACGTCGTGAAGATGAGGACAACTGCCCGAACAATGTAATTCTTTTAAGCATTTCACTCCAAGCAAACACGTAAGGGAGAGTGAGATCAAGGGTAAATTGGGGTGTTTGAGGAAAGGATATAGAGAAGGACGGGGATCAGGATTAAGGAATCAGAAGATATCGATTGACATTACATTTGAAGATTATAGCTATCAGGGAAGCAAATAAGCGGAAGAGAGGTTACACTATCAGGAAGTGCGAGAGAAGAAGCTGTTGGAGTAGAAGAGTCAGTTACATTTAGCCATTTCAATAGTAAAAGAGTGGGACCGAGCTGCCAACCCAGTAGCACGCTTAAATTCATGCAGTTTGGGTACCAGTGAAAGTATCTCGTCAGAGCAGTTGCCATGAAAATATTTGTAGAAAAGACAGAGGGAAGCCACAGCACCTTTGTAAAAAAAGTGACTGAGATGCCAGAACAGGACCTATCATATTGTTTATCCGTCTCTGGATTTTGTCGAGGACATCGAGTCGAACAGCGGGGGCACCAGACCATATATGGGAGCAGTATTAAATGCAAGGACGAATAGTAGATTTGAAGTATGAATTCAGGCGAGAAAAACCTTCTGAGACGACGCGGAGAAGCAACTTTCCCTGAGGTAGATGAAGCTATTGATTCAATGGAGAAACGAGTTATTGTGCTTTGTGGTTGCTTCTCTGCAGAAAAAAGGGAAGGATTTTTGTAGAATATTGAATATCCACATAAAAGTGTCTGTTACATATTTGAAACATGTTTGGAGCTTCATCCATGGCCATAGCGCAAAATAATTTTAAATATTCAAGGAACATATTCAGGATAAGACTATAAAAGTTTTACCTTTGCCATCACAAAGTACAGAGCTGAGTTAGATTGAAAACTTTCGGGATGAATTAAAAAGCCTTGTAAGAGCAGGAAAGGTAATCTACAACAACTTTTAGATTACCCCTATAAAGTTTGGCAAAATACCCCTGTAGAGGTTTGTGCTAATTTAGTAAACGGTTACCGAAGAAAGATTACAAAAAGATATACCTTAAAAGGATACGTAATTGACTATTAATTTTATCGCTCTATTCATTTGTGGCATACAATTAGTTATCTGTCTATATTTATGAGATGAAGTATTATGTACACTATTTACAGTATTATCAGTTCGACATTCCAATCACCTGACGAAGGCCGGAGCGTACAACGGCCGAAACGTTGTAATAAATATGGCGACAAAGATGAGGACAATAGTCCGAATAATGTAAATATCGTATACAATTAGTTGTCATTTATTTACAATTATTCAAATTTAAAAAGATTTATTTATATATTTACTAACATTATACACATATCCACCTTCGTTTTTCAGAAATCCTTTACTACTTGCTGCCACATCTTGTCTGATGCTCCTGCTTTTAGAGATTCTTGAGAAAATCCAAACAGGAATCTGCAATGGTATTGGTTCTATCCTGGCATTTCGGCTTCAAACACTTTCTAACCGCCGTAATGTCGCTTCCTTATGTCTTTCCTATAAAAAATTGTATGGTAATTGGTTTGATGAACATTTCTCTATCGTAAATATTTATTTTTTTTAAAAGATTTTCACCTCCACCCAGAGACAAATAGTACATCAGGGATCTAGTTAGGATTTTATAGAGAATCAAGGTATTATGGTGACTGTATTAAGAATGCTAAGTAAGAAGGTGTTGTTTTGGTGTAAGGAATACTGTGGTATGTTTGAGTCAGTAATTGTGGTTAGTTAAGTTTAAGAAATGACAAATTGAAGACCAGCCTTCCCATATTCGCCTTTTGAGGTGGTGCCACATTTTTCAAAATAAAAATTACTTTCCTAATCGTACTTAAAACTTTATAAATTTAAGCGTAATATAAAATTGGAGGCACTCTCACAATTTTACGGTTAAAAATGGCTACACGTAAACGGAAGTGTTATGCTAACAGTTTCTTCTATCGCACTTTTCGCTTGTGGAATTCTACTTCCGGTTTCTTGCATCCCACAAAAATTTGGATTAAATGCAATGTCAGTCGTTATTAACTGTATTCTAAATTAATATTCTTTTACTGTTCTCTCTCCATAATTGTTTTCTTTTGCTCATTTTTATTCAAATTAAGTAAACCTCTTGCATCTTAGTGGCTTTATTATACATATACATATATATATATATATATATATATATATATATATATATATAGTAATATTATATAGTATTTTAATATATATATAATAATATTATATAATATTTTAATATATATATATATAATATATATATATATAGTATTATATAATATTTTAATATATATATAGAGTAATATATATAATATATATATAGTAATATTATATAATATTTTATTATATATATATAGTAATATTATATAGTATTTTAATATATATATATATATTAAATGGCATTTTAATGTGTGTATATATATATATATATACACACATTAAAATGCCATTTAATATATATATATATATATTAAAATACTATATAATATACTATAATATATATATATATATATATATATATATATATATATATATATATATATATATATATATATATATATATATATAAAATCGACTGTAACGAGATCCGAAGCCGGGTCTCATGGTCGAGAAAATGAACGTTATATAACGTTTAGTTATATACATATCGAACGTTCGTTAATATATATATATATATATATATATATATATATATATATATATATATATATATATATATATATATATATATATATATGTGTGTGTATATATATGTATATGTGTATATATATATATATATTTATATATATATATTGCTCTCTTTCTCTCTTATAAAATATATATATATTTCTCTCTTAGAAATTGTATCTACGGTCCGCTGAGCATAGTTGCAACATAAAACAGGTCAATATCTATCTATCTATCTATCTAGCTGCTAAGTTTCATCTCCATTTCTAAAAAATCACTGCAATTAAGCCATATTATTAATCGCAAATGAATGCCAAAACATGTCGGACATTTTTCTTGTCCACAAGATCGAGAGGTGAAAATAAAACAGAAAACATATTATGGAAATATAAAAACATGTATTGAAGTATAAAATTCAACACGAAATAAAACACTATAAACAAAACTACAAACTAAAAGTGGATTGTAATCTCATTTTTTCTTGGTCCGAATTCTTTCTACCCTATTTCCGGTAATTTACGCAGTATTTCTCGGGGGAGAGCAAAAAGAACAGAACAAGCGAGTGAAGGAACAAGGGAGATAAACCATAATGACATTCTTCACATACAAATGTAGGAACTGATCCGATGTACGGCGAGATAAAATAACGCAAGCCCTCATTAATCGTATAAAATATTCCCGCGTTTCGTGTTATCTTTATGGAGAATTTGCTGTGGAGAATAAATAATTAAATTAAAATGAATTCAAAAACCGAATGAGCAAAATTTCAATATCAATGAGTATTGACGAATCAAAAGATTGTGTTTGGTTGTTTTTGTTTAGCGGCAGATCAACACCTCTGTGGGTTATTTGATGCCGAACTCTAAATATTTTGTACGGAATTCTATTTATCTTTGGAGATGCTTTTAGTGATACAAGCCAAATTAATCCATAGTTTAGTAGACCTCGCGTACACTGGGTCGGGGCTGTCTACCAACCCAGACGAAACTCTGCCCTTCGGTATAGCCTCGTCTGGGCTCCTCTCTGTCCGAAGGTAGAGAGTTCGACAAGAACTGCGCCTTGTGCGTGGCCAGCCCACGCTGCAGACTGCGGGCGACCAGTAGCTGTAGCATGTAAAGCGGGTACCCTATATACCACCAGGCGAGTTCAGTATGACGGGCAAACCAAACCCGCCCGTTGGGAGGATAAACAATCCAGTCAAGAACGAAAATTGCCGATATATATATATATATATATATATATATATATATATATATATATATATATATATATATATATATATATACTCCAACCACCCGCCTTCTATAATCAAACAGATATCAAAATCGATTAACCGCAGGCTTTCCGACAATTCTTCCAATGAATCTATATTTAACAAAGCTAAGAAAGACTACGAAACAGCCCTAAAAGATAGCGGATTCCCGGGAAACACTAACATACTCACCACAGAACACAAAAAAGGCCAACAGGAAAAGAAATATCATATGGTTTAACCCACCGTACAGCAAAAACGTAAAAACAAACATAGGAAAAATATTCTTCAAACTTTTACACAAACACTTCCCGGAATCAAGCACCCTACACAAAATATTCAACAAAAACACAGTAAAAATTAGCTACAGTTGCATCGAGAACATGGCACAAATAATAAAAAAGCACAACAGGAAAATTATCGACAAACCACACGAACAGATTAAACCCACGTGCAACTGCAGAATAAAGAACTAGTTGCCTGACGATTGCACTAGCATGAAACAGACTGTCGCCTCTAAGTGCTGACTTCTATGTTCACTTTTATATTTACACACGCTCTATCTCTGATATTGAGCACTTTATCCCATAAATATAGCACACTTTAAGACTATATTTCTTCATATATATATATATATATATATATATATATATATATATATATATATATATATATATATCCCTGCCATGAACAGACCTAAATTAGTTTTATTATTACCACTCATTGTTATTTTTTTTATATAATTTACTCTATTTACTTTGATTTAGCTCTGTTGAACGAAGCACGAAACCGGTGATCTAGCCCGTTTTTCATTTTCACTTTTTATTATCATGAGTGGTAATAATAAAACTAAATTTTGTCTTTTCATGGCAGTGATAAAATTTTGTACCACCAACCATATATTTAAATATACATATATATATATATATATATATATATATATATATATATATATATATATATATATATATATATATATATATAGTTTCAAAAATGAAGGATTCGACATAGATATAAAACTAACCTAAACGAAGTAGATTTTCTAGATGTTACCTTCAACCTAAGAAAAGGCACATACAAACCATACAGAAAGCCCAATGATAAACCATTCTCTATACACACATCTTCCAACCACCCGCCTTCTATAATCAAACTGATACCAAAATCGATTAACCGCAGGCTTTCCAACAATTCCGCCAATGAAACCATATTTAACAAAGCTAAGAAACAACAGCCCAAAAAGATAGCGGATTCCCAGCAACACTCACATACTCACCACAGAACACAAGAAAAGCCGAACAGGAAAAGAAATATCATATGGTTCAACCCACCGTACAGCAAAAACGTAAAAACAAACGTAGGAAAAATATTCTTCAAATTCTTACACAAACATTACCCGGAATCAAGCACCCTACACAAAATATTCAACAAAAACACAGTAAAAATCAGCTGCAGTTGCACCGAGAACATGTCAGAAATAATAAAAAACACAACAGGAAAATTATCAACAAATCACACGAACAGATTAAACCCACGTGCAACTGCAGAATAAAGAACGAATGTCCCTTAAACGGTAATTGTTTACAAAACAACGTAATATACCAAGCCACGATAAAATCACCAGATAATGAAGAAAAAGTATAGATAGGAGTAACTGAAGGACACTGGAAATAAATAAATTATGCGCACAAAACATCTTTCACAAATAGTAAATATGCGAACAGCACAATGCTTTCTAAGTACATCTGGGTAATTAAAAACAAAACGCACATCACACCAAATATATCTTGGAAAATAAGGAAAAGATCATCAGCCTACAACAACCAATCAAAAACTTGCAAATTTGCTTGGAGGAAAAAATAGCTATCATTACCTTCCCAAACCAAAATAAATTATTAAATAAAAGATCCGAGCTCATCTCAAAATGCAGACATGAAAAAAAATTTTTACTACGTTACTTAAAAATCGAAAATTGGAAAAAAAAAAAAATCAACAAAATGACAATAAAATAAGTAAAATAAATTAACCCAAACGAATTACCAGATCACACCAGTTGGAATAGACGAAGTAGAATAAAAAACAAAACAAAAACAAAATCAATGAACTCAAATAAATAAAGTAAATGATAAACAAATTAACAAACCATTATGACCAAAATATTAGTTAGTTTATAAAAATCAAACCAAAAATCGGATGAAAAACATAGCTATAACTGTTATATAACGATAAAAAATACTGTGTAACTTAAAAATCGAAAAGCGATAAGAGTAAATAAAAGTATAAAGTTTAATAAATAAATAATAAAAAACAAGTAAAATAAATTAATCTAAATTCATCCAAATAAATAAATAAACTAAGTAATAAATTATTACATTAACCGTTAGAAAAAAAACAAAAACAAAACTAAAACAAATAAAGATAATCAATCCAAATAAATACACGAAGTAATAATCAAATTAAAAACTGTTCCCGCCAAAATGATAGTTAGAATAAACTACAAAAATCAACCCCAAAATTGAATAAATAGCTTTAACTTCCCAAATCAAAACAAAACCATTAAATAAGCGATATAAACAAATTTTTACTTGTTAATAAAAACACCGATTAATATATATATATATATATATATATGTATATATATATATATATATATATATAAGATAAGAAATAAAAATAAAAATAAAAATAAAAATAAATGACAGGCAAAATAATTTATCCCAAATAAATAAATGATTTAATAAACAAATAAACGACTTCCTGTAAAATAACCGCCAAAATAGACTACCCACAATGCACCACTGACACGTATATATAAATAGCCGAGAAAAATAACAGCACTCGTAGCCTAACGATTGCATCTATCATGAAACAGACTGTCGCATCTAAGTGTTGACTTCTATGTTCACTTTTATATTTACACACGCTCTATTTCTGACATTGAGCACTTTATCCCATAAATATAGCACACCTTATAGACTACATTTCTTCATATACACATATATACATACATACATACATACATACATACATATATATATATATATATATATATATATATATATATATATATATATGTACCATTCACAATGGTATTTGAGAGTAAATTAAGATAACGAAACTGACCAGAATTGGTACTCGGCTCTCCGATTAACAATTCTGAGCCATTATCCATTACACTACCCATACATCGAAGGTTACAGCACCTGATATTCCTGAGCAGTCACCCATTTTGGTACTGGCAATGCTTGACGTTGTTTAACTTTAGCGATCGTACGGGAACCGGTGCGAATCAAAAGAGGATTGGTAAATAAATACTATATGCTTGAAAGAAAATGCTTATAACTATGCACACTCTCAATTTTTTCGGTTAGCAAGGTCGATTTTACTGTTTTTAAACTACAATTCTCCTGCTAACCGAAACGCTCCCCTGTGGCTGAATCGGTAAAGCACGTCAGGCTATATGACGGTTCCGTATAGGATACAGGTTCGATTCCTGTCGGAGGACGCATATTTTCTATTAAAATTTCTCGGACATTCAGGCCGGTAAATGTCGTTAACTCTGTTTATTATAAGCAGAGCATTTACTTAAATATTTGTATGTATAAAAAGAACGTATAAATATAAAAAATGTCTTAAAATAATTATCGGACGTTGTCCATTTCTTACACACACACACACACACACACACACATATATATATATACATATATATATATATAAAGAGAGATAGAAACACTTTATTCATATATCGTTATTCTTTATGTATCTTCCTTTTAAGCATATTGCATGTATATACATATGTGCGTTTGCAATAAATAACAGTTATAAATTAAATTAGATTTATTTATACTGAGACAAAATAACAAAACATTTAATTTTATTTATTGCTATTAATGCTCCGTATCATGTTATCGAGCATTATAATTACAAAGATTCCCTGTCTTAAAAACGGGCCTAGTTATATCACCATCCACATAAATAGTAAAGCTGCCATGTCAACAATAGGATCTCTAAAAATGACTATTTCAAAATTGGATATCTCCTATACAGACTTAAACAATTCTAAACAATTGCCCAGGGTTATGGACCTAGCACCTAAACAACCAACTTTACGAAAACCCATTCTAAGAGAATTCCATCATACTCTCAGACTTTCTTAGAAGATAGAACTCGTCCAATCAAAATTCGGCATAAGACACACCTACATCACTCACTCATTTCTCCTAAAAACTGAACATCTTTATGGACGCTCAGTATGCCAGGAAGCATATAGTGTAAAACAAATTCTAATTGGTTGCAGTGACTCATACGTTAACAATTTTATGATATAACTCATCTAGAGGACATTTTCAAGAACATAAAATTAATCTATTCTAACCTGCTTGAGCGAGGTTGGTCTATATCGCAAATCTTTGCAACAAGTAACTCCGTTGTAGGGGCATACCTGGACAATGATGGAACCAACCACCCAAAGTATTGTCTGATATATTTAAAAAAAAAAATTCGGAATTAAATAAACCACAATGATCATATATTGTTCAAACAGAACAAGAAATCAGTCACCTTACAAACGTTATCTTCGAGAAATGTTCTGGTCAAATTTTAAGGAGGTCGCATCATTCACAAGAGATAAAATTAGCGTATGTACTGTTGACCCTAAATACTCCATTGACAAAACTATATATCCATTTACTGTATTTAAAATAAACATGATTGTTGACAAAACTGATGTTTTACTAAACTGTATCCAATAATAATACATGTAATATTCACAGATTAGTACCGTATTATGAAATACAAATATAGCGGATATGCAACTTTTTTGTATTGCTTACGTTTATAAGATGTTTAACTGTTTCTAATTCGGTTGTTTATGGCTGTACGTGTTTACGCAACGAGTATAGCATTACTAACGATATTTTTATCATTCTCTTTTATTTATTTTTTTAACTAATTTAACTAGAGGATGGAATAAAGAGATAGAGGAAAAGAGGTTAGTCTATTGTAATATTGTCTCCCGAAAAAGGAATTCGCATGATTCACGAGATGCATAATAAAAACATTTTTATAAATGAAAATTTGGGGGTCGCACGACACGCGATAACGCTCGTTACACGAGTATATACGGTATATAAATATATATATATATATCTATCTATCTATCTATCTATATATATATATATATATATATATATATATATATATATATATATATATATATATATAAAAGGCAGGATGTATGTGTGTGTGTGTAACGAATATATATATATATATAGTTTAATTGATGTGACTATGTGAGACTGGGTTTCACGCTACTTGTGATCGTCAGACAAAACCTGACGATCGCAAGTGTGAAACTCCGGGTCACAAACTCACATCAATCCAACTAAATATGTTAACTCTATCACTGATTTTGAGCGCTTTCCAATAAGTACCGCACATATATAATATATAAATGATATATATAAAAATTGCATATATATATATATATATATATATATATATATATATATATATATATATATATATATATATATATATATGCGTGTATAGGGTTAGGTAAATGAGATAGCTCGATATTAGCGACCGTATACGCGTGTGCTGGCGTTCATACACTGGTAAGCAAATAAATAATTATCAAATTTAGCCAAGAGGTATAGACATAATATTGCTCATTGTGATTCGACAGAATATGTATATATCTTTTATATTACTTTAATACTTATACTGGGGCGGTTTGAAAAATAAAACAGATAATACAAACAATTTGTTAAAAAAAAAATTAAATAAAGTGATATCAGGGGAAAAAAAGCAATAAAAAAAAAGAAAAGCCTAAAAACACCCGTGCCGGTTGAAAATAATCAATCAGCACTGCAATGTCAAAAGTAAAAACACCGACAGAGTAACTTAAGTTAAAACGTAAACGGAAGAGCTAGAGATCGGAAATTCTCAATAATTGTAGACATAAAAAGCCTGGTTAATTGAATAAAAGGATAGTTGTTCATTGTTTTTTTTGTTTTGTTTTTCGGGCGGCCGTTTTTCCAATAAAATATATTTTGTCCTAGCCTGTTTATTTCCTTTGTTTTGTTTTTGTTTTTATGTTAAGTTTTTATTTTTCCTGGTGGCCATTTTTCCCAATAAAATGTCGTTTGGGCCAACCCGCTTTTGCTAGTATTATCATGATGATTCATCAGGAAAAACCTAGGTAGGTCGGTTCTGGCGCACTAGTTAATGTAGTTTGACGTATATATATACATACACACACACACACACACACACACATATATATATATATATATATATATATGTATGTGTGTGTGTATTTAGGCAGCAATCCTTCTTTCATGCACATTTCATTAAAAACGACTGATAAGGTGCTTTTATTTAGTTTTTTTATAAAGCATTCGGATGATAAAAAAACTATATAAAAGCACCATGTCAGTCGTTTTTAATGAAATGCGCATATATATGTCATACGCAGACAGTACTGTTTCGCAGAATCATAGGTTCTAAGTACGACTAAACATCCGAATGCTTTGAGCCAGGACTGAAACCCGACTGATTTTGTGTCAGTCAGAGTTTCTACCACTGAGCTATCATCATTCAGTAAGCAGAAACGACTAATTCTAGATGTTTTTACGAATGTAATCAAACGCCAATAAGTCAGAGGGCTCCAATTCATTTTACTGAAGAGCTTTTCATTAGCCCAGGTGGCCGTTGTTTATAGAATCAGCATATCTCTCAGCAGTGCCCAATTGAAATATATTTTTCCACAGCTTAATTATATATATTTCTAAAAATGAATTTTTTTTCCATCCGTTATTTTGACTAATATTTTTCGTGGATTCCCGTGATTTAAATAGACGCGCCGTTTTGATTTAATGTAATTTTCGTTTTTTAATCATTCCAGCATAAGCAAGACTATAGAGCCACACTAAGCCGCAAAGGGTTACTGAGTGCAAGAGAACAACAACAACAACAACAAAAACGCTATTAAGAAGAGAGAGTTCAATAAAAGACAATAGATGATAACATTACCCACCAATGATTTTGCAACAGAAACAAGAATGCAGTTTTCTAGGGTGTTTTTTTTTCACGAAAAGGAATTCCATTCTTCACGAAATGAGTTCATTTTTGTTATAGTTTAAAATTTAAAATTTTCCATATTTCGAAATATTTAGATTTATAAGTATATCTATCTATATTTCTGATATGAGGTATTGTAAATATTTACGCTATTTACATTGTCGGGTCTGTTGTCTTCATCCTTATTGTCCTATTCAGTGGACTAAATAAAGGGTTCAGTTCGATATCCTAACGTATATAACCTGAAGTAGTCTGGAGCGTACAACGGCCGAAACGTCGTGAATATGACAATAAAGGTGAAGACAACAGTCTGAACAATATAAATAGTGTAAGCAGTTATGAGTATATGTATCGGTACTAAAAACGTTTATACAAACGTTTTATTTCATTTAAAATATATAAGGAAACAGAGGCTTATTTATTAAAAGAATATTTTTTACTAAAAAAAAAAAGTTTACTTTTTAGAGTATTTGTGCTTTTCTTTCTGTTCAACATCTAGCCTGTCTCCATGAAGAGTCCAGCAACAATGAGTTTGCGTAGCAGGACTCGACTTGCTTTTCTAACAATTTTCTTTTTTGACAATATCTTGGTGGAAACTTTTACCATCTTCGTCGCTGACTATTTTCCAGAAAATATGGCAGATGTGAGTGCAAAAATGCACTTTTAGTGAGCCGCTGCATCCTAAATTTTTATATGCTTCTTTCCTGTTTTGAACTTGTAATTTGGTGCTTTGTGACTTCGAAGGAGACCGTTATAGATGTCTTTGAATGCCTTCCAGGCTTCCAATTCCAATTCGTTTAATGTTGCTTCAGATTCATTGTCTCTCGAGAGAGCTGTCGAATTTGAGGTCCGACAAAGATTCCTTCTTTAATTGTAACATCCATGTGTCTTGGAAATTTCGTTTCTAAATAGAAAAATAACGGATTTCAGAAATTGTTTCATTAAGCCCAATTTTATATGAAATGGTGGCAAGATTATGTTTTCCTTGGCCACTAAGGGTTCAAAATTTCTGACATATTTCCGACTAACTTAAGATCTGCACAGGTTCACGATTTATGCTTATTCTATTTCATTTTGTTTAAAATAAAATTAAGATTTTCGTGACCTTCTTTTAAAACGGCCGAATGTACTAAAGGAATCAAAGGCAGTATATTTCCAATATGCAAAAGCCCGATTTTGATGCTATAAAGAAAGGCGTCAATGAGAAGCCTCAACAGTAAATTTAGTTCTTCACAAAGTCCAGGTATATAAGTGTCGGCGAAATTTTGTAAATCGAACATCTTGCGTTACTAAATTCCTCTCTTTCACCCTCGAAGCTAGCACTGCTGTTTTGTCAAGACGATCGTAGCGTCTCGCTACTCTGTTGATATTCCGTACCTGCGAAAGAAATCTTTCTATGTGACCTTGAACAGCTTGTTCGACTTTAGTAATTCTCTGCATCGTTTTGGAAGATATTGGATTACGGTTATATAAAATAAAATATAAATTCATAATCTAGAGTAGATTAACATTTTTAATTATAACTGGAAATAGTGTTCTAAACCCTGCGAATGATGTAAGATCCCTGGGCCATAAGCGAAACAACGACCAGCCGTTGAATCCTATTTCTAAACAGTTGATTCCTGTTATATGCCAGTGTTAATGTGCGATCCTGCTGCCACATTTGAGCATACCTAACCGACGGCCTGGTCAGGAAGATTACAGAGGTCCTGTTCTTACCGAATAGTATGATCCTACTTCCTTTATCCTTTTGGGGACGAAGACTAAGTCTTTTCCTACAACTACGTGGTATGCGGTAAGTATCTTTTTCTGGACAAAAACTAAGTTTTTTCCCCAACTGCGTGGGTATGCACTAACTACCTTGCTTTTCAGAAACAACAACTCATGCTGTCTTGAAATGTGATGGTAAATCGACATATCTTCTGTGCATATCAACGATTACACACTATAAACACTTTTCAGCCTTATCTTCTGCGCAACATCGACTGTTCTGGCTATCTTCTGCGCAATATCGGCTGTTCCGGTTATCTTCTGCTCATCATGACTGTTCCGGTTGATTCTGCACATCATCGGCTGTTCCGGCTATCTTCTGCTCATCATAGACTGTTCCGGTTATCTTCTGCTCATCATCGGCTCTTCCGGTTATCTTTTGCTCATCATCGGTTCTTCCGGTTATCTTCTGCGCATCATCGACTGTTCCTGTTATCTTCTGCGCATCACCAACTGTTCCGGTTATCTTCCACGCAACATTGACTGTTCCGGTTATCTTCTGCGCAATACCAATTATTTCGGTTATCTTCTGTGCACATTATCTGTTCCGGTTTAACTTTTGTGTATTTCAACTGATCCAGTGTAATATACCAACCTCTACAATCAGCGCTACAGGAACTATTTTCCCGGATATATTTTCAGCGCTAACCGACAAAATAAACTATACCCATTCCTCGTTTTTGGATTACCAGCTTCTGCTTTTCCCGGGACTTTTTAACATATGCATTTCTCTCAATTGTATTATTATTTTATATGTCAATAACAAACTTTGGCATATTTTTATCTGAATTTCTCGTTCTTGTTATCCTTTCTTGACCTGTGTCAGATCAGTGAGTTGTTTTTTTTTTTAATGTTTGCGTGTGTCATCTAAATAGACGTCCAGGTACTAGCAACAAGTCTAAATCATGCCAGGTTTGGGCGCATGTGATTCAAGTTCTGGAGCATAGGTATCGTCTCCTTGTCCAGGAAATTCCATTTCTTATCCATCTGAATCATACAGGACAATTTCCGTGGGTGGTACAGGCACCAATTAGCAGATTTAAAATTGCGATATATTAAAACACTCTTCGTTGTTATACCTGAAAAAGAAATGAATATACATCAGACATAAGTATACTTTAATCCTAATGTGTATGAAGTTATGAAAATAGTTCTATATGTCAAGGTATTGAGGCCGAATAGAAACAAAATATACTTACTTGGTATATCTACTAAACAAAAGTAATAATCGGTGGCGTGATCTTAGGGTTCACGCCAGACAAATTGGAACTCCAAATGGAAGCTTATTCAAATTTCTTTTTGGTCATTTTTACGGAGCAAAAAAAGCACATTGTACAGCAGATACATAGTTTCCAGGATTTATGTTTGTGGCCAAGTTTGATTCCAAAATATAAATTTCATAGTTATTTAACAAGGGGTGGGGGTAATATTAATTTTATTATTACAGAAACACATATGCAGAATCTGCAGAGAATATGCTGCCTAGCAGGGTCCCCATTACCATCTCCCGAGCGCGCTGAATATTCTCGTTATTGGTTAGAGGTTGACGGGCGTCATTCTACTTCTACCTGCGTCACGCTTGTCCGGTCATTTTAAACTCTCTCCGATCATACGCACTTCTGCGGGTAGTCCAGTGTCGCCGTATTGTGTTAAAAGCCTCCTATGAATTTCATCCCCTAACCCACCGTCCGACACTTGAAGTAGGGGTTACACAGTAAAAAGCATCATCGCAAGCAAGCTGATAATGCCGCCAAGAAGCAAGAGGGTACCGGGAGTGAAAGAGAAGGAATAGATTCTAGATGGAATCGGGAATCCAATTCTAAACAAGGGATAAAACACTACTCCTGTTCAAAAAACCGGGGAGAAATGTGAACTGGGCAATAGGAAAATATCAACTCCTATTGAAAGGTAAATAAATAGTAAATAAAATTTCAGAATTTTAGGCGGAGACATTAGAATTATAGAGTTGAAGTAATCTTTAGAAGGAACCAGAAACCCAATCCTAAAGAGGAAACAAGCGATAAACCTCCACTCCTATCCAGTTATTATTATTAATATAGTATATAGACATTCCACATTTTTAATTTTATCTACAGGCCCCTTTCACATTCGGCAATTAGTTCGAGATTCGTCACCAGCTGTGCTGGTCGAATTCTCTGCCCTCGAGCAGAGAGGAACCCAGAGGAGGTTATGCTGAAGGACAGAGTCTCGTCTGGGTTGGTAGACAGCTACCCGACCCCGTTTTTTAGTCTGTCTATGGGGAATTTTTTTCCCGAGCCTACGTACTCGGTTTTGCCCCGCATTAACATACGGACTTGTGCCAACCCGCTTCGCGGGGAGGCAAGGTAATTAACCTTCCCGAATATAAAAAAAAAAAATCTGTCAACTTTACGTCTGATTAATCTACCCTTCCCTTCAACAAAGTGAACATGTCATATTTGTCTACAATCATGATACATTTGTCGCTGGCATATTTTCCGCAATCGTCAAGGATGACATGTCTATCCACAGGTTTATCGTGACACGAAAAAATAACTCACCCACCTCCACCCTCTGAGCTTACATTTCTATTTAGCGTAGATCTGACATTTAATTGGTTAATCCAGACACACCCACAAGATTATTTTTAATTCTGACCTTATGCCCCCCCCCGCCTTTCACTTTCGGAAAAGAGGTAACACTTTGATTTTAAATTTCCTTAAAATTATTTAACCACCAGTTACTTACCATCGCCTGAAGAAGTACAATCATACTATTGAAACATGAAAGTTTTTGTGTAGCGATTTCAAAAGGTTTTTAATATAATCTCTTATAATATATAGGTGTGTGTGTGTGTGTGTGTGTGTGTGTGTGTGTGTGTGTGTGTGTGTGTGTGTGTGTGTGTGCGCGCGTGCGCGCGCAATGAAACACTTTTTGACACAAACCTTCAACCGGCTTACGGCTACATCACGTTTAAACACCGGTCCTGTCCGATCACCGAAGTTAAGTGACGTCGAGCCTGGTCAGTAGCAAGATGGGTGGCCGTTTGGGAATACCAGGTGCTGTAACCTTGGATGTGTAGTTGGTGCAATGGATAATGAATAGGAAGTGTTAATCAGAGAGCCGAATTCTCGTACGATCACTGAAGTTAAGCAACGTCGAGCCTGGTCAGTAGCTAGATGGGCGACCCTTTGGGAATACCAGGTGATGCAAACGTGGATTTTCGGGTGGTATAATGGATCGAAATTGTTAATCGTAAAGCCGAATTCTTATTGTCGTTGGGTTCATTATATTCATTTGCACGCCAATACCCTTGGGAGAGGTATGAATCCACAACTTCGCCCCAAGCTATGGGTTTATTAGTAAGACTTTTATCACTGAACCGTTAATATTTCCAAAAAATAAAATTTAAATTTGCTGAGAAAATATTTATATTTCTGAATTAAATAACCCATAGAGGTCAATATGCCGGTAAAGAAGGACATCCAACAACTAGAGACTTCGAAAATAAAATAAAATCCAAAAATATTCAATGAAAATATGATTATGTTATTTCTGTTAAAATATCTCTACTGAGCCGACGCCCACAGAACGATGAATTGGCCAAGACCGTCAAATAGAAAAACCTTTGTCCATTGCGATGGGATCGGGCGAAAGGATAGAATATTCGTTTTTTCGTGGCTTTATGTTATTGACAACAGGTTGTTTCTTTGATATTTTTAGCTTTCAAGAAATCATTTCGAACATATCAAATTCCTCATACCAACCTCGATTGCTGAACGCGAGTGCCTCAAGATTTTGTCCCTTTTCCGAGATAAAACACGAACAAACGCTTACACCTCTATACGACAAGCATTGGTCTAATCTAAACCACAGTTGGCATACTGATTACGCGAATTTTTTTTTGTTTATTCTTGCGAAAGAATAAGAGGTTGTTAGTATGAGTGTAGTAGTCTTTTAATTCGGATGTTTTGAATTCAAGAGCCACTCCGAGAAATTCGTGAAAGAATAAACCGTTGAAGGTGTTAGCATGATTAGAAGTTTTATTTGGTTACGTAACATGAAATTTCCGTTTGTAACGCGTGGTGTCTAAACACCTCCAAAAAATGCTTAGCTGGTGTCAAGTCAAATTTCCATAATTAATCAAGTAGGCATCTGAATTCTTCTGTCAAATAGCTACAAGGAATTTCTGGTTTTAGTCATAAAATTTATGGGGAATGACAAGCAGTTGTATTTATCTAAGAGCCATAAATTATCCCGTAGTACCGATGGCATCATTTTCTTCTCCGATATTGAGACACGCTTTTTTTTAAATAGGTTTAATTATTTAATGAGAAAAAAGAATAAAGTGTTTAGTTCTGTAGAGAACTTGTAATTTTTTATCAATTGAGCTACCTTGTTTTGCTTTTATGGCCACATAGGATAAACAACAATGAATATTTTAATATAGGTTTTTTAATTCGGTGTGTGTCTTTATTTACCCAGTTCTGGGTCTGACGATAAACTACATCCGCCAGCAAGACCTCTGATCGGGAGATTGAAGCTTCTGAGGAGCGTGGTATCACTACTTAACTGCTGTTGTTCCCAGATTCACTCTGGGTAGTAGCATCTGTTAGGGTCCCAGCTATGGGCAAATCGTTAGCCCCAAAACAATGTGAAAGTAAAAAAAAAAAAACCTATTTATAGCAAAATGACCAGAACTACATTTTTATAGTAAAATGAGCAACTTACATTTTATCTTTAGTTGGTTGTCTACAGTTGTGTTAAAAAAATTAGATTTCAGCATTCAATAACCTATAGAGGTTGATATGCTGCTAAAAGAAATCAATCAAACTTTATTGATCTGATTAAACACACAGAACAAAAGATAAAATATAACAAGAAATAATTAAAAAATACGCTCTTAAGTAGGCGACCGAGGGGGTCGTCAGTGATGTTATTTGACTTGGTTCATCAGGGAGTTTCGGGTCTTTCAACATCATACTCTCCATCACCTAGTCGAACCAACCAGGGGAGATCAATCCCTGATCCCCACTCTTAGTAAAACGCTAACAGCTACTCTGGCCGTAGAAAGACCACGTTTTCCGCACGTCCGATTGGATATTTGTAACAACCAATCCGCTGCTCGGACTATCTTTTAAATGGCCCACAGTGGGGACTGACTTTTTTTTTCAGTGGATAGCAGTTTCAATGGATAACCGAGGAGGTAATCTTAATGTTCTTCAATTTAAAACTTTTTTCCTTCCGCTCCTCATATCCTAATTTTCCTGCTGCATAGCTAGTGATGATTTAGGATATTGTGGTTAGTCCACCGAACCTCTTGTTATTTTTTCAAGGATCTAGACGATGTCCACGTCGAATTCGTGCCAGGCGTGTTTGTCACTGACTGGGGTCCATTTTATCTTTCTTCGAAATGAAGTATCAGACTCCGCTTGAACCTCTGCTTGGAGGGACTGGGAACTGTGGTGAGCTTCCCGGCCCTGCACCTCTTGCGTCTCACCAGGGGAAAATCCTGCGCGCTGCTGTTGGTTCGACTGCATCTGACACTTCATTTTTGTCTGATGGATTTTTAGGCCGCGCATATTTTTGCACATCTTTCCACATGGGCATGTCTGTTTCATTGTCCGTAGATCGGTAGCTTTGTTCGTTTCCGTTTCATCCAACCTAATGGGGATCTCATTCTCCCCCACCTCTCGGGAACCCATGGTGGTATTTATTCGCACGAGTTTCTGTAGCGTTTCCTGAATTGCGTAAGTCGGATTGCAAGCCCAGAAATACACTTTTGTGGTCTCTCCTCACCGTCAATTGGCTTTCCAATTTGTCAACCAGTCTCTTCCTGGATTGTCATCCGGTCTGTTCCCGGATGTCACTCGTTAAACAGCAGAAAGAATAATTCAAAATTACGCTCTTAAGTAGGCGCCCGAGGGGGTCGTCAGTGATGTTATTTGACTTGGTTCATCAGGGAGTTTCGGGTCTTTCAACATCATACATCATAAGATTTAATTGATATATTTATAATATTTTAAACTGGGGTTTTGAAAACACCACGATATTAATGCTGTGGCAATGTCCCATGGTAATAACGGAGAGTTAAAACTGGTCTTAAGAAAAGGAAAACTCTGAATACAAATCAGTCTGGAGAGGTTTAGTTTCAGTCAGCTTAGCTTTCACTAAGCACACCACCGTTTCTATGGCTGCAGTACATACGTTGACCGTAAAAGCCCAAGGAATTACCGGACTCGTCATCGTTATATAGTCTGTCGTACCACAGAAGGCCGAATTAGAGATATACAACAGTAATGGATAGCTGCTCGGATTGAGTTCGAATTCCAGTCGAATCCATTACATTCACTTACTCGCTAATACCCTTGGGAGAGGTATGAATCCTCATCTTCTCCCCCCAGCTATGGATAAATAGGAGGACGGACCGAGTTCTATAGCCTTGGATGACAACTGGTCTACCGCAGAAAGAAATGGCAACCTAATGTGGGAAAACAATCTGCTTCGTCAGTCATGTATCGAAAGATACATGATCGCCTAAGCATGTATAACGCATGGCACATAACTGACTGAAACTAATTATAATTAATATTACTGATGGTTCATAACTGACAAGAGATAATCTCTGTGTCTATATGAATTATACATGTGTACTGTGAACGCATTGCCCGTATTACCAGTATAATCCATCGATCTTGTGAAGCATTTGTGCAATGTGGCTGTTCAGAACTCGGTCTAGATGTCTAAGAATGTTTATTTGATCACTGTACGAAGTACGATCGACTGGTCACGTTTAACATGCGCAATCGATCCCCGAAATGATAATCCAGCCTCTCTAAGGCCTACAATACAACTCCACTTAAACGGCTCTAATTGAAGCGGCATTTAAAAAGCTTTGAGAAATACCCATCAATTATAGTCTCCCCTGTCCCTTTTACTTTCTTCCTCTTCATCTCGACCAATGCAAGTAAACAATTCTTAACTGTCCGGGTTGGCACCCCAACAATCAAATGTTCTGATATGTGCTGCAAAATCCAAACAGTCTGCCACTGCTTTCTTTACAATGCGCCCGTCTTGTTTGTACTACATGGCCCTCAAGGACCCAATCTACTCGTGTTAGAATGGGATACCGCGGCGTGGTTAGCAAGCTTGTCTCGCTAGATCAGTTACGACTGAAAAGTGAGTTTGAACCTCACTAGCTGCCCCATACTCTCTCTTGTGCCACATCTAAGCTACGCTTAGAAAATAACTATCAAGGCACCTCGACGTGGTGTAATGGTTAGCAAGCTTGTCTTGCCAGAACCATTACAGCTGAATAGTGAGTTCAATCCTCACTGGGTGCCCCGTGCCTTCGGTCGTGTGCCACATTTAAGCCGCGCTTAGAAAATCTGAGGGTAACTCGAGGCGGTGTAATGGTTAGCAAACTTGTCTCGCTAGAACAATTACCAATGTTTAATGAGTTCGATCCTCACTGGGTGCTACCTGCTTTCGGCCTTGTGACGCATATAAGCTACGCTTGGAAAATCACTACTAGAGTTAGAATGTTCATCTGACTGCTGTTGCCAACATCGAAGCAATACAGACGAATCGCGTTCAACATATCCCCACTAAGTTCTACCAAAGGAACATAGAACCTCGTAAACGTATCTAATCGAAGAAAAGGAGTATGTTTGCATCTCTATGGCATCGTATCTGCTTTGTACAGGACTATATATTGATAATCTGCAAATATCGCTATCTTTGAAATCAATTAATCACACATATCTGAATATATATTGATTTAACTGGTTATTTTGTCGAATCTTTTGTATCTAAATTGAAGGAAAGTTTGAAACTTTGGTTCTCGATCGGCCTGTAGTTGTATATATAAATATATTTCTTTCTTTTTTTTTCCTATCGTTCTAAGCTTGTGGAATTCTCTTCCGGCTTCTTGCTTCCCTGTCAACTTCGATCTTCAAAAATTTAAATGCAATGTCAATAGTTATCTATCGTCTCCTTAATTCTTGATCCTTTAATGATCTCTCTCCTTCGTGTTTTTTAATCATATTCTCTAACACTCAGTAACCTCCTGCGTCTTAGGGGCTTTATTGCCTTGGGGGGAATTTAAAAGAAAAAGAACAATAAAAAAAACACGTTCAGAATTGTTTAAATTATTGGGTTGGTGCATAATTACCAGGCGTTTTTATAAAAAAATATTTATTATGAAAAAAAAAAGAAACATAACTATTCAACAATAACATTTTAAATGATTATTCCGGGGCGTAGTTACTATCTACTTTATAACTTGAAAATAAAATAATATTCTTATTAAAAAAAAGTAAACAAAACAGTAGTTTTTATTAACAAATAACTCGCCCACAAAACGCCTGATAATTATACACCAACCTAATATAAACAGTAGGCAACCCTTTTGAAAAAGATGCGCGTTCATCAGATCTATAGACGGGCGCTACAAAATTGCAAAGAGCTTTGCCAAATAACAACAAACTACCACACTTGAACAAATAGAGCAGCAACGGCAGAAATAGGTAGTATATAGAACTAGAAGAAAAAATAATGATAGAAAAAGGCTGTCAACTTTCCACACTCCTAATCAGAACGAATTTCGAAAGAAAACTCCTATCAGTACTAGAAAGAGCAATGACAGTTAATGGACTCGAGAAGCCTACTTCAAAGACAAAAATCTTCGTAAATTTCAACCGACAGCAACATTTAACCCTAGAATACTAACCACCAATTAAAGTTACACCACTACTAACCATGGGTATATCATACCCGATGTTGAAAATATAAAAAAAATATTAAATATAAATCTTTATTTGAAATATTTTACATGCAGACACTTCAAACTTTGTACTTTGATTAATGTTAAATTAATAGGAACTGGAAAATATATTTAGGTAAGAAAATCAGGTACTGAAAATAGTAATTAAAAATAGGAAAATTTGCGCTGGGTACTATATTCTATCGTCGACTGAATGCTTCCTGCGTGGAAACAGTTCAGTTCACCATTAACAACGGCATTGCCACTGCCATTATTATAATACTGCCTGTTCCGAAAGTCGTGTCACCTCCTATTCAAAAAGTAATGAGAACAATACAAGAACAAGTAATACAGTAATACAAAGCACATGTGCTGGATTCATTTTATTCACACGATCATACCCATACACTTGCAAGCAGCCTCTCTTCCAAACTGTAGGAGCTCGTGTCAGTCATCTGAAATAGAAAATTATATTATGTAGGATTGACAAAACTTTCGGATCTCCCTGTAAAATGAATATTTAGAACCAACTGCTAGATTTTTGCTGTGTTTATCGAAGCGTTTCGGTTGCTGTATTCTACAACCGTCCTATGGCGACTCTTGTATCCGGCAGCATTTTAAGTACGTAAAACAAAACAAATTGAATTCATGAATCTGATTTCTCAATTCTTACTTATTTTGTCTGATGTCCTAAATAATTTTAGTAACTGCCACTTCTATATCTCTCTCTATCGCTTTATCTCTTCTGTAAACTAGACAATGCCATGTCTCAATACAAATCGCATGAACATTATTTACATTATTGGGACAATTGTCCTCATCTTTGTCGCCTTATTTATTACAACGTTTCGGCTGTTGTACACTCCCGCCTTCTTCAGGTGGTTGGAATGTCGAACTCAACCCTTTATTTCGCTAATGGGGGGGTGAGGGTAGACTGCCCTAGTTAACAGGATATAACTGATAACTGACATCCATTAAACATGGCACGTGGAACTAGAATAGTGTACCATCTCTCAAAATCAGTATCTGTATATATTTCAGAGATGAGGTATTATGTACATTATTTACATTATTTACTTGCCATGTCTCAATGCAAATCGCATGAACATTATTTACATTATTCGGAGTATTGTCCTCATCTTTGTCGCCATATTTATTACAACGTTTCGGCCGTTGTACGCTCCGGCCTTCTTCTTGGTTGGAATGTCGAACTGAACCCTTTATTTCGCTCACTGGGGTAGACTGTTCTAGTTCCACGTGCCATGTTTAATGGATATAAGTTATCAGTAAACTCCTGTTAATTTCCCTCTGAAAGTTCTCCACTGCCTTAACCGGGTATTGAAGTCACTCTCTTTGGCTCCTGTCACTGGATCTAACCAACGCCTTTATCCACTGTGCCATGTGTCCTCTCAAAATCACCTCACTGTATAGGCAAGTCCATTGAGAAGACACATCCTGGTATTACACATCTAATTTTGTATTTTTACTGAGTTCATTTTTAACATTTCGCTAAATATAGAAAGTCAGTATTTTACAGATTGGTCATATATTACGGATTATTAGTCTTTTTCAACATCACTAGGGTTTGGTATTGGAGACCAGTTGGAAAACATAAATTAGAATTGGGATCCCCAACGCTGGCCAATCCTAGACGGAAGACTGACCGAATAAAAACTTACACATACACATTTGTATGTAATTTAAGTATTATCGCATTAAACTTTACCAATAACCGTTTATTCTGTAGAGGTTCTGGTGATGCCATATGACTCATCCAAGATGTTTACACACCCAAGATGTAAAAAATGTAAGACCAAAATGCAACAATTGTAATTGTACATAATGCCGTCATTTATTTATGACATAAATAGACATGTATTTCCAAAGAATTAATGGAATCAGAACCCACCAAACCCACAGATGCTCACTGCTACTTATATTTTAGCAACTGCCACACCCTAATAACGAAAAGGAAATCGATAATTTATCGCCGGGGGATTATGAAAAACACATATGGCATTTGATCAATCATATTTTCAATAAAAATTCTCTCGTCAAACAATTAAAAAATCATAAACTCTGGTTTGTTTAATGGTCTTATATTATTATTATTATTATTATTATTATTATTATTATTATTATTATTTCTTTTTTTTATTTGGTGTGATTTCTGGTGTTCTTTCCGAGTCCCGCCCAGAGACCTAAGATCCGAAATGGCATCATGACATTTTCCACTCGTTTTACATAGACAAAGCCCTTCGTAAGGTGTGGGCTCTACTCGTGAGAACAATTTTTGTATTCCTTTAAGGCATGGACTTCCAGGAATCCCTTCACTGATTCTACTGAGATCTTTTCTAGCCTATACGAGGGCTCCAACTACAACAGGGATTGTTACTGTTACATGTGGCAAACTTTTGAGATTTTGATTTCAAGGTCCTTGTATTTTGATAGCTTTATGAAGATCTTCAAAGATACATTGCAGTCTGCAGGGACTGCCATTTCAATAAGGAGGCACTTTTTTGTTTGTGGTCTCTAATAACAATGTCTGGGCGGTTGGCTTTGATTGTTCTGTCTGTTTGTATTGTGTAGTCCCATAGAATTGTAACAGGTCCTATCTCCGTAACTGGGTCTGGGATGGTGTTCATACCGATTTCTTTCAGTTTCCTTCCCGTAAAAGTTGCAGATTTTCCAGTGCAGATATTTACCCACTCTTGCATGTCGGGTTTTATATTCGATGGGTGACAGTACCATTCAACCTGATACAAGATGATCAACTGTTTCTGGATATTTATCACAGAATGTGCATTTTGAGCTAACACAATATTTTAGTATATGTGCTTGATAATTTCTAGTTAACAAACATTGGTCCTGTGCAGCAAGGATAAAACCTTCGATTTCGGCTTTTAACCCTGCACTACATAACCACTGATGGGTACGGAGTGTGTCTACATCAGCTTGTTTGGTGCGGGCAGAGTATTGACCGTGAAGCGGTTTATCTTGCCAGGGCATCTGTATCTGGTCGGTTGCATTTGTGTTTTCTTCCTTTTTTATGCATTTTGCAGCTTCAGTCGGTGCATTGTGATTTACTTGTAGTTATGCACCCATTATTATTATTATTATTATTATTATTATTATTATTATTATTATATTTCGATTTCTGCTATGGTCACACTACCTACCAAGTCTGCGGGAAGACCTAAGACAGCTAGTAGTGTGGCGTTATGGTATATTTCATGAATTGTTTTTCGACCTCTTATAACATCACTAGCGTTACATGGGCAAAGTTATTAGTTAATTGTATTTCTCTTAAGCTGGAATTTCCCGTTTTTTTTCCAATGTTGTGTGCCTTTATTATTATTATTATTATTATTATTATTATTATTATTATTATTATTATTATTATTATTATTCAGTCTTTTTTCCAATTTGTTATACTATTTTTCTAAACACACACACAAACACACATATACATATATACAGTATAGTTAGTAGATCCCTTGGTATATAATCCAGGTGGATCCCAGTAATTTCAAATATTCAAACTGATCCACAGAGAGCTCACTGCGTTTATTATAACAGAGCATCTATATTTTTTACAGCAAAAAACAAAATTACCTCACATGGGTATAGTCTATTTCAAGCTGGTCGTCTACACCCCTTATTCCAGACAAACACTTAATGGCTGAAAACGGTTGGTGTCGGACCAGCTTGAAATCGACTATACCCATGTGACATAGTTTTATTTTTTGCTGTAATATATATATATATATATATATATATATATATATATATATATATATATATATAATTATATATATATATATATATATCGGGTGTATCATGCAATAGCAAAATTGTCCATTTGTTAGATGAAGCTCGGAATGGTTGTATCTTAGGCATGATTAAAGATGTATTAATGGAATTCTCTGAGGCTTTTATAACAGTATTGGATTCTTCTTTGAGCAATAAGAATGTATAATTACTCTCCAAGCTTAACAGAAATATCGTAATGAAATCGATCATAAATGAATATGACATGTACATCTTTAGTTAATCATATCAATCTACGGATAAGAAGCTTGTGATGGCTAGAAGTAAAATTCAAAGATATATATATATATATATATATATATATATATATATATATATATATATGTATATATATATTATTCCAGGATCATTTTTCAGCATATTCATGATGATCTTCGCTCTCTCTAGCCTTCTAACTTTCTGTCCTGGAGTAAAAAGGCGCCTTTCGAGCACGGTTTCATTTTCAATTCTTTTTTTCTCTGCTCTTTGAACTGTCATAGCAGAAACTCCTCTCTCACGTGCCAAATGTCTTATGAATTGAGTTGCATCTTTTCTGATTGATCTCATTAGTTCTAAGTTGAAATTATGATCCCTCTTCTCTTCCTGTTGTAACCCCTAGTCCAGTTGTCTTCTCTACTGTCCCATCTTTTTAAAACGTCGTCACCATTCTCTTGATGGTTTTTGAGTATGAATGCTCGTACCATTACTGAAGGCCTGAATGATATTTTTCCTCTCACCATTGCTCAGTTGGAAAGACAGTGGTCAGAGGCAAAACAATTTTAACCTGCGCTCCTTTTTGCTGAATAACTCAAAATGTTTTTGTGTGATTCTTACAAAATATTGTATCATGATGGCAAAACCTCTTATCTATAAACCTGGAAAAAGAAACTCAACTGTGGGGAGAAAAGCGCGAATTTGTAAACAGTCACTATTACTGCTGATAATGCAAGACTTTCCATGTTGGAGTTTTTGGGTACCCAGGTGGACTAGTGAGCCAGCCAAAATGAGCTGACTCATTTTATAGTTCATCAATAGAAGAGTTAACCAATCAGAATGCTCAAAATATTCAATTAGACGTGTATAAAGGCGGACATGTTTTTTCCGGAATATTCACTACCAGCCTTTGATATCGAAGACTGAAGAATTACGGAACAGCTGTTGGTGGTATTGGCGATATAGTCAGATTCAGTAGAGTGTCTGACTCGTGAGTGTTAATCTTTAACGCTGTTTCATTGAACAGATTACGTACAGCGCTGGATTCTATATTCATAGACTACGACGAACATGGTCAACACTCCAAACCGTACTGAGTTCTCTAGGTCACTGGCATTTTACGATACAAATAGGTACGCAAAAATTCACCTTTCACCCTGCCGGGCGTTGATAGCCTAGTGGTTGCAATCTCCAACTGATACCAAATCATTTCGATTTCGATCCCAGCTTGAAGCGATCGGATGTCTAGCTACACTGATGAGCTGTGAAATAGCAAAACAGTCTGCCGGTGGATGTCTATATATATATATATATATATATATATATATATATCTATATAGATAGATAGATAGATAGATAGATAGATAGATGGAGTTTCCTTTTTTTTAAATATGAGTTCCTAGCAAATTTTTAAAGCTACACACACACACACACACACACACACACACACACACATATATATATATATATATATATATATATATATATACATGTGCGTGTGTGTTTGCGTGTGTGTCTGTCACTCTATGTGTGTGTGTATATATATATATATATATATAAATATATATATATATATATATATATATATATATATATATATATATATACACCCACACACACAGGTGGTTCATAAGTAAGTATACTATACAGCAATGAAAATAACATAATATAGACTTTATACATTCATATTCGGTCAGAGAATGATTCGTTACCTTTTTTCACTTTTCATAGATTTTGAGTCAGATTTTTTAAAATTTATTTTTTACTAATGTTCACACTATATAAGGCCTAAGAGCCACTCAAGGTAGAACGTTACTGAAGGACGTTGTTGTATGATCTCTAAGGGTAAGAGGTAAAAAGCGCGGTTTAT
Organism: Acanthosepion esculentum; assembly: GCA_964036315.1. Classification (NCBI taxonomy): domain Eukaryota; kingdom Metazoa; phylum Mollusca; class Cephalopoda; order Sepiida; family Sepiidae; genus Acanthosepion; species Acanthosepion esculentum. The sequence goes on from OZ038477.1 coordinate 133,569,657, forward strand.
GAAGATCTGAGGAAAAGATAAAGGTTAACCTAGATTTGAGGATCTCAGAATTTTAGTGGTCGGTAAAGCATCCTCTCGGGAATCGATTCAGGAAAGAAGTAATTCAACTGCGTATACTGTATGTCTTGACCAAATGTCTAAAGTCTGCCCACTTTCTTGGTTTCTGCCATTTTTTATTCCCTGCTAAACCGAGGTAGCTTCTTTTATTTCTATGTCTCTCACCCCTTCAGGACTTTGGCAAACATTGTTCCACAATTGGTTCTTTTGTAGCTCTTAATAAATAATGTCTTTTTGTTATCGCTCTTAAACCTTGCTCACTTGGTAGGGCATGCGTTGTTTTCCTATGTGCCGCTTTACTTTAATCGGCCTTGTGACTATCAAATTTTCTAAACATCTTTCCTCTTTAAGTACGCTTGACATTTCAACTGTCTCTTGTTAAGCATAAATGCCCACTTTTTATCAACTTTCTATAAAACTTCATCACTGTTCAGTCCATGGTATCCCCAGTCTCCTCCTATAGAACCATATTTCTATTGCTTCAATCCCCTCTTCATTTGAGGGGATTGTTCAGCATTTGTCTCCATACCGGGAGACAGATATGACGTAACCGTTCAGTAGCCTTTTCTTTGTTTCTAACGAAATTTTCCTGTTTCTTCATACTTTGCTTATCTTTTGGAAGGCACTTTCGCTATTCCAATTGCACCTTGGGATTTCTTAATATTCTGCTTAGCTTTGCTTAAAACTAAGAAAATTAAATATCTGAAGATCTCTACAATGAATCATTCAAGCCTAAAGTCTTTGTCAGCGACGGAATACGTTTTGCTCTTCTCCCCGATATTCCAAATTCACCCCTGAAAATATTCAGCTGCGAGTCGTGCGTTCCATTTTCGGAATCACTAACCTTCATCGATTGGCAGCGGTGACAGCTCCAATCCAACAGTAGTATTTGGAATCACCATTTTCTCTAAGAAATATTTCACAAGTACGAGTAGCAGAAAAGCAATATTCCAAGATTTGATTGCAAATAAGTCGAAAAATGCACAGAACTATAATGAACTTTTAACTTCTTTTATTAGTTGTAACTGAGTGATCAAAAACAACAGTAGAAAACTGGAATTGGTTTAACACCAAGTTTATTATCTTTTGGTACAAGGAAACATAATGTAGAATAGAAACCAGGAAAGAGAATCTTTAGCTGCGAATGACTGTTTTCAGCAAAGTCTACTGCTGCTACTGCCCCTCCTGCTATTTCTCTTGATGTAGGAATATTTTTATGTCTTTCGTCCGACGGTCGAGTCCAAACTTGTAGGAAAATATTCTATCTTACAGCAAATATCTAACTTCCTAGTAAATTCAAATTCAAAAACTTAGCTTAGCTGGCTGGAAGTATGGAGCACTCACTAAGGCTCGAACTCACTAATCTTTTGTAATTGACTTAGTGAGACGGACATGCTAGCCATCATGCCACGTCGAAGTGCTTCACATTAATATCTGACGATTTACTCATCCCCACGAGATGTGACACAAGGTCGGTTTAATGTGGTAAGCCCAAGCGCGTGTATCTGGCTAATGCCAGAAATTGTTCAGTTCCCGCAACCAAAATTGCGCTGGCGTCGATATTCCACCGACCCTCCCTCTTTTTGTGCAATGAGGGAGGTTCTGCTACAGGTTTGGAATCCCCGGGACTTGGCATTTCTCATTTATTTTTCCATGCGCTCTGTCCGAAGACAAAGACACATGTTGAGATATATAATTGTAGTCACCTACCCAAAAGGGCAAGGATTTGACTAGTAATGCAATTTACTAAGCGTAACTTATTAAATGTAGCATAAGACTGAAAATATGGAACACACAGTGAGGATCGAACTCACTATACAGTCATAATTGATTTAGCGAGTCATGTTTGCAAATCATTATACCACACCGAAGTAATATTGTTGTAACTGAGTTATCAAAACAAGAGTAGAAAAACGGAATTGGTTTAACAATAAGTTTATTATCTTTTGGTACAGGGAAAGATAATGTAGAATAGAAACTCAGGAAGAGAATGTTGAGCCGCGAATGACTGTTTTCAGAAAAAAGCTACTGCCCCTCCTGCTACTCCTCTTGATGTAGGACTATTTTTAGGTCTTTCGTCCAACGGCCGAGTTTAAACTTGTAGGCAAATATTCTCCCTCGCCATATTATTCATACTGTTTTATTCATACGGTCAAAAAAGCAGATGTATCTAATATTGTACATTTTGTAACTGCATTGTCCTGTTAATTTTTTAAATGTCATTTTATTATTATTAGGAAATTGCAATAAATAATTAGGAAATGTAATGGAGCAGTATTCTTGTATTATTACTCATACACTGGTTACCACCCAGGGCTGGAGAATCCAGTCTACCCTATGACTGAAGTCACATTTGTTTTTAATGTTGTATCCCTTCAAGGCGTAGGCTAGATGAAATTCTACAGATTTTAAATTTTAGCAGAGAATTGCAATGAATTCTTTGGAAAGATTGCAGAGTGGTTTCCTATTGTATTGTATTTTTCTCATAGAGAGGTTACCAATCAAATCTAGAGAACCCAGTCTACCGTTTTATTTAACCTATAGTTGGGGTTACATTTTGATTTTCTACAGATTATTCTTTATTATATGTACGTTGCCATGCATTCTTGAGATAGTGGAGTGATTTTCCATTGCCTCCTCTTTTAATATCTGCCACCAAAGGCTAGTGACCATAATCGACCCATCTATTTTTACCCCTAACTGGGAAGCGATTAATCATTTCTAAGTTGCAACGGGTCAGAGCTTAATTAACAACTGAACAATTTTGCTGTCAGTTAATATTGTTGTTTCCCCCGGTGTGTATATATATATATATATATATATATATATATATATATATATATATATATATATATATATATATATATATATATATATATAATGGTTATTTAAGAAAAAATATGATTCCATCACGACACAGAAATTACTATGTTTTGAAAATTGACTCAAGTCCTAAAGTTTAAGTTCAATATTAAACTTAAAATTTAGAGTACAGTTTCATTCTCAAGCGATGTTTAGAATAACTAACAGAAGATATGTTTTACTGATTTGTAGCTTGTAAATGTAGGTTAATCTGGTTTTATTTCTTTCGTTATTATGGGGTTACTATTATTACATCAATGCACACACACACACACACGAACACACACACACACACACACATATATATATATGTGTGTGTGTGTGTGTGTGTGTGTGTGTAAAATCCAAGGAAGAATCTGCTGTTATCGGTCCTCATATGTTATCTCAGCTTCAGTACCCACCCACCGTCATAACATAACTTCCCTTCTTTTCTATAAATATGACCATGATAATTGTTTTGATGAGATTTCCTAGACATTACGGATTTAATCGGAATACTAGATTGACAGCTCGGTCTCATCATTTTCCAGTTGAAATAGCTAGATATAACCGTATCTCCTATGCTAACAGTTTGTCAAACTTTCTTGCTTCCCAGGTAAATTCGATCTTCAAAAATGTCAATACAATGTCAATCGTTAAGTTTTATCTTCTTAATTTTTGTTCTTTTATTGTTCTCTCTCCTTTATAATGTTTTTATCCTATCTATGAGTTTGGCCTTATCTATCTATCTATCTATCTATCTATCTATCTATCTATCTATCTATCTATCTATCTATCTATCCCAGGCTACTTTCAAAATATACAAAATGCATGTACGTATACTTACCCTTTTCTTTCTTTCTTTCTTCCTTCTTTCCTTTCTTTCTTTATCTCTTTATTTCGTTCTTTCTTTCTTTCTTTCTTTCTTTCTTTCACTCTATAAGACAAAGATATATTTTTTCTAAATTCTTATTTATTTCTACAATTCTGATCATATCTATCTATCTATCTATCTATCTATCTATCTATCTATCTATCTATCTATCTATCTATCTATCTATCTATCTATCTATCCTATAAGTATGTTTCCCCCTCTCTCTCATTTGTTTTCTATGTGTAGCTCATTTTCAGTTTTGGTCTCTCTATTTATATCTCTTTCTCTTTGACCATGGTGAATAATCGATGGCCCGAGAGACCTTCCACGATCAAAGTTTCAGGGGCCAATCATCGAATACTGATTCTAGGGAGTCAATCTGACTAGAACTTTTCAGAACCCCTCATATATATAATTGAAATCACACGCTCACGCACACGTATGCATAAGCGAAAAGGCATCAGCATATAAGGTGAGAAAGGTAAATCAGTTTATATTTCCATTTTGCGAATATGATAATATGTACGTGTCAGTGTGTTTGTTTATTGCAAACGTAAACAAACTTAAACAAAATTGACTCGCCCTCCCTTCCATTTTGAAAAAGAAAAAATAGTGAATCAAGTCATGACTTTTTTTATTTCAATGTCTATCTCTTTTGAATAATCTCGTCTGTGTCGTCATCGTCGTTAGGGACAGAAATCTGATGCATCAAATGGACCACGCCTAGGTTTTTGAATCTTTTTCTACGTGCAGCTATCAAGTTCCCGCCGTCTCTTTAGATCACCAAAGCTAGAGGTGACGTCACAGCTTTCAAGTATTGTGGGTGTGGCACACATGTGAAAATTACCTAATAACAAGCAAATGCCAACTCGCCTCGATACCGGTCGGACAACATACTATTTTTTTTTGTTTTTTTTATGAAGAATTCTTGCATGTTTCTTCCTGATTTTTGTGTCAATTTTGAGATTTTTATTTTCGTATTTGAATAAAATAAATTCTTTCTTTCTTTCTCTCTTTCTTTATTCCTTCCTTCCTTTCTTTCTTTCTTTCTTTCTTTCTTTCTTTCTACGATAATTCGTTTACCTTTCGCACACTTTATTGGTCTGTTTGCTTGTGTATTTCATTTTCATTCTCTTATTTTCTTTCTTTCCTTCTTTTTCTTTCTTTCCTTCTTTTTCTTTCTTTCTTTCTTTCTTTATTTATTTTTCTTTCTTTCTTTCTTTCTTTCTTTTACGTTCGTGCCTTAATTGCTACTCACCATTTTTATATCTTTTTTATCATCACGATTTGCGCACAATCAGCCAAGACATTTTACCGAAGTTTAAACCAAAAAAGCAAGGGAGAGAACTCGATATCT
>OZ038477.1:133579785-133627285 GCA_964036315.1 Acanthosepion esculentum
GAATTAAGCAAATTTTCTATCTCGGATTGCAATAGAGATGCTCTCAGCTTTAGACAATATTCGGAATTGACAACATTAGGCAACTAATAAATGAAATGTAAGACTTTGGTGAAATACCAAGAGAACTTAGTAGATCAATCTTCATAGCGCTGCTGCCTCTGAAGCCAGGTGCAGATGAATGGGCGCCCCAGCAGACTATCAGCTTTATGAGCCACGTAACTAACCTTATCCGTGTTATAAAAATGAACCCGTTGGAGAGTTAGATTAGAAATAAAGCAAACGGGACATTGTTAAAGTAAAAAAAAAACAAACAAGAAAAACATTATTCATGATCAGAATGCTATCAAAGCGAGGGACAGAAAGTTTCATGCCTCTTTTCATAGACTATGCAAAATCATTTGACAAGATACAGCACAAGGACCTATTTCAACAGCACGGAAACTTGAATTGTCCGTGAAAGATAGTAGAATAATCCAGAACTTATACTGTGAGAAAACAACCTGCCAACAGATAGAAAATGAATCCGGTAAATTTACGAAAACGAAAGGATGGTCCGCTGTCTTTTTTGTGTTTTTACTGGATGGATCTGCTCACCGGATGTATAGGGTGACTCCAAAAAACGGGAATTTTTGAAGTGCGTATTGCCAGACATGAGCAAGTGGCAACACTACGAGACAGTGACCTTGAGCAAGTAAACATTTTGACATTTTAGTAACGAGAATGAAATTCACAGTATCCCAGCTGAGATGTTGCAGTAGTCAACGAGGAATCTCAACAGCAGATTTCAAGAATGCATTCGTACAGGAGGACGCCATCTACAGGACGTAATTTAAAAAAAATGAAAATTTCATCATTGTTTCTTAAATGGCATGTTTTAAGGTTTCAATTACTATGAATTAAATATTTTTCTTACATCACTCTTGGTTTTATTGGATTGTTAAAAAGTTCCTGTTTTTTGGGGTCACCCTATATATAACCTAGACAGCGCAGCCGTCATAAGATAACTGGAAGTTCTGTCCAGATTTATTATTGGTGAACACAAATATTATATATTATATGACACACATATTGATAACAGATATGGAAATAAAAGTGCAGATACTTCTGGAGCAGGTAGTAAAAGAAAGCGATAAGAAAGGACTAACTAACAATTTTAAGAAGACAGAATGCATGGTCATCATTAAACTTTTGAGACCTGACTACCAATTTACCGGTGGTAGAGAAAAATGACTTTATGCCAAGCCACCGGTTGAACAGTGGTAAAGACAAATGTCTTAATGTCCAGCTACGGGTTGAACGGTGGGTAAACATTTGTAACTATTTTTTTATATCTACCGCGAAACATTATATACGAAATATCTGCGAATTTTGACTCAGGGTCTTAGGCAGAAGGGTTAAAATTGTTCAGCAACGCAGGGGTCAAAGGGTTAAGAGAGATGGTCTCAGATGCGAGTTACAAAGTGAGACGTCAAAAAAATAAGTAAATAAATAAATAAAGTAGAGAAATGTAAGTATCTGGGAAGTGTTTTAAGAGAGGAGGAAAAGTGTGGCACCGAAATCCGAAGTAAAAGAGAAAGATGCCTTCCAGCAAAAAAAAAACAAAAACAAATATTAAGAAATAAATTTCTGTTAGAAACCAAGAAAAACGTGTTGAGATGTTATATAATATCATTCTTTCTATGCAACAATTAATTCTGGACAATTTCCTCGCAAATGATGAAGAGACTTAAAGTAACAGAGATGTACTTCTGTAGAAGAACTCTGTTAAGGTGTCCTCTAATGAATCTATTGTGGACTCTTCCACTTACTGTAAAATTAGTAGGAAAGCAAGCCTCGGGGGAACAGTAGTACAGACTGTTCTACCGAGGCTGTGACTGTTCGTAGCTGCTATCGAACTCTCTTCCTTTGGGCAGAGAGAAGCCGGACAAGACTGTGCCGAAGCGCAATCTCGTCCGGGAAGATTACTCTCCTACTAATTTTATAGTATGTGGAAGAGTCCACAATAGACTCATTAGAGGGAGGACACCACAGCACGCTGATAATATCCTGGACGAAACAGGTGAACAACGATGAAGTGACAACAAAATGGAAACGACAATTTTTCTTAGGATCCGAAGAAGACAACTGAAATTTCTGGGACATATAACGAGGAAATAGGGCTTGGAAAGTTTGGTACTCACAGGACATACTGAAAGCAAGAGAAGTAAGGAGAATCAGCAAGTAACATTTCTAATGAGAATGTGTAACGAAAATCAAATGTAAGCTGTGTATTGTTTTAAAAGTATTTTTTGTTTGAAAGTTAAATTCAGTGCAGTAAAACTTTCAATTCGTATAGTACACATGGGCATTTATAGCACTAGAATTTTTGAGTGTTGAATTTCTTACAGAATTTAGTATTGATGATGTTATCGCTAACATTTTTGTCGAGATTTACAAACTCGACGTTTCAACTAATTTCGCAAACCAAAGCTGATTTGTTTGGAAAAATACTTTGACAAAAAACCTACTTGACAGTATGATAATTTCTTTAATTTAATTTAATTTTATAGGACTTCATGGTAAACAATATTTTTTTAAGAAAATTTCTTTTTTTATTCTTTTTCCTTGTTAATAGCGGAGAATAAATTCATAGGATTTCTTGCTCTTGAACATCCAACATACAACTGGTCATGCGTAAATATTTCTTCCTGGAGCCAAATTCCAGCTTTTTGAAGCGTTTGGACTTGTGATTTGTTTATCGTTCTTGAAATCGTAGGGCGAACTGAAAACTGGATTCTGGTATATATAAAGATTAAAGAAAAGATATACAAAAAAACAATATTGCATTTTTATTAAATAAGTATTTGTTATTTTAATCATTAAATTTTGTAAAAATAGTAGGAGTATTTTGTATGTTAAATAATAAAACTTTTACCCCCCCCCAAATAAAACAAATTAATGAAAACTTATTGTATTAAGCAACACACCATAGTAAAAGCAATTGTACTTTGTTCCTACTTACCTGTTTGCAGTTTTCCCCAAAATGTGTTTTCCATTGATCAATAAATGGCTATTTTAGAGGGTGTGACGGACGGACTGACTAAAGGAAGCCACACAATTTTATGTATAGATACATTCCAAACGCTAAGAAATATGTTAAAAAACAGAAAAAAAAATCGTTAGACACAAAGCCAAAGGTGTTGGCTTGCCATGTGATATGCATCTGCGTATAGAGCAGTGAAAAGTAGACAGTCTCCCAATAGGTGATGAGAGGCGACAGAAATGTGTCTCTACAGAAAGATACTGAGCGTTTTATATACGGAGCGAGAGAGCATTGAAGGAAGTCTTAAAGAAAATCGCAACAAAAACAACGCTTCTACTCAGAATCAGGAAGAGACAGTTGATATTTTTTGGACACATAATAAAAATGGAAGGTTTGCAAAACTTAACCCTCACAGGAGGCGGGAAATTTAACAAAAGGAGGAAAACTGCTAAGAAACACAAGGGATAAGGGGTTTTGGAGAGTTATTGTAGCCTTTATCTTGAAGGGACGCGACTCACAGAAGAAGAAGAAGAAGAAGAAGAAGAAGAAGAAGAAGAAGAAGAAGAAGAAGAAGAAGAAGAAGGGAGGAGGAGGAGGAGGAAGAAGAGGTAGGAAGAAGAAGAAGAGGGGAGGAGGGGGAAGAGGAAAAAGAGCAAAAAGAAAAGGAAGATGAGGAAGAGGAGGAGGAGTGGAGGAAGAAGAAGAGGAGGGGAAAAAGAACAAGAAGACGAAGAAGCAGCATCTTAACTCAATTTTGACAGATGTCTGTCTGCCTAAAGATGTATCAGAACTGCTTAGTTTCATATTAAGAGAAAAAAACAAGAATTTAATAAACCCAGGAACAACATTGTAAGACAGAAACATAGAAAATGATTTTGCAACGTATTTCAACAAAGGAGTATCCTTGGCTTATGGCATTAACATGAGGAATCTTGTGACATAGATATCAACATAAAAAGTGCCCAATTAAAAAAGAGTCAAATGTATTATCACCGTTTTATTTTACAGGAATAATTGATCTTGAATAACCTTGAATAAATTTCTTTAATAATCATTCGATTCCGGCGCAATCTTTAACTCTGATTGGTTCTTTCACGATTGATTAATTGTTCACTATTTACTTTATTCTGACTATTGTCCTCATCTTTGTCGCCATATTTATTATTACAACGTTTCGGCCGTTGTACGCTCCGGCTTTCTTCGAACTGAACCCTTTATTTCGCTCACTGGGGTAGACTGTTCTAGTTCCACGTGCCATGTTTAATGGATGTCAGTTAACAGTTATCTCCTGTTAATTGCCCTCTCCAAGTTCTCCACTGCCTTGACCGGGTATTGAACTCACACTCTTTGGGTCTTGTCACCGGATCTAGTCAACGCCTTTATCCACTGTGCCATGTGTCCTTGAGGATAAAGGCGTTGGAGAGGGGAATTAACAGGAGATAGCTGTTAACTGACATTCATTAAACATGGCACGTGAAACTAGAACAGTCTACCCCAGTGAGCGAAATAAAGGGTTCAGTTCGACATTCCAAACACCTGAAGAAGGCCGGAGCGAAACAACGGACGAAACGTTGTAATAATAAATATGGCGGCAAAGATGAGGACAATAGTGTAAAAGTAAATAGTGTACATAATACCTCATCTCAGAAATATCGACAAATGCTGATTAATTGCTGTTCGATCTTGTGATTCGTCATTTAAACTTTTCGAATATCCGACGTGAGAATTGATGAATTGTGTAGAAATTCTTCCTGAATTTTTCAGTCACATAAGTCGATTTGCTGAGTCTTCAGTTATTTTATCCTTTTTTCCCCTTCCGTTATTTCTCCCTGTCTGATTTTTTTTCCCTTTTTCTTTGTCTTTTAAACGTTTTTTTTTTCTTTTACTCGTTTTATCTTTCCCTTTCTTTTTCTTTCTTGTTTCTTTAAAGTTTAAAAACTTTTTAAGCTACCATTTTATTTTATCTCCAAACCCCTTGCTGTTGACAATCATTGCAAGGTAATTCTTGCGAGGAGAAATAGGTATACATATGTTTTTCTACATTTTTCTTATATGTAATTTATTTTTATATTCTCTGTAATGTTATAACTTAGAATATATATATATATATATATATATATATATATATATATATATATATATATATGCGTGTGTGTGTGTGTGTGTGTGTGTGTGTGTGCGTGCTCTGTCCTTTAATTAAACAGTAGTAATTACATATACCAGCCTGAATCTTCGAGAAATTTCTAATAAATGTATCCATAAAAAAAAACAACATATAAACAGAAAATATATTAAATATTTGTCAGATTTCATTCATTACCTATGATATCTTGGTATTGTTTATGTTCGGATACGAATTCATATATTCAGATATGATAGATCGAGAAAGATCGGCGAAAGTGTGTGTTTAAAATCATATATATATATATATATATATATATATATATATATATATATATATATATATATATATATATATATATGTGTGTGTGTGTGTGAGAGAGAGAGATAGAGAGAGAGAGAGAGAGAAAGTTTCACAGACTTCTCAATCTGTTCATATTTCAAGTTACCTCAATTTTTCCATGTCTCGACATGCATGCCACATTTTTTTTGCTAATTGCATGACTTCATTTTCTATTATTTTTATTTGTGTATACCATTTCATGCCTTCGGCAAACGTTTGGACAACGAAGAGGATTCTACCAACATTCTGTTTAAGAAGGTCATCCAACAGAACAGAGACCTTCTCAGCAATCACGCGTGTTTATGCATGGTAGCTAATAGCAACGACGAGAATAGAAACATAAACAATAACATTAATATTTTTTTTATAAAAATCAGATGAACGAAAATTACAAACAAGATGAAATATTTAATATATTTTCTGTTCATAGGTTACTTCTTTATGGATATATTTTTTAGAAATTTCTCGAAGATTCAGGCTGGTATATATAATTACTTCTGTTTAATAAAAAGACAGAGCATATACTTAAAGAAGTGTATCACTTTAAAGTATTAATTCGAGCAATGCGGAACCGGAATTTCTACTCGTGTCGAACGGTTATAGGCCGCAAGGCTTATAGATGGTTCCTCTTAGAATGCGGGTTCGATTTCTGCCGGAGAAAGCATATTTTTTCTCGAACATTCAAGCCGGTAATACTGTTTAATTAAAGAAGAGAACATTTACTTAAATAAATTGTATCCATAAAAAATAACGTATGACCAGAAAATATATCAAATATTTGTCGGATTTAATCCATTTCCTGTGATATATTGTAATTATTTACGTTAGAATCCGATTGCATAGCAGATATGTTAGATTGAGAAAGAAGGTGTGTGTTTAAAAGCATTATTTCGAGCTTTGTTTAACCGGAAGTTCTCTGCAGCTTTATATATATATATATATATATATATATATATATATATATATATATATATATATATATATATATTATAAAAGTGAACATTGAATATGTATTATTTATATTGGAAACAAAGGAACTATACACACAAAACATCTTTCACAAATAGTAAATACGCCAACAGCACAATGCTTTCCAAGTATATCTGGGAAATTATAAACAAAACACAAATCAAAAAGATTTGAAAAGCCTACAACAATCAATCGAAAACCTGCAGACTTTGCTTGGGGGGAAAAAGAGCTATTATCACCTTCCCAGAACCAAATAAATTACTAAATAAACGATCTGAGATGAAAACAAATTTTTACTACGTTACTCAAAAATCGAAAACTGAAATGATTAAATACAAATAAACAAAATAATATAAAAAACAAGTAAAATAAATTAACCCAAACAAATAATAAACAAATCAACAATCCACTCCCGTTAGAATAGACGAAATATTATAAATAAAAAAAATACATAAAAATCAAAGTAAAAATAATCAACCCAAATAGGTAAATAAAGTAAATAATAATAAACAAATTAACAAACCAATCCCGCCAAAATAACCGTTAGAATAGACTACAACAACCAATCCAAAAAAATGGACGTAAAAATAGCTATAACTACTATATAAAGATAAAAAACATTGATCCGTTACTCAAAAATCGAAAACCAAATAGACTAAATAAAAATATACAAAATAAAAAATAAGTAAATAAATAAAAACAAATAAAAATTAATCCAAATAAATAAATAAATGAACAAATTAACAAATCGCCCCCGCTAAAATAACCGTCAGAACAAATTAAAATAAGCAAAATAAGCAAAAGCAAGTAAAAATAATAAATCCAAATAAATGAATAAATTAAAAAACTGTCCCCCAAATAACAGACAAGACTACGGTAAGCAATCTAAACATTGAACGAATAAATAGCCTTAATTATCTTCCCAGACAAAGACTAACTATTAAGTAAGCGAACTAAGCAAATACCCCACATTTTTTTTACTACGTTAATAAAACATCAAAAACCGAAAAGAATAAATGATACAAAATGAAAATGAAAAACAAATAAATTAACCCAAGCAAATAAATGAATAAATAAATAAACAAGCCACTCCCATAAAAATAACCGACAGAAGAGATTACCCATAATGCACCATTGACCCATATATATATAAACGGGAAAAATCCAACATTCGCCGCCTGACGATTGCGCTTAGCATGAAACACCCTGTCGCCTCTGAGTGTTGACTTCTATGTTCACTTTTATATTTATACACGCTCTATCTCTAATATTGAGCACTTTATCCCATAAATATAGCACATTTTAAGACTATATTTCTTCATATATATATATATATATATATATATATATATATGTATCGGACTCACTATTCAATAATAATTGGTCTAACAAGACAAGCTTGTTAACCCTTACACCACGTTGAAGTGCCCAACATCTATCTATCTATGTATATATATATATATATATATATATATATATATATATATATATATATATGTATATATATATATATATATATATATTTATATATATATATATATATATATATATATATATATATATGTCGCTGTCTGTGTGTGTGTGTGTGTGTGTTTGTGTGTACTGGGCACTTCAACGTTGTGCAGTGGTTAGCAAGCTTGTCTCGTTACATCAATTATTACTGAATAGTGAGTCCGATCCTCACTGGTCACTCCATAAATTTGGCCTCATGCCACATCTAAGCTACGCATCGACAACCATTTTGCGCCCCTGGTTAGCAACCTTATCTCGCTAGAACTATTACGACTGAGTAGTGAGTTTGATCCTCTCTAGGTAACTCATACTTTCAACCTTGTGCCACATCTCAGCTACTCTTAGAAAATTAGCATCTGTGTGTGCGTGTTTGTATTTGCGTCATTTCATGTATATATATAAACATTTTCCAACATATATATATATATATATATATATATATATATATATATATATATATATCAATTTACATTTGTTTTTAATTCATATGCGTCATACATAAAATGCAGCAACAACTTAGCAACACCTAAACTCTTAAAAATCAGATCTTATTTCCTGTTTCTCATTTAAATGGTTCGCTGGCCGAATATCATATTTATTTGCCGTGTTTATTAGTGACATTAAGTGCAGCTCACAGTGTCGCCAAAGAATGTGTATACCCATTTGATGTGTTATAATGAGTAAGTGCAGTATTGCTTAAAGTGAATTGTATCTTCATTAATGTTGCTGTTAAAAATTAACTGGCATTAGCGAATTAACAACGAATCCCCACGAATATAAATACATTGTAAAATCGTTCTAAATTTGCCTTATAAACTACATATTTAAAACAAATGTGTTAAATTAATTCGTTTTTTACTGCATTAACGCGTATTAAATGAATAGGATCCTGCATGTCAACGGCTATCTAAGAAAATGGAATAAACTGGACTCTGTAGATATTTATTCATCCAGCGCATTGATGATGTAAAGGTGTTATTATTATTATTATAAATAAACAAAAATAATAATGAAAAATTATGAAAAAAATAAAATAAAGCAATAACATAAGAAGATAAAAAATTATAAATGAAATAAAATAAAACAATAACATAAAAACTTTGTATAAAATAAATTAAATAAAAAATAATAAAATTACTCCCAGCATGCAACAAAAACTGTTCCTTCCGGAAATACGGAGATCCCGTAGAAAGACGTTAAGTTCAGTCTCTTCGCCATGAACCCTATGTACGGGCAACACGTGTCCAAGTTCTCTTCATGATATTGCTTGTAATACTACGGAGTAAATTTCTCGCTTTTATCACATGTGCCATAAAACAATTGTAACCTAAAAAATGCGCAAATAAATACACACAAAAATATAGTTAAATTGTATGAAAGTAACTGTTATGGTCCAGGTTAGGACCAAGGAAGAACAACACGAACACAAAAGTAGAAATAACGAAGATATATTACACAGAATAATAATACAAGATGTGGAAGGTGTTAGTAGGACTGTCAGTCTGGTTTGGAGTGAACTACTATCGGCGCGACTGGATTCGTCCCTCTCTCTTGAGAGGCGTAGTATACATAGTGTTAGGAAGAGTTCATTCTGTAGTTATAGGTAAGGACCCATAAGAGTAACACACAATTTACTATGTCTTTCCTGTTATTTGTGTGCATTTTATTTTTTGTGAAGTATGCTTTTATCTCCGTGAACACGAAGCTAATTTCTGCAGCTATGATGCGAGTGAATCCCCTACAATGATACCACTGAGTTGAAGACTTGCCAGCCTGAAGTCAGCGGTCAATTTCTCTCTGGGTATCCTCAAATTCAATATTTCTAGGATAAGAAATATGGAAAACAAATATTTTATCATGATAAACTAAATTGTTATTTCAATTCGACCCCATAACATGGCTTTTTTGTAGTGCAATGTAATTATATTTCGTTTATCTTTCATAATTGAAATTGTATTTTAACTACGGCTTCTTATATCTTTTTCAATCGTCGTCTACTTCCGGAGAACCAAACGGTTGCTTAAGGTAAGTATTGCTCCTAAATTAAATCAACCGAAGGCAACGATTGGCGAAAATCATCAGGAAACAGTTTTAAAAAATGGTAGAATATTCCTTCTTCTAATGGTAATGTGAGAATTTCTATTTCTTTTGCGAATACGAAACAAATTGTTACTGCTCGCCTCTGGAGTTTTCCAACATTCGCCGACTTAAGCAAATGTTTCATTTACAGATTATCCTTTATTTTAATCTTTACAGGCATATCGTAAACAAACAAAAATATTAGTTTGCTGGAAGATTGTAAAAGGCACTTCGATCAGTTCTTTGATGAGAAACATAAAAACTTTATGATTGTGGTTGATTCGTTTCCTATGACTGAGCAGACCTTTGCAGGTTGGTATTTACTTGACCCCCCCCCCACTGAGTCAGGTTGTGACACAAGGTCGGTTTTTAACGTGGGGACCCGAGTGTTTTCACTCGGGCCGCTGTTCTTAGCTGGTCATAGCTTGTCCAAGCTGGTCAGAGCTGGTCTAAGCTAGTCTTAGCTGGTCTTGGTTTATCATAGCTGATCTAGGCCAGAGCCGGTCCAAGCTATATACTACCGTGATACTACCAGCGTAGGGACGAATCTTTACGCAAGGTAAGTATAGACCTTTGCAAGTTATATAAAGCCAGGAAATATTTATGGATTGCAAGATTTTTTGGAGATAAAAATCGTTTAGTGATACAAGTTTTACTAATTAAAATATGGCGGGCAAAGGGGAGAGGTCGATTCACACTTTTCCCATGGGTCAATTGCGCTTAAGTGAATATAACGAAACATCCAGGAATTGTAACTCAGCTCATCGATTAATAATTCGGATCCATTATCCATTACACCACCCGCACATGCATGGCTACAGTGCCTGGTATTCCGAAGTGGGCACAAATTTTGACCAGGCTAGACGTTTCTTAAGTTCGCTGATCGTACGGGAACCGGGGTTTTAACGTAATATGGCAGAAAGCCTATTAAAATTTCTTTTAGAATGGAGTTGCTTGAAAATTGAGAAAAGATAATATGAAAAGGTAAATATGCAATAGAGTTAACATCAGGAATTAAGTAAAAAATATTTTTATATTTTTGTCAAGAGAACGAATATTTTGCAGACATTCAAATAGAAGGGTGTCAAATAAATGACGTCATGAAGTGCGTCTCTTTAATTGATGAAGTTTAGTTGTTTACTTTTAGTCTGTACAAACGAATATTGGGTTAAGTCTCAGGATATGCCCTTCCCCATGTATAAAGGAATTGATATATATATATATATATATATATATATATATATATATATATATATATATATATATATATATCCCTGCCATGAGCAGATATATATATATATATATATATATATATATATATATATATATATATATATATATACGTAACTATACTCGTGTCGAAAAACCTTCGAATTCTTGATTTAACAATAGCCAAATCAATATCGAAGGGAAAAATAGGTTTTAAAAAAGAAAGATCCAGGAACATGAAAGTCTGTCGAAAATAATCGCACAGATACAGGTTCAAGGCCCAAAGAAAAAACCCCGATACGAGTAAACAACTAACTAAAGAGCTCGATACAAACGTAGAGCAAACCTAGTCAAACCTAATGAGCCAGACAAACCTACCAAGGTTTCACTTAGGCAGATCGTCAGGGTCAGCCTAAGTGAAACCTTTGTAGGTTTGTCTGGCTCATTAGGTTTGACTATATATATATATATATATATATATATATATATATATATATATATATATATATATATATATATATATATATATATATATAGGGTGACCTGAAACACGGGAGTTTTTTAAGTGCGTATTGCCAGACATGAGCAAGTGGCAACACTGCGAGACAATGACCTTGAGCAAATTAAACATTTCGCCATTTTAGCAACGAGAATGAAATTCACAGTATCCCAGCTGAGATGTTGCAGCAGTCAATGAGGAATCTCAACAGCAGATTTCAAGAATGCATTCGTACAGGAGGACGCCATCTACAGGACGTAATTTAAAAAAAAATGAAAATTCCATCATTGTTTCTTAAATGGCATGTTTTAAGGCTTCACTTACTATGAATTAAATATTTTTCTTCCATCATTCTTGGTTTTATTGGATTGTTAAAAGTTCCCGTTTTTTTGGGTTCACTCTGTATGTATATATATATATATATATATATATATATATATATATATATATATATATATATATGTCTCACCCCATTTCTATATTTATTTATTTATGCGTATTTATATGATTATAATTTTTTTATTTATTATATAAATAATTTTATGATGAATAATTTTATTTATTTATAGATAAAATTATTATTGTTTAATTTATTTATAATTATTTATAAATAAAATTATTATTGTTTATTTAAATTAAAATGATTTATAATAGATTTTATGATGAATAATTTATTTATTTATGAAGTTCAATAAAGCTAATATAAGGCGAAGTGCGTCACTTCAATTGGTGAGGTGTAGCTATTTTTTTATAATTCTGAATTAAGTTTCAAGACATTCCCCCATTTATAAATGAATATATATATATATATATATATATATATATATATATATATATATATATGTGTGTGTGTGTGTGTGTGTGTGTGTGTGTGTATATATGTGTGTATGCGTGTGCGTGTGCTTGTGCGAGTGTCTCACCCCATTTCTATATTTCTCTATTTGCTTATTTATACGTATGACATAATCAATCGAGTAGATCTACAACATATTGCCAGCAATGAAAATATGCGAGATCATTGTCATACTTCAGTGTTAATATATAGTAATGGGTCTCTTGGACCCAGGTGCTATTTAATGGAAATCAGTTTTCTTGACAGACGGAGGGTTAATCAATAATCTATATAAATAAAGCGAAGTGTACGTGTGTCCGTTCATCCTTCCATTTTTCGATTTGGGCGAATCATAAACAACCTGAACTAACAGCTAATAACTACTGCAGTTACACACGATTAAAAGTTAAATAAATAATCCATTTAAAGTTACATGTAAATATCGTTCACAGAGTGAAATATTTAACAAACAATTTTTTTATTAGAGGTTTAACTTTAATTTCGCATTTCGTCGCAATTCCAACTAATATCGTCTAAATTAACCGTAATTAAAATTTAAGCTGGGCACAGTACGTTGCTCATAAGTTTTTCTTTTTCTAGCACGCGTACTGTGGCGTATTCGAAATATTACATAGGGTTCAGTAATGTCTTTTAAGAGTATCTTTATGTGAATGGATCATAAATAATGGTGAATTTAAAAGAAAAGAAAAATTGCGTGCAAAATAAATGTTAACAAACTACGGAGATCGGTTACGTATACGAAGAAAGATTATGCCCAATAAAGATGTCGAATAAAGATAAAATAATTTTATTATTTCTAAATTCTTATACATTTTACGCACATGGGACGCTTGAAGTAAAAGACCTAAGGTCCAAAAGCCCTCCGAAGCAGCTAGCTTAAAATCCGACCCAATGTCGGATTCTAGGCTAGTAGATTAATAAAGACTGTTATTTTAACAGGTTCCTCTTTTTTTATATTTATATAAATATTTTTTTGTTGCAAGAAAATATATATGTACTGGTACGAAGGGCGATTATATCCCTTTGATTAAGGCGAGGTCACGGAAAAGGCAAGGCATATTTGCCCATGTTAGTTGCTGATGATAGACATCTAAGACGCTAGACATCAAGCCAATAGCGGTAAGGACAAGAGAAGAACCCACATGGTATCTCGAAGTTTATAAAACATACCGACCGGCTTGGCCTTTTCCATTCGGGAAATAATGCAAATAAGACCCTCTCGCTTTTTACATTTCTAATCTGCTTGTTTTATACATATGTTACAATTTCTCTGTGTGGGACAAATCAGTGACAAGTATTTATATATTTGTATATAATTTATTGTATGGCATAGTGGTATAATAATCTCTTTGATAATAATGCATGTTCGTCATTTCTTTTTTTCAGCTAGTTTGTTCCGTCCGTGTATTAAACTGTTACTATATCACGGATATAATAATGCCTTGAATGAGAAAATGGAGACGGGGAATATTCTTTCTTGCCTAGAACCAGCAAGGTGAATATATATGTATATAATAATCCATAGAAGAGATTATTTTGGCCCGGTAAAGTCTCCGTCGACGCCAAATGCCATAATTTTACCACTTCCCTTTATAGAAACCATTATTAGAAAATCATGTCTACTCGATTTCAAAAGTCAGTGTCCACTTAAATACAAAATAGCTCTTATAGAAAATATGATTTACCGGGTCAAATTAATCTATTCTTCGGATAATATTATTTTTTAAGGAACTAAGCAACATTAGAAAAAAACTCTAATCAATAATAACTTCCCTAACCTCGTCATCGACGAATAAATAAAATCAGCCTCAAGAAAGTGTAAAGAAAACCATTTTCTTTACAAGAACTCACCCTGAAGCAAACAAAAATAAAGTTTCACTATAACTCACTCTAGTTTACGTTCATCTCAAAGAAACAAACGTTTTTTCTTTGTTTTGAGTTCTCAACTTTTCGCTTTTGTTTATGTTCATCTTGAAGAAACAAGATCTTAAAGCCTTTCCCATTACTTCAAGTTCTCAACTTATATTTTCAAAAGCCTTTTTTATCGTTCGATGATATCTGAAAGGCACCTTTGATATCTCCAATATAGACATTCCCTCATCCAATTTTATTATTTTCTGTTTTTCAGCAGTTGTTAGATCCTTCCCTTTACCCATGTTTCAACATATATTATGGACAAAAAGGAAAATAGTTTTTATTAGATTTCAGAGGTCTTAAGCTAATATTAGTTTAATCTGCATGGTAACTTTAGTCCGTTCATTTTCGTAAATTCCAAATATTTAAAATTTTAACCATTAAAAATGGCATAAAATTTAGTTAAATATTTTACTAAGGGTGGAAATGGACGAGCTTAAATTTGCCAAATATTGAGTCAGAAAATTTTGTGTTACTGAGGTTTACTTGATTTGCATAATCAATTCAGACAGGCTATATATATATATATATATATATATATATATATATATATTTATATATATATATATATATATAAATATATATATATATATATATATATATATATATATATATATATATATATATTTGTGTGTTTGTGTGTGTTTATGCGGAAGGACTATATGAAGATATACTTTTGACCATCTATGCTTCTGTATACGTTGTTTGCCTGTGATAATTAACTAAACAACATGAAAAACACTAACCAATGACTCCCCCAGTCATGTTGTTGATGAACAAATACAGTTAGCCTTAATTAAATTAAGAAAAAAAACAGCCTGAAAAAATAAACTCATAATTAACTTATTCTATCATAACCAGATGCATCCTAATTATAAAAAAAATGGAAAAACCATTGAAAATATGATCCAACGGTTAATATCATTTAACGATCCAAACAAACACCTTAAATTTATCATCTACTATAAAAAAAGTTAAAGCATCTAATCTAATTATTATGAATTTTCATTGCATCTTCAATATTAATAAGGAAAAACATTCTTACATTGGGCACATAGGCAATACTCTCTCGTAGCTTGACTTGTCACCTGTCGAAACTCAGTACAATTCGTGTATATTTCAGCCAGCGCACCACGAAAATCTGAAATGCACCTATCAACATCAATATTAGTCGATAACACCAAAAGACAATACAGAGCCCAATGCAAAGGAAAGACACAAAACCTTATAAATTACTATTATACAAAATAACCGACCAACATTAAATATAACGTCATTCACCACAGGCGGTATATTGAATTGTACGTGAAAAATTTAATATATATATATATATATATATATATATATATATATATATATATATATATGAAAAAATTATCAGAGTTAACCTGTTTATACACACACACACATACACACACGCACACACACACACACACACACACACACACACATATATATATATATATATATATATATATATATATATATATACATACATATATATATAAACAATAAAACCAAAAATCATCTCATATGGTTAATAGCCTATTTCGATTTGGATTATATACCATCAGATTTTTTACCTTTATCATATATATATATATATATTCAGTTGTATGGATATGGGTTTGTGACAAACTCATATACATACAAGGTCACTACATAAGGTCACTGTAGTCTGTTTCAAAATGTCAACTTTCCAAGAATGCCAGGATGTAGACAAAGAAAGTCTGTCTACGACAGAGACAACACACTGATTCTTGAAAATGACCGAGACTGTCGTAAAAACAAACAATAGACATGAACTTGGGACAGGTTATTCACAAAGTGGATCATAAAACACAACACCTTATTTGTATTGGAAAAATACAATTAAACAAACAGACCTTGTCAGTTCTATTTGTGTGTATTTGTTCTTAAATAAATTCAACCCAAGGAAGGCGGGAGTGTCACTAGAACAAGAGTAAAGAGGTATGTTTGAGGAAATGATACAGAGAAGGACGGTGAACAAGCTCAGGGCGTCAGATGTCGATTGACATTACATTTGAATGTTTAAAGATTATAGTTATAGGGGAAGCAAGTAAGCTGAAGGGAGTTCCACAGACGGGAAGTGCGAGAGAAGAAGCTATTTGAGTAGAAGAGACGGTTACATTTAACTGTTTTGACAGTGAAAGGGTGGGATCGAGATTGCAGCCTGGTAGCTCGCATATATATATATATATATATATATATATATATATATATATATATATATATATATATAAATATATATAATCATTTATTTAAATATTATGACTTAAATATGTTATAAAATCACTACAAAAATAGCCATTTCGTTTCGACACTCCCAGTGTCTTATAAACATCATCACTTGATAAGACACTGGAAGTGTCGAAACGAAATGGCTATTTTTGTAGTGATTTTATAACATATTTATGTTATAATATTTAAATAAATGATTATATCTGCTCTACTCTGTATTGAGCACTCTTTAAAGAATAATAATTGTTGGTTATTGGAATTTACTCCGTATATACCAATCGCACACTTGGGTATATATACATATATATATATATTATTTTATATGTGCAGTACTTAGTGGAAAGCGCTCAATATCAGTGATAGAGCTAACATATTCAGTTATATGGACATGGGTTTGTCACCATTGGTTTAACGCTTTTACTGGTTTATTTTCTGAAAATTGTATCTATTTATGCTTGTTTGACTATGTTTGGTGGTGGGTGGGGGAATCTACTTCTGTGTTTGTTTGGGGTGGCAACATCATTCGCATAGACACATACATATAGATGTACGCATTTTGGTTCACACAAACACATCCATATAAACAGTACGAGGCTAGGTGCAGATACATATCCATGCGTTCGGGTATACATACATACGCAATTGTAAGTTTATTTCGGCGTCGGGACCGTAGCTTTAATACATGTAGCGATGTACCTTTCAACAAGTACCGGGTAGGAGTAGTTTATGAAGCTTTTCAGATCTACGTACTGCGAAAGTTACACTTCCTCACACACACACATACACACGTATAGACGCGCATATACGCTCCTATTTGGCTGGCTCTTTGGTTAATCTGGGTTCTGTAATCCATTTTGTCTGATGATTGCAAAGGAGTGAAACCCAGGGTTACAAACTCATATCCATACAACTGAACATATATATATATATATATATATATATATATATATATATATATATATATATATATGACTGAACTTCCACTTTCATACAGTTTGACATCATTGATTACTATCCCTCCATCTCCAAAGAACTTTTCATTTTGGCATTGGCGTTCGGTCAGGAATACTCAAAGATTTCTGATAACTGAATATCATCTTGAAATGGAGAAATTCTGTTCTGATTTACAACGAAGAACAATGGACAAAAAGACTTACAATGATTATTTTGATATCACAGTGGGTTCATTAGATTCTGCTGAAGCCTCTGACTTGGTGGGACTATTTATTTTATACAATTTAAGTGCCTAGATTCTGACAGTATCGGATTATATAGAGATGATGGCTCATTAGTAGTCAAAGACTCTACAAAAATTAAGGTAGATCGTATTAGGAGGTTTCCCTATTGAGGGGAGTTTTGGTTGGTTTTGGACTTTTTAAAACTTTATTCTGCAGTCAACACCATCTCTTGACAAGACACCAGAAATGTTGAAATAAAATGATTATTTTTGTAGTGATGTTATAACATGTTTATGTTATAATTTTTGAATATATATATATATATATATATATATATATATATATATATATATATATATATATATATATATATATATATAGACATGACAGAATTGAATAGACACCAAGATAAATTTAACTTAGATTATTTGATTAAATTGCAGATAATAATACTGGAACATGCCACGAACCAAAGTAGCAGCAGACCTATCCGAATTTCAGCGAGGACGTATCCTGGGCCAACATGAAGGTGGTCTTTGTCAAAGAAAAATATCTGAAAATCTTTCAATACCCCTTTCTACTGTTAATAGAGTGATCGTACAATTCACCAGAGAGGGCAAGAAGTGCACAAAACCTCATCCAGGCCGCCCTGGGCCCTCTGAAAGAACCATGCGTGTTGTCGAAAGAAATGTTGAACAGGATCCACGTTGCAAGCCCTCTGACATAGCAACACAAGTTCAAGTCAGTCCCAAAACAGCTGTTAGGTATCTTCACAAGCTGGGCTACTATGGCAGAGCTGTGAGAAGGAAACCATTTCTCCGTCCAGCCAATATCAAACGCAGAAAGGATTGGGCTCATGAGATGGTGGAGAGACCTGTGACCTTTTAGACCACTGCCATTTTCTCTGATGAGTCAAGATTCGCATTTTTTTCAACAGTGTATTCTGTAGTCAGGAGTTTAATTTAAAAAGACTGCAGCCAACGGTGAAACATGGGGGCCTTTCAGTAATGGTATGGAGTGCAATTTGGAGTGATGGTCGCTCAGAGCTTGTGGAGTGTGTGAAGGAAACATTAATTCAACCAAATATGTTTCTATATTAAAGAAAGGGCTCCTTCCAATATTCTCAAGTAGTAGAATGTGCAAAGTTGACTCCCTATTTATGGAAGATGGAGCTCCATGTCACACTGCTCAAGCAACGCAACATTGGTTGATACAAAATGGGATCAATAAATAAAAAAGTCAGTCCCCGGATATTAACCCTATTGAACACCTTTGGGGCATATTAGATCAAAAACTCCTAAAAAGAAGAGGAAGCCATCTTCTAAGCCCGAACTTTTAGGATTATTGCGTGAAACAAGGCAAGAAATCCCTCAAGATGATATTCGTGAACTCATCGCTAGCATGCCTAGAAGGGTCCTTGCATTAAAAAAAGCAAAAGGGATGTCAACCAAGTATTAGTTATTAAATTTATGACCATTTATAATTACTTCATTTGTATAAATTACTTGTTTAATAAAATAAACGGTTTCTGTGAGCGTCTATTAAATTGTGTCATGTCTGTATATATATATATATATATATATATATATATATATATACATATATATATGTAAGTGTATTTGGGCAGCCATCCCTCTTTTATATAAGTTTCATTAAAAAAACTGACAAGGTACTGCGGTTAAATTTTCTTCTTTCATTTTTCTTGTGTTCTTATAATTTTCTTCTTTTTCAGGGCGGAAATTATGTAGAAATAGTTCTGTATGTCCGAGCGCTTTCGGCTATACCTTTAACTGTTATCAAGGATGATTTTATTTTTAAGTTTAACTAAAGTTATGGTTTGTTTTATGCATCTATTGAGTTATAGGAATGTTTTATTTTCCAAACACGGTAATCGCATTGTGGCCGTGTTCATAGTTGATATCATTGCTGGTTGGTTTTTACTTTTATTTAAAAATACTTCCATTATTTTTAGCATTTTTACATGTGGATGAGGCTAATAGTATTATCAACGGTGATGTTCCGGATAGAGTTTTGTAGGACTCCATGTGCATTTCAATGATACCTAATTAAGCTATATATATATATTGTTGTTGAGCAGACCCCTTTTACACCAGATGGACTCGTCCAAAGTATACTTATACTGACAGAGAGAATACCTGCAGGTTGAGATACGTTGAGTCAGGGTGAAAGATACGCAGTCAGTACACAGGGTGTTCGCAGAGAGCTATACGAGAGTCCAGCGAGAGAGATAGTTACGGCTTCACTTACAGTGACTTGTACATATACTTTCTACTAACCCGCATACCTGGACTACTAATCTTCACTTCAAGTCTGTATTCTTACGTTTAATACACTTATTTTTCTATCTCAATTACTGGCGTCGTTTATTTATTTGTGCAGGATTCCATTCCCGGAATCCACAACACACACACACACACACACACACACACACACACACACACACACACACACACACACACACACACACGCACAGACACACACACACACACATATATATATACATATATTAATTTATACACCTTTTTGTTTATATATATATATATATATATATATATATATATATATATATATATATATATATATATTTATAAATTATTTAAAGACGATCGAATGATCTTTCATGAGGATTCTTTTAAGATTGACTTTTCCATATTTTGGTCCATAATAGTCTTTTAAATTTCTGTTATAAAAGTGATTTTGTTTTTCCTACTATGTCCGTTTTATAGTTTTTCAATATCGCCTTTTGCGTCATCACATGAGAATTCTTTGATTTTAAACAAAGGATTGCGTTCAAACTGGAAACAGACTGTCGCCGCCTTGTGTTGATCTCGGTGTCCCCTTTTATATTTACATACGCTCTGTCCCTGATACTGATCTCATTTACCCATAAGTATAACTAACCTAAAACTATGTTTTTATCACACACACACACACACACACACACACATACACACACACACACACACACACACACACACATACACACACACATATATATATATATATATATATATGATTAAATATAAAACTGATATTGACATACGCTCTATCCCTGATGTTGTGCACTTTAACCAATAAATATTGCATATATATATATATATATATATATTTGTGTATTTAAGCAGAAAGCAAATTGTCTTTTATACATGCCTGATTAAATATAACTGTTATAGGATATTTCTCACACCATTTAATTGCAACACACGGAAGATTAATCGTGAGTATAAAAAATAATCAGACAAGACACACATACACAGACATACACACACACACATGTATATATATATATATATATATATATATATATATCAATGACCACGAATATTGTCGAATGACATCCAGTTTCGATCACCAACTCACAGAATATATATATATATATATATATTTGATCCAATCCCTTAAAATCAATGGCCCCGATAATTGTCGAATGAGATTCAGTTTCGATCACCAACTCACAGAATATATATATATATATATATATATATATATATATATATATATATATATATATATATATGTCTGTAAACAATTTATTGAAGTGAATAAAAAAAAACATTAACTGGTCACAAATTTATACTGTTTCAATCAGACGAGTTTCTTTGCTTCCTTACTTTTTTACTTTAACGTTCCTTCCGCATTTTTCGGCCTTCCTCAGATGACTGTTGCATTTATTCAGTTTTCGGGAACTTCGAATATAATCCATTCTGCTACAAAATGATGTAGTTCTTATCCCTTACTCATCTAATCGCCGCGCTTTTCTAAGGAATTCCAGGACGGTTAACTTTCACTTCATTTTGATCCCAGCAACGTTTCCATTGAGCGGGTGTCTACGCTATTTGACCAAGGCATTAACGTGATAAGCACATTAATCTATATATAGAGTCTGCCTAAAACTTTATTTTATCATTCATATATATATATATATATATATATATATATATATATATATATATATATATATATATATATATATATATATATATATATATATATATATAACTATATATGACTATATATATATATATATATATAGTCATCCACATACAAGTCTGTTTCGCGGTATCACAGCTCATCAGTATGTACAGACATCCGATTACTTCAAGCCGGTATCGAAATACGACCGATTTGGCATCAGTCAGAGATCCTACCCCTAATCAATCGGAGCATCGGGGAGAAAGGGACATATATATATATATATATATATATATATATATATATATATATATATATATATATATTTATATTTGTGTGCGTGTGTATTGGCTGTAATGTATATTTTGCCAGTTTGTTCGATGGCGTGTGTCCATCTATGTGAATGGCGATTGCGTGCCTATCTGTCCTTGCGTATATATATATATATATATATATATATATATATATATATATATATATATATTTTTATGAAACCTGAGTTAACGTTGCTTTGGTTATTAAACACGTCACGTTCTGCACCCAGTTTTAATGTAGTCTAAACAACTTGTCAAGCCATCACCCAATTTTTACGGCATAAAAATTACTTTCCTATATCAATGCCACCATCCTTACTGATATTCCCTCCGCGACACACAAATTAATTACATCCTACCAGAATATTCGAATATTCGACAAAATTTGGCCAAAAAGGAGCAGTATTTAAATCATTTGAAAATAAGTTCTTTTCAAAAGATTTACAAAAATCTCGAAAAAAAAATTATTTTTTAGTTTTTCATATTTATTTCGGTTAAATGAAATCTCTAAATAGTTTCGATTTCTCGGTAATATTTGGATGATTAGATGTTGGGTTCAGCGGCTGATGTTATTCCCCTTTAATGAATAAGTCAGCCGCAGTTGTTATTCCCCTTTAATGAATAAGTCAGTATTTTGGAATCCGGATAAAAGAAGGAGACAATTAAATATTAAACAGTTACATGTAAATAATAACACAAATAAACGGGCATTAGCAAAAGACCTGTACCGCGCTACCGAGTAAAATTCAAGATGGCCGCGAAAGTTTCAGGAGATATTTGTATGGTTAGTTAGAGTCGACAGTTATTTGCCAAATAATAATTAACCAATGAACATCGTCGGTACAATTGCTGACTGGAACTCTTTTTGTTGCTTCAATAATATCAACAGAATTCGATACTAATCCTCGGTTCCTAGTGTTTTCTTGCTTTTGAACTAAAAAAAATGGTTACAAATCTAACAATAATCTGTTTTATTATGTTTGACGGATGAGGAACTAAGGACTTGGGAGTCACATTAGATGCAAGGGCTTACAGTCATATCACGTTGAAACAGCCTTTTTTGTACGATCATCGAAGTTAAGCAGTGTCGAGCTTGGTCAGTATCTAGATGGGAATACCACGTACTGTAAGCTTGGATGTAATGAATAGCGGCTCGGTATTGGATCTCGGAGAGCCGATTTCCATTTCCAGTGGGATACGTTATATTCAATTTGGCGTAAATACTCATGAGAAAAGTATAAATGCACCTTTGGCTATGGGTTAAATAGTAAGTCTTGTTTCATGAAATCGCTGTTATCTCCAAAGAATTCTTACAATCTAAAATATTTTCTGGCTTTAAATCACTTGAAAAAATGTTGATAAACCGTAAAAAATTGAATCAATCATTCTTTGGCACATCCACAATCCGAGACCGTCTGTGCGAACTAGTTTACTAAACCATAGCATATTTCTAACTGGGGCTTACATATTCGATCGTTGACTGCTTTTATTGAAGCTTGTCACGTACATTGGCTGTTATTCCTGTACATGGTATATCTGTATTAAACGTTTTTAACAATTTTTCACCTAATACAAAGTCCAAGAGCCACTCAAGGTAGATAGATACTGAATTATATTCTTGAAAGCAGATAACGGTTGACCCGAGATCTGAAGAGCTTTGTAGTGATCGGAGAAGCGTCCTTTTGAGCGTTTATTCGACATAGTAACGGTTCTCTGGAAAAAGCTGTCCGAATGGACAGTGGTATACGTAGGGAATGAGTGTGATTCAGCGCTGTGTACACGGCATCGTGGGTCATAGCTGTAAGGTCCGAATAGGTGGAACGAAGGATTTCAGCTTGGAAATAGCGATAGAGTAGCGAGAAGCTTGCGACGTTTCATCTGTTGTAAAGAGATTGTCGGTTGTAAGTAATTCATCCCCCAGAAGGTTTCTGTCAAGGCTGAAAAGGGAGGCTTGAACAGATCCAGACGTAGTCTCATGATATAAATATTGAGCTTCGTATATTTTTACCACTGTTTTATTTTAGTGTGCATCTCTTTCACTTAATAATAATAATAATAATAAGGCATGACAGAGTGGGCCGATATCTTCACTGGAAAATATGCAAATTCTACGGGAAGGAAACTGAAAGAAACTGGTACGAACACCACCCAGACCCGGTTACGGAGATAGGACCTGTTACAATTCTATGGGACTACACAATACACACTGACAGAACAATCAAAGCCAACCGCCCAGACATTGTTATTAAAGACCACAAACAAACAAAAATGCCCCCTTATTGATGTGGCAGCCCCTGCAGACTGCAATGTATCTTTGAATATATTCGAAAAGCTGTCAAAATACTAGGACCCTGAAATAGAAATCTCAAAAATGTGGCACATGGGAACATTAGCAATGCCTGTTGTAGTTGGAGCCCTTGGACTGGTTGGAAAAGATTCCAGTAGACTAATTGAAGGGATCCCTGGAAGTCCATGCCTCAAAGAGATACAAAATATTGTTCGGACAAGTACAGCCCACACTTTATGAAGGGCTTTATCTATGTAATTATTATTATTTTATTTATTTATTTTTTTTTTTTTGCAGTGGAAAGTGTCATGATGCCATTTCTAACCTTAGGTCCCTGGGCGGGACCCGGAAAGAAATGTGTAAACACCAGATATCAAAGAAAATAAAAATAATAATAATAATAATATTAACGCGTTTATGGATGAAATACGGAGATAGGACCTGTAACAATTTTATGGGACTACACAATACACAGCGAGAACAATCAAAGCTAATCACCCAGACATCGTTAGTGGAGATCGCAAACAAAAACAAAAAAATCGCCTCCTTATTGATATTGCAGTCCCTGCAGAGTGCAATGTATCTTTGAAGATTTTCAAAAAGCTATCAAAATATCAAGGAGCTTGAAATCGAAATCTCAAAAATGTGGCGCATGAGGACATTAACAATTCCAGTTGTGGTTTGAGCCCTCGCATTGTTTGGAAAAGATTCCAATAGACTCATTGAAGGGATTCCTGGAAGACCATCCTTTAAAGAAATACAAAACATTGTTCTCACGATAACAGATCACACGTTACGAAGGACTTTATCTATGTAAAATATGGGTATTTTTATTAATTGCGCAGTGGAAAATGTCATGATGCCATTTCTAACCTTAGGTCCCTGGGCGAGACCCGGAAAGAAATGAGTATACACCAGAAATGAAAGCAAATAAAATAAAAATACCTTTCTGGCCTATTCGGTGAGTATATCGTAGCCATTATTATGACTCCTCATGACACAAATTTCCACACAACTACGTGTAAAAACGAACTTTCCATCATTTCTCGTATCGTTAACACTATATTTTTATTCATTTTTTGATGATAATTATTCTCGCAAAAGTGATTCCTATTTTTGCTTCGAATACAAATCTACAACAAGCAAACCTCCATCACTTTTCCATTTGGCGCCCATACCAGCCAAAGCATCAAGAACATTTCCTTTAACATGCTGACCACTATTGGATTTTATAACGTGATTTGTTCCTTCAAAGGCCTAATTATTTTCTTAAATGTCGCTCTTTAAAAAAAGCGAACCAATCACAATTATGCGCCTGAGCCAATGAGGATCAGGAGTCAAGAATGGTATCCATTTACGGGAACTTCACTTCCCTTCTCTCGGAAGACATTTCTCATTCATGACAGCTGACAAAATACATGGAAATCGAAACGGAGACGACATAAAACTTTATTTAATATGAAGCGAAGATTGCAGTGAAATTACTCATTATCCATTTTGGTGGACTGAAGTGAAGTGGAACTCAGATATCTCTCGTTCTTTTTCTTTCTTTCTTTCTTTCTTTCTTTCTTTTTTTTTAATGCGAGTATCGAACGAGATTTCTCACGAGGAATTATCGGTTTCCGAGAGTGGCGAGATGTCACGCGAGAAATCTCTTGGTTCCTGGAGCTGTCGATGGGATATCTTCCGAGAAGTTACTTTGTTCCTAGAGTGTTTGATACTATATTTCACGAGAAAATACCATAGTTCCTAATGTATAATTCGCCTTCATCCATAATACGCACCCCTAAAAACCTGAAAGTGTAGGAAAATGCTTCTACTCATGCATAATATGCACCCTTTGTTTGGTAATCAAACCCTATAAAATGTACCTCTCCAATTTCATTACGACCAGCGTTTCCTACTCTTATAAAAAATGGTTTTAAACAGAATGAAATTATTCTAATTTAGTTTTATGATAATTCTTAATTTACTTTAGATCTGTAAGTATTGTTAGGTAAATATGATTGTATTTGGCTTCCTTATGGAGTCGCAATCGCCGAATGTTAGTGTCAAATTGTCGTATGTTTGTGGTGTGTAGTCTTTTCGAAACTGAAATCGACCTATGAAACGGCAATTTTAAAAGATTTTTGTAGCTGTGAAAAAATGCGTATTATACATGGGGAATTACGTTAGTTGTATTTCTATTCATTGTATATACATCTTTTGTTCTAAAGTTTTCTAATTGAAAGAAAGTTTATTAGTTTAAACAATGGTTATTATTCAATTAGTCTCAGATGGAAAAATTCCGAAATTGTTTAGAGCAACACAAAAGAGGAAGTTGTGCAAACGCATTTTTCTACACTTTCAGCACAATTTTAGGAGTGCGTATTGTGGATGAAGGCGTATTATACATGGGTAATTACGGTAAGTGAGGAAAGATGTTGAAAATTGAACACGGCTGTATCCTTCCTCACCGAAAAATACACTGAAAGTTAGTTTTTATTTTCTTTTTTCATTTTTTCTCATCATGCTTCTGTTTAGTCGAAAGACCTAATACTATTCATTAATAATAATAATAATAATAATAATAATAATAAAATAATAAAAATAATAGTAATAATAATAATAAAAATAATAATAATAATAATAATAATAAAATAATAATAACAATAATAATAAAATAATAAAAATTATAATAATAATAATAATAAATAATTATAATGATAATAAAATAATAAAAATAATAAAAATAATAATAATAAAATAATAATAATAAAAATAATAATAATAAAATAATAATAATAATAATAATAAAAATAATAATAATAAAATAATAATAAAATAATAAAAATAATAATAATAATAAAAATAATAATAAATATAATAATAATAATAATAATAATAATAATAATAATAATAATAATAATAATAATAAAAATAATAATAATAATTATTATTATTATTATATTATTATTATTATTATTTCCATTATAACAACCATTTATTATTATTATTGTTGTTTATCTCCCGAATGTTTTCTATCGGTTTACTATATCTACTTATTATAAGCAACTTTAACGCCTCTAAAACAAAACTGCTCTCCATTAACCACCACAAGGATCCATCCCTGCATCCCATTAGAATATCTGAGGACCAACTTCTCGAGAGCTCCTCTCTGCGGATGCTCGGTCTCACGCTGTCCGCTGATCTGAGATGGAACAAATACATCGAGTCAGTTGCATCATCCACCGCAAGGAAAGTTGGTTCCCTGTGCCGAGCCAGGAAATTTTTCTCCCTTGAATCGATCCTCCAAGTCTATAAATCGACCATTCGCCCTTGCATGGAGTATTGCTGCCATATATGGTCTGAGGCCCCTGCTGTTTGCCTCAGGGTTCTTGATAAGATCCAGAGACGGATATGCAATATGATTGGCCCTGATCTGTCATCTCGTCTGCAGTCGCTCTCTCACAGACGCGATGTTGCATCGCTCTGCCTTTTCTACAAGTACTTTCACGGTAATTGCTCCGAGGAGTTGCTTTCGCTTGTCCCTGGGCCTCGTGAATTTAAACGTCCTACGAGGCTCGCATCCCGTTCCCACCCCTTCACCGTTGAAACTGTTAGATGTAGACGTCTCTTTTACTCCAATAGCTTCATGTCTCGCACATCTCGCCTATGGAACTCCCTTCCCTATTACTGTTTCCCTGACAAATACAATCTCCAACGGTTTAAGTGTAGCGTCAATCGACATCTCCAGTTGCCTTGATCTATCCACTTCCCTTCACCACATCCTTTCATCTTTCATTCCCATCTGCTCTCGCTCCAAATCTTCTGTAACCCCCTTGCCTTGATCGACCCTCCGTCTTTCTCTTTCTCCACATCCTCTCCTTTACCACTCCTATCTGCTCTTCCTCCAACCCTTCTGTAACCCCATGCGTGATAGTGGCATCCAGCCTTGCTTGGGGTGATACGCTTAAAAAAAAAAAAAAAAAGCATATGTGGACAATCATCCGTCGTCCGTCGTGTTTTGTGCGCGCAGGCAAAGCGTCATCGTTCGTCCTATCGCTCGCTCGTCCTTCTGCTCGTCGTCGTCGTCGTCCTTGTCGTCGTTTTCGCCGGAGTCGGCTTCCTTCAGAGAAGAACGCTTATCCACACAAGCTTCCTAATTTGCTCGTTGGGCCTCTAGGAGTGATTATCGGACACTCTCATCCTGCCCCCCCACCCCAATACCACCACCACCACTTGGCTCGCTCCCACGCCGCCTCTGTCGGCTATGGATCTCCCCATTACCAATTTAAATGCACTTTATAGGAAATGAATAAAACGCTTCTGAAATGTTAAATAACTAATTTATTTAGTTGGAATAACATTTTAATTTATTTATAGAAATGTATAAAATAACTAATTTATTTAGTGAAATGTTCTCCAACGTACCTCTAAATTAATGATCCCATCTTTAAAATAATTCTCAATCTTTGAAGTGATAAACAGTTCAAATGCTTTGATTACCTCTTCCTAACTGGAGAATGTTTTATTACGTATGAAAAGCTCAAAATGCTTAAATAAGTTATAATAAGTAGGAGAGATATCAGGTAAATATGGAGGATGAGGTAAAATTTCATAATTCAGGCTATACAGCTTTTGGGCAGCTGATTCAGAAGCGTGTGTTGTCGCGTAGCAAAATTGAGTCATCTCTATTCACACATTCTAGGATGTTTCTTTTTCAATTTTTGGTGCATACACTAAATTTCTCCATAACACGAGGTTGCTGTTATTATTTTCCTTGAGGCAAGAATGAAAAATGAAAAACCCCTTTGAAAGACCACCATACAGTAACCATTAACAGTTTAGTGTGCAGTGGAGATTTTGAGTATTGTTTTGATAATTCACTTATATCTAACAACCGGCCTGTTGTCAAAGAGTATCCATTTCTCATTGCATGTAATTATGCTATGCAAAAATATTTCTTTTTCTCAGTTTGTAATCATACAGTACGATTACTTGACATTGTAATCATTTTCATTGGGCTTATGAGTAACAATATATTGAAAGAAAGAAAAAGAGTCAGGAACAAGACAAGATTTTTTTAATATCCTGAGAAGGTTACTTCGTTAGACGATCGGATCAACAACCAACCAAAATATACGTCATTTCATGTGACGTCATTTCATGTGACAACCTGATATATATATATATATATATATATATATATATATATATATATATATATATATATATATATATTCAAAGTTATAACATTACAGAGCATATAAAAATAAATTACATATAAGAAAAATTTAGAAAAACATATGTATACCTATTTCTCCTCGGAAGAATTACCTTGCAATGATTGTCAACAGCAAGGGGTTTGGAGATAAAATAAAATGGTAGCTTAAAAAGTTTTTAAACTCTAAAGAAACAAGAAAGAAAAAGAAAGGGAAAGATAAAAAAGTAAAAGAAAAAAAACGATTAAAAGATAAAGAAAAAGGGAAAAAAATCAGACAGGGAGAAATAACGGAAGGGGAAAAAAGGATAAAATAACTGAAGACTCAGCAAATCGTCTAGACAAAGCTTAAAAATAGTTTCATGGTGGTAAGAAGTGTTGGGAATCAGACATCAGTTAAAATAAACTTGACCTATATTTTAAAATATTAATATCTATTTCCAATAAACAAAAATGACATAAGGATATTGAAAGTTTAATAATTAGAGAAGGTTTTTATAATTATTTAAAAAAAGGATAATTAAAACGTAAAAATTAAAATAATAATATAATATGATAATTAAAAAAATAATTGTTGAAATAATTATTGAAGACAAAGTTACTACGTAAATTTAATAAAAAAATATTATATATTAAATATAAATTAATAGGTAATAAATATAAGTTATAAATAGATAAATTTACGACAATATAAGTGAAATATAAATTATTTATTAAATATAAAAGAAAAAGTAAACCATTTAATAAATCTAAATATACATTAATTACTAAATATAAAAATAGATTGATAAAACTATGACTATTAAAAGTAAGTATAGGTTAATTGTTAAATATAAGTTATAAATATTAAATTTAAATATAAAATTATAAAACTACAATTTAAATAAAATATTAAAATAAATAAAAAAATATAAAATATAAAAATAAAAAATAAAAATGAATAAATAAAAATAAAAAAATAATTAAAGGAAATAAACCAATACATATAGTATGGACAAAAATAAAAGAAGAAATAATAATATTAATAATGATAATAATAATAACAATAGTGAAATTAATAATAATAATAATAATAATAATAATAATAATAAACCTGAAACTGAATTTTTTATAATTGCTGCACAGGACCAATGCTTGTTAACTAGGAATTATCAAGCACATATACTAAAATACTGTGTTATCCCAAAATGCAGATTCTGTGATAAATATCCAGAAACCATTGATCATCTTATATCAGGTTGCACGATATTGGCACCCACTGAATATAAAACCCGGCATGACAGAGTGGGCCAATATATCTGCTCTGGAAAATTTGCAACTCCTACGGGAAGGAAACTGAAAGAAACTGGTACGAACACCACCCTGACCCGGTTACCAAGATAGGACCTGTTACAATTCTATGGGACTACACAATACACACTGACAGAACAATCAAAGCCAACCGCCCAGACATTGTTATTAAAGACCACAAACAAAATAAGTGCCTCCTTATTGATATGGCAGTCCCTGCAGACTGCAATGTATCTTTGAAGATATTCGAAAAACTGTCAAAATACATGGACCTTGAAATAGAAATCTCAAAAATGTGGCACATGGGAACATCAACAATCCCTGTTGTAGTTGGAGCTCTAGGATTGGTTGGAAAAGATTTCAGTAGACTAATTGAAGTCCATGCCTCAAAGAGATACAAAAAATTGTTCTGACAAGTACAGCCCACACTTTACGAAGGGCTTTATCTATGTATTTTTTTCTTTCTTTGCAGTGGAAAGTGTCATGATGCCATTTCTAACTTTAGGTCCCTGGGCGGGACCCGGAAAGAAATGTGTAAACGCCAGATATCAAAGAAAATAAATGCAATAATAATAATAATAACAAATCTATGTAGGAGGAAGGTTATTTGAGAGGAATGATAAAGAGTAGAAATAACAGTATAAGTGTTAGGTGATAACAGATTAAACAAGATCTAGATAATATTCTAGATCAGTTTGAAACTACTTCGGTGACGACATTTGGAACTAACTCATTCTTTTGATTTATTAGCAAACTTTGTTTATCGATTTTTTATTTTATCTCCAGACCCCTTGGTGTTGACAATCCTTGCAAGGTAATTCTTGCGGGGAGACATACCTATACATATGGTTTTTTTTTTTTTTTTTTAAAAAGGAATCCATTTGGTGGAACCTATTTTGAAGTATCTATATTGTTTATATGCATTTTTTGTGCAAAAATTAATAAAACAATTGCCTTAAGGATTTCTTCATATAAAATCACCTATGAAATGTATCGAATTCCTAACAGTAACAGTGTTAGAAACCAATTTTTGCGGTCGGCTACTTTCCGGGGGAATCGATTTACTATGCATTTTCATTGCAAACAGAGCAGATCCCTAAACTCCTGAAGTACCCCACAAAATAGACCATTCATCAATTTTACGCTTTTTACAGACACAAGTTAATCCGATTCAGGGTTATTTTGCGAATAAAAATTTGATTTAAGATCCTACCTCTGCCTACATTTTTAAGTATTACATACCCTCAGGGTGATTGAAAAGTAACTCCCTATTTTATGTATGAGTGGCCAGCCAGGGGCCCTGACATCATATCCTGAAACTTTCTTCTTAAGGGTTGGTTAAAGGCGCAAGTCTACTATACCAAACCTAAGACTTTGGAAGAACTTGAATGGCGAATACAAGAAGTTATGTCTTCCATACCACAAGAGTTCCAGTTGATGCGATTCGTGGGCGGCTCGAGAAGCTGATAGTGAAATCTCGTGCCCATATTGAATTTTAAATAAAACCTATGTTAAACGCTTTCTTCTCATGTCCATTTATTGGAAAAATTGTAGTTAATAAATAAATTATAAGTATTTTAAAATGGGAAATTACATTTCAATCACCCTGTAGATATATATGATATGAATAGAAGAGATTCATGGAAGATTTAAGTTTAAAGATAGTAAAATCGACCTTGCTAACCAGACGCTGCTCTGTGGCCGAAAGGTTAAGACACATAACGCGAAATGATGGTTCCGTATAGGATACAGGTTCGGAGAGCGAAAATTTTCTATGAAAATTTCTCGGACATTCAGGCCGGTAAATGTTATTTAATACTGTTTATTATAAAACAGAGCATTTGCTTAAATACTTGTATCTATAAAAAGAACGTTAAACATAATATATATAAATGTCTTTAAATAAATTGTCGGACTATGTCCAATTCTAATATATATATATATATATATGGGTATAAAATAAGTTATTGTGTTAGGATAATTGATTCATTCGTTTTATCAAACAGATCGAAAAGGAAAGCTTTGTATAATATGAGGTAGGGACATGTTTTGCTGGCGCTCATTGACATTTGGACTCAAATACGTGGCGTTTTATACTCGAAGTATTGAAAGAAATCTGTCAGCGTTAAAGCTGTTTTAATTAGAACTCGTCCAAAAGGTAAGAGAAATATATGCCCAAACTGATTCCAATCGTATCATCTCTCAACAATCCGTTTTAATCTTCTTTAAGCCTTTTAGCTTGATCGATCACCATTTGAAGGGAAAGCTTCCAGGGTTAATCGGTATCTCAAAGGCAGCGATTGATTGGTCATTTTAGACACAACTGCTTGGAGTCGCTCATTCCCACAGAGTGAGAAAAAAAAGGCGTTTATGCAAAGGACATAGCGTTGAGTGAATTTTTCTACTAATACTACTTTAATTTGCTGCGTCACTTTCTGATGTCGGTGGCCATGGCTCTTCAAAACTGCCTACCATTTACAGCTTCAAGCAATGTTTCTCCCCTTGTTAGCCCTCCTTGCTCATACTCTGCTATCTATTTGCATTAACACGCTTTTCAATGTGTGCCTTTTGAATTCAGAATATTCACCAAGCCTCTTTTCCGCATTAAGTGACCCAGAGAATTCAGTTGTCTCTTTTTAGATCCTAACCAAAATGTGTCTTTTCCGTTACTATTTTTCTGACAATATTCTCCTTGCTCACGTCTATGATATTCTTATTCTTAATGGATAGCCGCTCGGATTGAGGAATCGGAGAGCCGGGTTCGAATTCCAGTCGAATCCATTACATTCCCTTACGTGCTTAATACCCTTGGGAAAGGTATGAATCCTCTTCTTCTCTTCCCAGCTATGGGTAAATAGCAGGACAGACCGGGTTCTATAGCCTTGGGTGGCAACTGGTCTACCGGAGAAAGAAATAGCAATCTACTGCGGGAGTCAGTCATGTATCGAAAAACCATAACAGTTAATGGACGAGAGAAACCTATTTCCCTAAAACATTGTTTCAATAGAACGATTTAAAAAAAATTAACCGAAACTATCACTGGCTATTCGGTCATTAAATGCCGAATGTTTCCTTATAAAGAAACAGTTAATTCTACCATTAGTATTTTGTTTTCGTCTTAAAAAATGATTAGCGTTAAGGAAAAGAGCTGTGGATTGGAAACAATAATTTGGATATGAATCCATTATCCTTTGGAAGCCTGTCTGCCAGGGGGAGCGCCTTACTGATTAGGCTACAAATTTAGTTGTAGCGCCAATTTCTTCCTAAAAATCAATAAAGTACAATGAAAACAACATCTACTCAAAAATAATAATTACGGTACAAATAAATCCGTACAAATTAAAACCATTACGTCTATCACTGCTACTGGACGTAAACAAATAACTGTAAAATTCACATACACACGAGGATAAATAAACACGAGGAACAGAAGTAGAACTTTATTTCAACTTAATGATGTAGTTACGTTAAAAACTCTCCCTCTCTCTTCCCTTAGGACCTTCACACAGCGAATATATCAATGTAGAGTAATAAGGTAGGAATTAATTTTCGGCGACTTACTTCCTCCATGGGTTTGTCAAATAAGTCCAACATACAATTGTTATGTTGTCCTCCCTCTAAAGAATATATGTTGGGCGCTTCCGCCTACTATAAGATTAGTAGGAGAGAAGGCCTTGGGGGAACAGTACCAAACTGTTCATTACTTTCAAACTATCTGCCTTGGCAGAGAGGAATCCGAACGAGGCTTTGCTGAAGTGCATAGTTTCGTCCGGGGAGGTAGACAGTCCCGGACCCTCTTATATTTTTGGCTGAGCCTACAGACTCGGAGAAACCACGGTACACTCGGCCTTGTGCCACATACAACCCTCGTGGGGGGCTCTAAAATATAACAGTCGACCAGATTGTTCGATACTGTCGAACTTTCTGCCTCGAGCAGAGAGGAACCCGGACAAGGCATTGCCGCAGGGCAGAGTTTCGTCAGGGGAGGTAGACAGGCCCTGAACCCGTTTATGTGGGTTCTAAGGGAATATTTTTGGCCGAGCCTACGGGGTTGCAGAACCCACAGTATACTCGGCCTTGTGCCACATACAACCCTCGTGGGGGTTCTGTTAAATAAACCAGTCGAATAGACTGTTCAACTGGACTGTGACTTGTCGCAGTTGCTATCTAACTCTCTGCCTTTGGGCAGAGAGGAACCCGAACAAGGCTTTGCCGAAGAGTAAAGTTTCGTCTTGGGAGGTAGACAGACCCTGAACCCGTTTGTACGGGTTCTAAGGGAATATTTCTGACCGAGCCTGAGGGATCGGAGAAACCACGGTAAACTCGGCCTTGTGTCACATACAACCCTCGTGGGGGGGTCTGTTACATATAACAGTCACATAGATCTGTTCCAGCTGTACTGGTCAAACTCTCTGCCTCCGGGCAGAGAGGATCCCCGGCCGAGGCTTTGTCGAAGGGCAGAGTCTCGTCCCGGGAAACAGCTACCCGACCCCGTTTTATACGGGGTTTATGGGAAATTTTTAGCCGAGCCTACGGGCTCGAATAGCCCCAAATTAAACTCGGCCTTCTGCCGCATCCTACCTCGTGGGGAGGCTGGTAAATATGAACAGACGAATAGATTGAACGCTGGGTCAACCGACACACACTCACTAGTCGTGTAATACTCTTCTGTTGTACTTACTGTTTAATACATGATATATCTGCAATACCGCTTTTGTTATTTCTTAACCATTTACTTGGTCACAACAATTATCTACATGCATTAAAACAT
Organism: Acanthosepion esculentum; assembly: GCA_964036315.1. Lineage (NCBI taxonomy): Eukaryota > Metazoa > Mollusca > Cephalopoda > Sepiida > Sepiidae > Acanthosepion > Acanthosepion esculentum. The sequence goes on from OZ038477.1 coordinate 133,615,545, forward strand.
TTTGATGTCAGTGGTATTAAAACATGATCAATTTCGTTACGTTTCGTTCTCGTTAACGACGCAGGTGATCATTTTTTTTTCCTTTTTTAATATAAACGCTTTGGTATTTTTCTGATAACAGTCTACAAGGATATTTTCGATCGTTATATTACTCTTCAACTGATGCTTTATTTTACTTTATTAAATTACTGTAAGAAAACGAAATGCAAAATCGTTATCGAAACAGCTCATTGAAGGTATGAGTATAGGGTATCGTAATCAAGTAGGTACGTGAGTTTGAGTATCTGAGTAATATCCTAACAGACAGTATGGTACAGAAACCCGAAGGTACAGATCTGTAATAACGGATGATTTTTAGACACGGAACTCTGTATTAAGGGACTGTAAAATGTCTGCAGAAACAAGAAGATACGGACTCCTCTACAAAGTCTAATTGAAGTGGGTTCAACACTTTAATCTTGACCTCATTGGGTCAAGGTTCAATCAACACCTACTTCCGGATCCTCATACTTTTTATTTTTGACCACATTTTCTTCTATTCCTATGATACACTTTATTTATATCACTATTTTGTTGATTGTAACATTTTATCTTGATTAGCCCCCCAGGTTTGTAATATGTGAAATGTTAACATATATATATATATATATATATATATATATATATATATATATATATATATATATATATATATATATATATATATATATATAGTTAAACCTAGACAAGTTTTTAAACCTACCAAGTTTTCACCTAACCGGATCCGCTTAGGTGAAAACTTGATAGCTTTGTCTGGCTCTCTAGATTTAACTAGGCATGCTCTACTTATTGTACTGAGCACTTTATTTAGTTAGTTGCGTACTCGTATCGGTTTTTCTTTGGTGGGGGGCTTTGGACCTGCATGCTGAACGATTGTTTTCAACAGACGTTCATGTTCTTGGCTCTTTCTTTTTTTTATACCTTTTTTCCTTCGATATTGATTTGATCCTTAGGACATACAGATTTAAGATTAATACTGCTTCCCACTAACTTCTAATGCTTTTATTTTTCAGAAATCAAGAATGGCAAACCCTATGATAACAAATGAAATGAAAAGGCATGCTGTGATTGTGGCATTAAAGGCTGATCATAGCGATTTGGATATTGCACGTTTTCTCAGACTTGCAAGAATGGATGGCTGACCATTTGTAGGACCACATCACACCCAACATATGACCTCCTAACTCTCCACATCTCAATCCACTAGACTATTATGCGTGGAGCGTTGTTGAGAAGGAGGTTAATAAACAGCCTCATAACACCAGAGACTCTCTTAAAGCTGCAATAGTTCGAGTAATGTCTGACATAAATAAGGACCAATTAATCAGAGCTTGCAGCCGATTTCGACCTCGTGTAGCGGCAGTTATTGATGCTGGTGGTGGTTTTATTGAATAAAATTAAATAATAGTTAGCTAAATTTCATGTTTACTTGTTTGTAATCAAATATAATTATATTCATTTGTTCATCAAGTTTTTTTTACTAATCCATAAAAACTGTCATCAGATACCAGCCGCACCCTGTATACATGTAATCTGTGAATGCTGGACAGTTTTCGCACAGATGGATAAAAAGTAACTTGAATTGACAGAAGCAGTCGTTCCATCGGCGAATATTGGAAATACTCTGAGCGGGTAATGTTAGACACAACGACGTTTTAAGGAGAACCTGAAATACAAAGAAATGGTTTCTCACATTTCGCAAGAGCAAGCTAATTTTTTTTTTTTTTGTTACGTGTAATAAAGAAAGATGTGCGCGTACTTAAACACCTAACAGCGCGGATAGTGAAATCAGCGAGCCGAGTTCAAGTTCAGGCCTAGTCTCCTGCGATGACTTCTCACTAATGCCCTTTCCCGAGGCATGTGTCCATTTATTTTCCTTTCAGCTATAGGCTTAATATCGGAGAGGACTAGGACCTTTAACTCTGCTTGGAGACCCTCTTGGAAGAATGCTATGAATTCAAATTCGTGGGGTAATGCAACAAGAAAGCAGTCCTTTATTCTAGCAAAGAAGTCATTGAAATTCACAGATTATAAAGAAAAGGAAGCTGTGGAGAGCAGTGATCACATATTTTCTGAAGGAAAATGGCATTTAAGAAAATCAGGAAAGTCTGTTTGGAGAGTGTAACACTCAAATGGCGCATTGAAGATAATAGTAACAGGCGAAAGTATCAAGAACCCTACTTCACAAAATAGGAAGATGGAGATGGCCATGACCACCTCCATTCAGAAGCGACAGGGCAAAGAGAAAGCGTGAGAAAAGGAGAAGGAGAAGGAGAAGGAAAGAGAAAGAGAGCAAGAAAGAGAGAAAAAGGAAGGTCTCGGAAAAGACACAAGCTTTTATCAATGGCCACGCGCTTGGATCTAATGAATTAATTTGTAATGGTTTATGTAAGCCCTTCTGGCTGGGGAAATCAATGGTTGCTGCTTCTATAGGCTATGTTACAGGCATCAACCGAGAGGACATAATTACCAGGTGCGGACAATTTCCCAGTGTTCTGCTGATATGAGAAACCGGTAATATCACTCTTCATTCTATCATGTAATAGAATCCGTTAGAACCCCCCTTTTCTCTTAAATTCTACTTATTTTTTCCTGTTTTTTCCCCATTTTATCTTTTTTTATTCTTGTGCTTTCCGTCGTCCTCTCCCACTCCTGTTGTTTTCGCCATTATTTCTTCTCTCTTCCGTATATCTCCCTTTTTATCATTACTTTGTCATTTTCATATTCTCGGATTCCTTCCTTCATTCTTCTTTTGGTCTTCTTTTCTGTTGCTTATTTTTTTCCCTTCTTTTTCAATCCTTGTAATTTTTTAAATCTTTTCCCAGTTTTCGTCATATTTCTGTTTCTTTTTCCTTTTCTACTATTTTGTGATTTCTTTTTTAATCCTCTTTTTGTATGCACCCTCCAGCTTTGTTATTTTTCTTTTTTTCTATCTTTCTTCGTTTGTTTGTTTGTTTGTTTCTTTGTTTGTTTGTTTGTTTGTTTCTTTCTTAATCCTATTTTTATCCACCCTAGAGCTTTCTTTCTTTCTTTCTTTCTTTCTTTCTTTCTTTCTTTATTTTTTCTTTCTTTCTTTCTTTCTTTCTTAATCCTGTTTTTTATCCACCCTCTAGCTTTTGTTATTTTCTTTCTTTCTTTCTTTCTTTCTTTCTTTCTTTCTTTCTTTCTTTCTTTCTTTCTTTCTTTCTTTCTTTCTTTCTTTCTTTCTTTCTTTCTTAATCCTATTTTTATCCACCCTAGAGCTAGCTTTCTTTCTTTCTTTCTTTCTTTCTTTCTTTCTTTCTTTCTTTCTTTCTTTCTTAATCCTGTTTTTATCCACCCTCTAGCTTTTGTTATTTTCTTTCTTTCTTTCTTTCTTTCTTTCTTTCTTTCATTCTTTCTTTCTTTCTTTCTTTCTTTCTTTCTTTCTTTCTTTCTTAATCCTGTTTTTATCCACCCTCTAGCTTTTGTTATTTTCTTTCTTTCTTTCTTTCTTTCTTTCTTTCTTTCTTTCTTTCTTTCTTTCTTTCTTTCTTTCTTTCTTTCTTTCTTTCTTAATCCTGTTTTTTATCCACCCTCTAGCTTTTCTTATTTTCTTTCTTTCTTTCTTTCTTTCTTTCTTTCTTTCTTTCTTTCTTTCTTTCTTTCTTTCTTTCTTTCTTTCTTTCTTAATCCTGTTTTTTATCCACCCTCTAGCTTTTGTTATTTTCTTTCTTTCTTTCTTTCTTTCTTTCTTTCTTTCTTTCTTTCTTTCTTTCTTTCTTTCTTAATCCTGTTTTTTATCCACCCTCTAGCTTTTGTTATTTTCTTTCTTTCTTTCTTTCTTTCTTTCTTTCTTTCTTTCTTTCTTTCTTTCTTTCTTTCTTTCTTTCTTAATCCTGTTTTTTATCCACCCTCTAGCTTTTGTTATTTTCTTTCTTTCTTTCTTTCTTTCTTTCTTTCTTTCTTTCTTTCTTTCTTTCTTAATCCTATTTTTATCCACCCTAGAGCTTTCTTTCTTTCTTTCTTTCTTTCTTTCTTTCTTTCTTTCTTTCTTTCTTTCTTAATCCTGTTTTTATCCACCCTCTAGCTTTTGTTATTTTCTTTCTTTCTTTCTTTCTTTCTTTCTTTCTTTCTTTCTTTCTTTCTTTCTTTCTTTCTTTCTTTCTTTCTTAATCCTGTTTTTATCCACCCTCTAGCTTTTGTTATTTTCTTTCTTTCTCTCTTTCTTTCTTTCTTTCTTTCTTTCTTTCTTTCTTTCTTTCTTTCTTAATCCTGTTTTTATATCCCACCTCTTGCTTTTTTCTCTTTCTTCCTTTCTCATTTCTTTCCATTTTATTCTTGTCTACTTCTTCCCTCCGGTTTTTGTTATTATTCTTTCTTTCTTTCTTTTATTTTTCGTCCTCTTTTTTCTCAATTATCTTTCTTTTACCCTTATCCTTTCTTTTATTCTTCCGACATTTCCTTCTTTCTATATTTTTTCTCTCTCAGAAACCCTCTATTCCCTAGTATATCTCTCACCTTCATTCCCTATCTTCTCGTCAATTTATATTCGTCATGAGTGATCTTTTTTTTTTCACTCTTCGATTATCTCTCATCGGCCCTTTCTGTTATTTTCTTTTCCTAAAATTTCTGTCAAAGAAACAATGAATGAAAATAACGTTTTTCGCTCTTTTATTACTTCTTGCTTTCCTTTTTTCTGGCATGTCTTCAGATCACTCCTCAGCTTTCAAAGACACTTACTCGAAAAGAAAGACATCTTCAAAAAGTCACGGTTAAGCTGCTCACTGAAGTTGGTCTTTGACTGATAAATGTAACGAACTTATGTCTTATGCCAGATGAAGAATTAATCTTGACCGAGTTCTTTTGATTCTATTGCTTCAGTTTTTCTTGCTTGACTATTTCCTTCCTACATCCATTTATGTCGGATCTAACCGTTTTAAAATTAATTTCAACTCATTTCCTGTTGCTTCGCCATTGTTTTATTATTATCCTTATCTTTGTTGCTTTGTTTTTTTATGCCAACATCGACGTTAAGAAATTGCGTTTTCGCCAGTTTTGCGTTATTTCTCGTTGTTCCCCCGAGATGTATTAAAACGTTTTATTGACATTCTCAACAGAAACACAATTTACAGTTGCGGTTAATGGAACTTGTGCATAGCCGAGAAAAAACTAACAAAAATGTCACACAAAAAAATAATCAAATTAAATTTCTTTTTATAACAGAAGACTATCATATATGGCACCCGTCGTTCTCGGGAGACCATGTATCTGTGTGCGAAGTGTTATGCTTCAGCTGCTGCTATGGCTATACATGCCCAAGTTTGGGAGTGGCAATATCGATTGCAACGAATATATTGGATATCGCCAGCAAGCCTAAATGCTTCCCCTGCTCGCTCGAACCCTCGGTTGAAATCGCGTCACCCGCGCGAGCGATCGTTGGCGACGTCTTCTCACCTCTCAATGTCCGTCGTCCTCATGTCCATTTTGGAGACTTCCTCGAAGCGAAGATGAGGTCACCCACGTGTTTTCTTGCCGGTGGCCAGTTTCCCGTACAGAAGGACGTTCGGAATCCTCCCATCAGGTATACGGTGTATATGTCCAAGCTCGCGGAACCGGCGCTGTTGGAGAAGGTCATATAGGCTGGCTCCCTGGGCACGGATGAGAACTAAGGCATTGGTGACCCGGTCGGACCAGTTGACGTCCAGAATGCATCTAGCTGCCGTAGAAAGTCTATAATACTTCTCTAATATTATTCTCCCGGATATTAGCACCGTAAGGGATTTTAATTTCGCAGCTTAATTGACAGTATAAGAATTCGAGTGTAGAATTAAAATCCAAGTAGAATACAAAACACAGAACAATATGTACCCATTAAGACATGCCCTATAAAATAAAACACGACCTATCTGAATTTGACACGTAGTTCATTTATAAAGTCCATTTTTTATCAAACTGACATATATTGTTTCATTTTTGTACGGAAGAATTATAGGTATCATTTCTTCACTACAATCACACGTTTTTTTTTCTTCCAAAATCTTACGTACCACTGCCATCGATTTTCCAGAAAACTGTGATCGAGTACGTCCTGAAGGTATGAGAAATTTAAACTTTCAGGAAAAAAAACGTTTGGAGTATTTGACATCCATATGCCCCAATGAAGATAAAAGAAGCAAGTGGAAAGTCGCGAGAAACTTACTGAACAAGTTGGAGCAAATGGTTCACGGAACAAAGTAAAACAAAACACAGCTTATTTTAATTTGACATAAGTTTACTTATATAGTTCTTTTTTCATCAAACTCACATATACTGCTTTTTTATGGAAGGCTTTATGGGTTTTATTTGTACACCATGGTCACTTATAAATACTTTTACTCTCAAAATCATATGTACTGCTTCCATTGATTTTCCAGTTTTCCTTCGTTTCACTTGTTTTATGTCTAACTTCCTCTTTTTTTATTCTTATTTCCTTTTTTTTACTCGTCATGCTTTTCTTCTGTTTTACTTACTGTTTCATTCGGCCTATTCATTAATTTATTCTTACATTCATTCATATTTCATTCATTTGTCTTATTTATCCATTCGTTCATTCATATTTCATTTATTTCTTTTATTCATTCATTTGTTCATTCATTCATTTGTTCATTCATTCATTCTTATTCATTCGTCTTACTTATTCATTCGTTCATTCATTCATATTTATTCGTCATACTCACTCATTCGTCTTATTCATTCATTCGTTCATTCATTCATTCATTCATTCGTTTTATTCAATTATTCGTTCAATCATTCTTATTTCATTCATTCTTCTTATTCATTCATTCATTCATTCGTTCATTCATTCATAATTTATTCATTCCTTTTATTCATTCATTCGTTTATTTATTTATGTCATTCATTTATCTTATTCATTCACTGGTTCATTCTTTCATTGATTCATTTTTTATTCATTCATCCTATTCATTTTTTCATTCATTCATATTTCCTTCATTCATCTTATTCATTCATTCCTTCCTTCATTGATATTTCATTTATTTGTCTTTTTCATTCATTCGTTCTTTCATTGATATTTCATACATTCTTCTTATTCATTCATTCGTTCCTTCATTGATATTTCATTCATTCGACTTATTCATTCATTCGTTCCTTCATTGATATTTCGTTCATTAGACTTATTCATTCATTCGTTCCTTCATTCATTCGTTTATTCATTCGGCTTATTCATTCTTTCGTCTGATTCAATTTTTTCGATGGTGGGCATCATTCTTCTCATTTCTCCTTTGCTTCACTTTCTCATTTTCTTTCACTTTTGCTCACAGCCACATCACGTTGAATGTCCGCTTCCCATACGAACGCCGAAGTTAAGCCGTGTAGAACCTTGTCAGTACCGATATGGGTGACCGTTTTGGAATACCATGTGCTGCAAATTTAGATGTGCGAGTGTTACCATGGACATTGGTTTGAAATGCTTTATCTTCTGAGATCCGAGTTCCACTTCCCGGTGGGTTCGTTGTAATCACTTCAGCATGGGAAAGGTATAAATCCACCATTTCTCTCACCAGCTATGGGTTAATTAGTAAAACTCGTATCCCTAAATTATTATTATCTAAAAATCTTACAGTTTAAAAATATTTTCGAAAACGAATCAATCAATCAATAAAAAATAACCTTATTTTCTTTATCAGTTTTGTTCTATGAACGAAAAAAAGTCTTACACTTCACGTCTAATCTTATTATCCTGTGGGTGTAACAGTGTTTTGCAGTCACACTTAGGCAAGTTCAGGTAACTGCAGGAAAGTGGCTTGTTCAGATACTTATTGACGCACCCTCTTCTCAGTCAACTATCATGACCTATTGGTACATCGTTTTGGAGTAATGGTTAGCGAGCTAGTTTTGTTTGGTTCCTTTTGTTATACGGCATATCAAACTCAATGGTTTATTTAATACCGACATGATTTTTCGGATAGGTTCGTATGAATAGAATAAGTTTCCTTTGTGAGAAATCAGTTTGTAGATCAGGTTTCCTTGACGTATTTTTGTAAAGAGGATTACTTTCCGAGAGTCAAATGTATTGCTGATATTTTGTTTCAAAACTGTTTTCTTTTTTTAAATGTATTGCTGGTAATATTTTTTGGCAAAAATGTATCTCTGTTATTTTACTATAAAAATCTATTTTGATATTTTCATAGTATTTTGAACCCCGTTTGGGGGTTCACTGTTTGCCCATAGCTGGGACCCTAACAGGTGCTACCACCCGGGTCATGGTGGACCTAAGAACAATAGCAATTAAGAGGTGGTTCCAGGTTCCTCAAAACATTCCAATCAGAGGTCTTGCTGCTGGATACAGACATGTTAGTGGAAAGAGACTAAAAAATCTACATCATAATTATTGCAGTTTTCTTCTCATAGGTGGATATGTGGAGTCGTTTAACGGCTATCAGTGCAGAGAGTCTAACCAGCGAATCTTAGAGAGTCTAAGTTCGAATTTCACTTAAAGGCAACCATCTCTTCTACTCCAACAGCTTCCTATCTCGCACTTCCCGTCAGTGGAACTCCCTTCCTATCACTTGCTTCCCTGATAATTATAACCTTCAAATATTCAAATGTAATGTCAATCGACATCTTCTAATGCCTTGACCTTGATCCCTGTCCTTCTCTTTATACTTTTCTCAAACACTCTTCTTTATTATTACTCTCGCTCTCTGTAACCCCTTGTCTGCTAGTGGTACCCCCTCCTTGCTTGGCGTGATTTGCTTAAAAAAGAAAATTATTTTGTAAAGAGCTTTTTTTTGGCAAGTCTGGTTTTTTGCTGGTAATATTTTTTTTCAAAAATTTATTGCTGGTATTTTACTATGAAAATCTATTTTTATATTTTCATAGTCTTTTGACGCCAGATTTGGGGTTAACTATTTGCCCATAGCTGGGATCCCTAACAGGTGCTACCACTCCGGGTCATGGTGGACCTGGGAGCAACAGCAATTAAGAGGTGGTTCTAGGCTCCTCAAAACCTCCCGATCAGAGGCCATGCTACCGGATGTAGTTTATCGTCATACCCAGGAAGGTTACTGCGCTAGTCTACCTGTCATTGCAAGTGAGTAGTGAGTCCAATCCTCACTAGATACGCAATAATTGTGAGCTTGTGGCAAGTCTAGTAATCATAGTATCGTGGCATGCCAGTCACAAGAATCTTTATGTAATTTATATATTGCATAATGTGGTAAAACTTATCGGTTTTTCTCAAGAGTATTAATGCCAAGCGAACATAGATAACCTTAGCCGAAGTCTTCTTCTCTATGTGCTGTGTTTCATGGCTCTCCACAGTTTCCTGTTCTACGTTGATCTTAATATTGTTTTTCTTTTTGTTATTTCTTCTAAACTTCCGTTACTCATTTGATCAACTTCGCTATGTAGGTTATGTGTTGTTTTCCTCTTTCCTTCTTGCCTTCAATCGGTTCCGTGAGTGTCAGATTTTCCAAGCCTTCTTTCTCTTTATGCGCCTTAGAAATTTCAACTCTCTTTTCCTGGTGTTAAATTTACTTTTTGGTTTCCATTTTTTTTTAAAACTTTGTCGTTGATCACTTATTCGGACGATGGTATTCTCAGCATCCTTCTGCAGAACCACATTTTCTGTTACTTCGAGTCTCTTCTTGGAAACAACAGCAATTAAGAGGTGGTTCTACGCTACTAGTCATACCCAGGTAGGTTAGTGAGCTAGTCTACCTGTCATTGCAAGTGAGTAATGAGTCCAATCCTCACGAGATGCGCAATAATTGTGAGCTTGTGTTAAGTCTAGTTATGCATAGAGTATTGCTGCCATATATGGTCTGGTGCCCCTTATATTTGTCTCAAGGTTCTTGATAAGATGCAGAGACGGATATGTAACGTAAATGGCTCTAATCTGGCATCTCGTCTGCAGCCGCTCTCTCACAGACGTGCCGTCGCCTACCCCTGTCTTTTTTACAAATACTTTCACGGTAACTGCTCCCAGGAGCTGATTTCGCTGGTTCCCAAACTTCATTAATTTAAGCATTTTACTAAGCTCGCATCTTGCTCACACCCTTTCACTGTCGAAACTGTTAAATGTAGCCGTCTCTTCTACTCCAATAGCTTCATGTCTCGCACTTCTCGCCTGTTCGACTCCCTCCCTTTTTCCTGTTTCCCTGATAGCTATGATCTCCAACTATTCAAATGTAATGTCAATCGACGTCTCCAGATGCCTTGATCTATCCCCTATCCTTCTCTTCATCCTTTCTTCTATCACTCCTATTTACTCTAGCTCCAACTCTCTGTAACCCCTTGCGTGCTAGAGTCTTCCCACTTTGCTTGGGGTGAAACGCTAATAAGATTAAAAAAAGCATAGTGTCGTGGCATGCCAGTGACAAGAATCTTTATGTAATTTATATATTGCAAAGTCTTTTCTGTGTGACGTGTTTCGTTAGAATGCACTTTGGCTATCCTTGTTGTTTGATTTCATTTACGGGTCAACGTTTTTTTATTCTACAATATGCATCCCAACGCCCACTATATCAAAATGTAAAAGAATAAATTGCGATTATCGCAGATTAGTGATTACTATTTCAGGGTTATAGATTTTTGCTATTTCTCTCCTCTTTAACGAATTTGTGGTTTTGCTCGCTTCACTTTCGACACCCTTTACGCACCCTCAAACTCACCACACCCTTTCTCGTCTTCTGATCTCCCATCTCATTAATTCATTGCTCTTCAATACGCAAGGCATCGGCTACAGTTACATCAAGACTAATTACATTCAGCTGGGTTTGACGCCACCTGGCATGTAAAGTCTTCAAGAATTAGGGTCTATCACTGACGACTATCATTCTACAAAACACTCTTGACTCCGTGCTGATTGGATAGAGAGTAAAATTGATGGCTACATTTTCTAAGAGGAAAAAGAAACAAACGAAAAAAATGCTGAAAACTGCATCTCATTAACAAAGTTGGTGAGAGAAATGTCCAATTTTGTTTTCATCTGTTGCATGAGTAATCCCAGGGATTTCAACCCTCCGGCAGCACCTCCCATATTGCACTAAAGAGGGGCGGTTGGTGGATGCCGAATAGGACAGTAGGATAGTGGTAGCAGAGGGTGAGCAAAACATGTCCTATACAGGGTGCGATTGATAAATTGTCCTCTAAATTACGCAAAAATGAAAATAACACTGGCATCTCATTTTAACAGATATATTTACCAAGGTCACACAAAAATACCTCGAATACTAAAGAGTAAATTTATTCAACGTTATTAGCTTCGACTACAGCGTCTAGAGGACTTCGGAATCTCCTGCAACTCTTCTGGACGGTCCCTTTGTTTAAGTTGGTCAATTCTGCCATAATCCTTGCCTTCAGTTCATCTTTTGTGTATACAAGGGGTTTGGTTGGTCTCTCGCTCAACTGCGCTCCGCACATAATAATGAAGGGGTTTCAGTCTGGGAAGTTAGGTGACCAGATGTTAGGGGTGATGTCGTCGCAGAAATTGTCTGACAGCCATGTCTGGGTTCTCCTGCTTGTGTGCCATGGTGCAGAGTCCTGTTACCAGATATAGGGATTTCCAGCAGCCACCCTCTTGACCCGAGGTAGTACTATCTCCTCAAGGCACTTGATGTAGGCCTCTGTGTTGAGTCTGAGGCCCTGTGGGAAGATCAATGGCGGCATAACGTCGCCATCACTCGTCCAATTACCTTCATAATCACAATTAGACGCATTCAACTCTTTCCGAATTCACT
>OZ038477.1:133634785-133640907 GCA_964036315.1 Acanthosepion esculentum
ATTTAAAAATGGGTAATTAGAAAATGGGTAATTAAAAATAGGTAATTAAAAATGGGTAATTAAAAATGGGTAATTAAAAATGGGTAATTAAAAATAGGTAATTAAAAATAGGTAATTAAAAATAGGTAATTAAAAATGGCTATTTAAAAAGTAAAATGTAAGGATCAGACATGCTTCTGAAGACTGCTAAAGCCCACAAGAAATTTGAGTAAATTGAGACAACAAAACGTAAAGTCCACACAAATCAAATGCATGACAATATGAGTATACAAGATGAAAGGAATATCCATCCATTAAAAGAATAAATGGCACAACTGGTAATGGACTGAAAATCTGGATTAAATCCAACAAAATGATTCTGTAAAGATCAAGAAAACCTTTATAAACTTGACGAAGTTTTTCCTATTTGTTCCTTATTTAAATCACACTGTTAAGGCAAAACTGCTAACCCCAGAAGGTACTGCAATAGACCAATACTGTCTTCTACATCATTTGCAATAGTAAATCATAAATTTCGTATTGGGTCCATAAGGACCTATCTTGGGCACTAATGTTCAGCTAAGACCATGGGCATCTTAGGGTTAAGAGGACACTTCATTTATTCAAATTTTTTGAAGAAAGGGCGAGTAATTAATGATTATTTGTTATACTAATGGTTTGAAATATCTTTTGCATTAATGAAAATCAGTTGGCAGTTGCAAGAAACTTTTTTCTTAAAATGATTAACAGTTGAAAATGGCCCACAAGAAAACAGAGAGACTGGAGACAGCAAAACAAAAAGTCCACACGAATCAAATGCATGAAAATGTGAGTATACAAGATGAAAGGAATATCCATTCATTAAAAGAATAAATGGCACAACTGGTAATGAACTGAAAATCTGGATTAAATCCAACAAAATGATTCAATAAAGAACAAGAAAATCTTTATAAATTTGACAAAGATTTTTGCATACTGTATATATGCACATCTTAAATTCATAGTTTTCAATGCTTACAAATGATAATACTTTAGTGTCCGCAATTACAGTAATCCAACAAAAATACTTCATCCCTCACCAATTCTTGTAATTTTAAGGAGAACGTAGGGAAATTGCTTATCTAGTGAATGCTTCATCTGCACATAAAATGTTAATAAATGGTAACAGTCAGCTAAATTGACGAATTCAGAAGATGATGGTAACTCAATACTGAAAAATATTGCAAAATGAATTGTTGGCCCATTAATTCCAATCTGCCTTTCTGTGTTTGTCTTTTAGTTATGATCCAGATGTGAAAATTGCATAATGAAAGGATTCTGATTTTTTTTCTCTTTTCTCTGCAATCTCTTGATGAATTGTTACATCATTTGTGAAGAAAAAAATTTGCCACTCAAAAATTCACAGAAATGGAGGAGAGACATTTCAAGATAATTGTCATTTTCTGTACCATTTGACCATATTCTATTCACAAAGACTCACACCCACATATGGCATAGACACCCAAACTAAAACAAAATATAAGACATTCTTTAAGGAGTTAAAACAAACAAACAAAAAAAAAAAACAAAGCAATCCGTTTTTTTTCTTTAATTTAAATACTGACCTTTTTATTGTATATTTAAAAGGTAAGGATCAGATATTCTTCTGAAGACTGCTAAAAATTTATTTCCCTTATTCCGAGTAACTTTTTGGCCTTCTTCTGTGCTATCATAGAGCTTCTCAACAATTATATCATCTTGCTGGGGGAAAAAAAAAGTTATAAGGCTAAAAATCATGCACATCATTTTTTTCTTAGAATTTTAAAATATAATAAAAAACTGATGCAGATTATATTTTTAGAATTCAGCTTTTTAGAAGTGATCCAGATGTGAATTTTGGATAAAGAGAGGATTCTGAAATTTTTTTTTCCGATTTTATCCCCAATCTCTTGATGAATTTTTATATTTGTGAAGAAAAATCTTTCACAGAAATGGACAAGAGACATTTCAAGATAATTGTCAAGTTGTCATTTTCTGTACCATTTGACCATATTCTATTCACAAAGGCTCACCCCCACATATGGCATAGACACCCAAACTAAAAGAAAATAAGACATTCCTTAAGGAGTTAAAACAATAAAAAACTAAGCAATCCGTTTTTTTTTAAATACTGACCTTTTTATTGTATATGTAAAAGGTAAGGGTCAGCTATTCTTCTGAAAACTGCTAAAAATTTATTTCCCTTATTCCAAGTAACATTTTGGCCTTCTTTGTGTTATCATAGAGCTTCCCAACAATTATATCATCTTTCTATGGAGAAATATTATGATATTATCATAGGCATTGTGATATTTTTAATCAAGTGGTTAAATGGATTAGAATGAAATATTTTCAATTAAATAAAGTAAGATTAAATATTTTCCGATATAGGCAAGATATAGATATAGCAAGAGCTAAATAATGAATGTAGCTTCAAATAGCTACATTCATAACTTTAGCTCTTATTGCAAAATAGACCTTAAAACAGCAATTGGCTATGTAAAGTTTCCCACATTGTTTCGCCAGAATTCAGCACGAACTAGTCATGATATTAGAAAAGCAGGTCCATTCATCTCCGCCTGTGTCTAAGTAAAATATCTGGGCAGTGCATTTTAATATACCCAAAGATATCCATGAAAGCTTCACTCTTAATTAAGTTTAATCGCGTTTATAAGACGTTTAAGATGACACGTTCATTGCTTTTGCTTTGCTAAGCAAGCCATGCAAATATAAAATGTGCCGCTTAATCTTTAACTTCTATCTTGAGTGGCTCTTGCGCTTCGTACTGAGTATAACATCATTGTAAAAAAAGTCTGTCACATTGTCATATATAGATTTACCACGAGGTTTCGATTCATAAGAATTCATGATTTGATGTTTACAATCTGTTTTAATTAGTTCTCTCTTATTTTGTACGATTTTGCGTCCTCGTTGGTAGACGAAACTTTCTTGGCCACAAAGTGCGTCGATCATCAAGCAAAGCTGAATAGTGGGTTATAAACGCAAATCATTCCCACTCTCGAAACATTCTATATCCATTAAAATCTGTCAGGGTGTGGAGATTGTGAATAAAATTCTAGCCTCTTTACGGGGTGAGCATTGAAAAAAATCCTCAGCCTGATCCCGAAGTGATTATTCAAAACAAAAAAAAATATGATGTTTGGTCAAATTTTGGGAAGCGGGTTGGGTTGAGAACTTTTCAGCAAACGCTCTTATATAACTCGCCTAGGGTAAGTTTTCTGTGTGGGCAAGTTTTCACTTGTAGGTATTTTATTAAATTTCTACAGCCTTCAGCGGTTTTGTGGGTTTCAAATCTAGATACTAATGATACTTGAAAATATTTATGATTAATTTAGAAAGAACACACATGCGTCTTATTAAAATGTTGCACGTCATTAACTCAAGAACGTCTTTTTTATTTTTTATTTTTCATTGATATTCATTCTTGGTAATTGAATGTTTTCTTAAAATATTTCGTTTCAACATCAAAGACATTCTGAGGGCTTTGAAGATGATGTTTTCTATTCAATGATACGAAACTCATCGAAAAACTTAAAGAAAATTCAATTTTATTCCCAAATGAAACAGTGCATATGAAATTTGGGTATTACTCTTGTTCATAAGTGCATATGAAATTCGGGTATTATTCTTGTCCATAAGTGCATTTGAAATTCGGGTATTACTCTTGTTCATAAGTGCATATGAAATTCGGGTATTATTCTGGTCCATAAGTGCATTTGAAATTCGGGTATTACTCTTGTTCATAACTGCATACGAAATTCGAGTATTACAAATGTTCAAAAGTGCATATGAAATTCGGGTATTACTCTTGTCAATAAGTTCATATGAAATTCGGATACTACTGTTGTACATAAGTGCATATGCGATTCGGGTATTACTCCTGGTCATAAGTGCATATGAAATTCCGATATTACTCTTGTTCAGAAGTGCGTATAAAATTCGGGTATTATTCTTCTTCATAACTGCATAAGAAATTCGAGGATTACTCTTGTCCATAAGTACATTTGAAATTCGGGTATTACTCTTGTTCAAAAGTGCACATAAAATTCTGGTATTCCTCTTAAGTTCATAAGAAATGCGGGTATTACTCTTGATCATAAATGCATATGAAATTCGGTTATTATTCTTTACTCCAAAATTCTAAATTTTTTTTTTGTTTAGTTGCGAATTTTTTCCAGGTGCAAATTCCTTATATTTATTTACTTTCTGAAAATAAATTAATAAAAGAAATGTAAAATTTTGTAATAAATAATAAATTAATAAAAGAAATGTAAAATTTTGTAAATTTGAAATATAGCCCTTATAATTACCTAGCTGACTTATAGGACGCAATTAGATCAATATACGAGCACACTTCAAAAATAACGCCTCTTATTTATTACGTTGGCCTACGACGTCAGAGATGTTGATCGTATACAAAAAGTGATTGAACGTAGGCGTGAATAACTCGTAATTATTTCCACTTTGTTATAGGTAACCCTCAGGTAAAACATCGTGGCATAAAAGTGTATCCAGAATATAGGTGTGACATTTTATTTCTTAACGCGGAAAAAGTTGCACCTACTTACATTTGCTGAACGTCTACAGAGGCTAAATTGATGTGAGCCCAGTCAGGCGGTGGGTAATGCAAGTCATCAGTGTCAACAGTGAGGTGATTTAAAAGTCACATTCGAGACAATGAACGATGAACGCCGCGGACTTTTTTTTATGTCACCGCTGTAAAAGTGGAAAGAAAATAGTCTGAGTTTGAAAGCGGGTGGGGGTAGACTTATAAATAAATAACAAACATTACTTTCGGAGCGTCCGACGTAGAAGCTTTTAATTAGAATGTTTTATCTTTCCCTGTAAAAAAAGAAAAGAAAAAAAAACAGTATTAACAAACTCAACAATAAAAATTAAGAGAAAACAATTCCTTAAAGTTATTCTTTTATGTGCCGTATGTATTCAAGACATGAGTGATCATGGCTCTCCCCAACCTCCTATTCTTTGTAGCTCTCAGTAATGTTTTTCCTCTAAGCATCACTCACATCCCTGTTATGACATCTACCGCTCTTACCTTTAGTATGTGAGTGTCAAATTCTTCAAGCTTTCTATCTTTATGCCCCCACCAATTTCAGCTGTGTCCCTTTCTAGTCGTCCTGGGTATGACGATAAACTACATCCGGCAGCATGTCCTCTGATCGGGACGTTTTGAGAAGCGTGCAACCACCTCTTAATTGCTGTTGTTCCCATTTTCACCCTGATCAGGGGTAGTAGTACCTGTTAGGGTCTAAGCTATGGGCAAATAGTTAACCCCAAACCTGAATAAAAATACCATGAAAGCCTAAAAATAGATTTTTATATTAAAAATACCAGCAATGCATTTTTGAAAAAAATTACCAGCAATGCATTTGACTGAATATTTGATTTCTTACAAAGAATACATATTCTGTTCATACGAATCTATCCCCAAAAAATGTTGTCGGCATTAATTAACCAATTGAGGTTGATATGTCGTAAATCAAAATAAACCAAGCCAATATAAACCAAAGAATACATATTCTGTTCATACGAATCTATCCTAAAAATCTTATCGGCATTAAATAACCCACTGAAATTGATATACCGTAAAAGAAAATAAACCAAACGAAACCCAACTATAATAAGGAAAGTGTACCGGGAGGATTGGACGCTCACAGTCCATATTGATGATCAAAGATGCTATTCAAATGATCAAGGAATTTGAAACTACTGAGGATTAAGCAAACACATTTCCTACCATTTTCTTCTTTCCAGAAACCATTTTGTGACTTCAGTTTCAAAGATTTTTCGGTATTACTTCGTATATATCTGGCATAAATTCTAAGTCAGCCAATAAGGGTTGAATTCTCTGTTAAAGGTCGAAATAAGTACATTATTTACATTATTCGGACTATTGTCCTCATCTTTGTCGCCATATTACAACGTTTCGGCCGTTGTACGCTCCGACCTTCTTCAGGTTGTTGGAATGTCGAACTGAACCCTTTATTATTATTTATTCATTATTTCGAAATAAAGGGTTCAGTTCGACATTCCAACCACCTGAAGAAGGGCGGAGCGTACAACGGCCAAAACGTTGTAATAAA